>CM041783.1:121802156-121949135 GCA_023374045.1 Limonium bicolor | reverse complement strand
CTTCCTCCTCCATATGCGACTGAACAAGCAAGATAGAAGTTACCTTTTTCCTTCATTTTTCTCACGTGCCCCAGCCCTCACTTAGTCTACTTTTCATGCCCGGTTTACAACAGCAACAACAGGAAGCCCCCTCCCTTCCGCTTCTCCCTTCTTACGACAACAACAACGCCTCCCTACTTCCCTCATCTCTGGCTGCAACAACAAGAACAAACAGCTCACACGGTAAGCAATCTTCCCCCTCCTTGCTTGCAGTTTCGTAAGGTAGAGAATGCCACTGATTTCCTCTACCATTCCAACAGTCCTCTACACCCTACGTAAGTAACAGTTTCCTCCACATCTCCCTCTCATTCCCAGCTTTCACAACAGCAAGCACAAGGCAAGGGACAAAGGTAAATATCCCTCTTCCCCTCTTCTTTTCCTACGATTTTACAGCCACTCTTCCCCACTGTTTTCCTCCATTTATCTGAAGTATAGAACTCCTCTTGAAGGCCTCAAATGACTGGAAGGAACAAGGTGCATAAAGGGCTATTTTAAGTCACAAAGGTAAGGGAACAACAACCTTGAAAACCTTACTCTTTCACCCCTTAAATCATGTCCGAAAATGCTAGCTTCACACCTCCTTTTTCTGCTCCTTCATGCTCATATATGAGGCTATTCCCAGCCCTGTTTTGGAGCTAAAACCGCAACCAAGAAACACCAAGGAAGGGGTATAACAACAAGGTAAAGATCTAAAACTACCATGGCTGTTGTAAGCCTTCTCTCCTCTCCATTTTCACGTGCAAAAAAAACTGAGGCTCTCTTCCTTGTTATAGTGCGATTGGCACCAAAACTCTTGGGAGGGGCAGCCTGATGAGCGTAATTAAACCTCTGGTAACAGTTGGGTGCAATATATCCTGGCTTGTTGCAGAACTAGCACCGAACTCTAGTATCTGGTCTGCCGGAGAAGGTGGTGTAATTACCACGGCCACGTCGTTGCCCTTTTATCACTATTAGATTAACGACCCTTGCTAGTTTGGGCAGAGGAGTCATCGACAGAAGTTGAGTTTGCACTCATTTGCAGAGAAGTAGCAGATGGTGCTTGCATCGATTCATAGCTCAAAAAAGCACTGAACAACGTTGTTCAAGGGATCTGGGCGCATCGTTAGTGTTGTTTGGACTGTCTCATAGTTGGATCCCAAACCTGATATCATATAAAAGTAGAACTAGGAGTCTATGAGAGGCTCACCAGCAGCAGATAGAGAAGTGGTGAGGCCATGCATCTTACTAAAATAATCAGTCATCGAGTCACTCCCTTTCCGGGTCTTGCCGAGTTGAACCCGAACCTGCATCGCCCTAGCAGCAAAGCAAGCAGCAAACATCTCTTTTAGGGTGTTCCAGGTCTGAGAAGCACTGGTCCATCCAACCACATTCCTGATAATTGAATTAGAGAGGGAGGTGTTGACGATGGACATGACCATCTAGTCATACTAAATCCAAGTTGCATATTCTGGGTTGATTGTGTCGTTGAGGAGGAGAGTTGGAACTGGCTTGGTCTCGTCGATCCAACCAAACAGCCCATGGCCACGCAAGTAAGGCTCGATCTGAGCTTTCCATGTTGGGTAGTTCTCAATGGTCAGCTTCGTGAAGTTTGAAATAGGAGAAATCAGTGACGGCATCTTCAGGGACAGAGCACCGGAGGAGGTGGAGCCAGCCTGTCCATATTGGATTTGTGGTGAGGATGAATCACCAGTCATAGAGACCGCCGACATTGCAGGAAAGAGTGCACCGTGGCTCTTGATACCATACAATAATATTGAATGAATTGTGATGTAATCGAGAATGATTCTTATTATTGTTTCATTTTGTTTATCTGTACAAGAACTAATACTATATATAGTAGGGTTTGGAAGTTTCTTCCCAGTATAATGTACATAAAACATATCGTTTTGTCTACCCTAAGTGAGCCAGCTCATCATGATCACGTAACTAGTCTTGGGCCTGATTGGCTTCTTGATGGACTGGTCTAGATGTCTCAATAATAGCCATTAGCTGATTGTCTAGTTGTATGAAAATATATGAGACTTTGGTGGAGTGACATAGAACAGCTTATTACATTAATGCTTACTGGGACTTTTGGCCTGTTTCTAATGTCTATGGTTGTCTTTTTCTTGGTACTGATTAAACTTGTTAACCATATTGCTTATAGCTTTTTAAATGTTGTTGCAGCCCTTGTTTACATGTAGTTTGTGGCTTTCATGGTCTATGACAGTATAGTAAGAGAGTAATCTCTTTGTACCGTTAAAATATGAGTTGCATTCTCCACTCTATTCTTTCTAGACAGAATATAGTGTAGGTATTATGTCTTTTATACTAGTAATTAGTTGTGGGGGACCTTCTATTCTATGTAGGTTGCCACTTAAATTCCCTCAAAGCATTTACGTCTTTTACTAGCTTTATTATTTGAATGACTGTTGATGACCCTCAGTAATTCATGATGCTGTCTCTTGCAGCTTGTTAGGAAAGGGCAAACCATTCTATACATATTGCTGGTATATCAGGCTGAAGAATTTGCCGTTTCATCAACAGTGGGTCTTTAAAGGATCACATACGTGGAGTACAAAAGCGTTATCCTTCTTAAACAGTGTGTATTTTAACAAATAGGCTAATGTCTTATATAAATAAAAGGTATAGTTGTTTGAATACAATAAGTATCTATTTCTCCTTTCTATGTGGAAGGCTTATGCTTAATGATTGTACCACAGAACATAAGTGCGTGCAAATCTGGTAATATTCAATGAGGTTGTCCTTGTATTTATTTTTTATTGTGTTTGGTATCATTTGTGTATCTTATTTTGCCAAAAGATAGTCATTCCTCTAAAACTGGTATCTCATGATCACTTAGAACAAGTGTGAATCCCACATTGAAAAATTATATAGCTAGTAAGTAGTTCATATAGCTTATGGGTCACTCCACCTAATGCCAATTGGTTTTAGGATGGAACCTCATGGGTTATTGGGTCTTACTAGTCTATATGGGTATTTTATATAATTCCCTATGCTGGGCCTATTCTCCCCCGAGGCAACGAAGGCAACGGAGGTGAAAGAATCAAACTTGAGGGGGGAATCTCGGAGAACAAATGTGAGTCTCACATTCAAAAATGAGCTAGTAAGTAGTTCATATAGCTTATGGACTACTTCACCTAATGCCAATTGGTTTTAGGATGGAATCACATGGGTTATTGGGTCTTACTAGTCTATATGGGTATTTTATATAATTTCCTCCATTGGGCATATTCTCCCCCACAATATTTCTAACACTTACTTGTTCCAGGATTGTTGTTATTTCATACTATTTATTTTTTACTGCTTTTGGGCTGAATCTTATATTCCTAAAAGTTACCCATTATTTTAAGCTAATGTCTCATTATCACTTACTTGTTCTAGGATTGTTGTTATTTACCGTTTTTATTTTTGACTATTTGGTATCATTGCTGAATCTTAGATTGCCAAAAGTTAGCCACTCCTCTAAAGCTAATATTTCATGATCACTTGCTATAAGATTGATGTATTTCTGGTTATTGGAATTAACAGGGTGAAGATACTTCTATTTATTTCTGTCCAAAGCTCCTCATGTTGCATCAAATGGTGACCTATTAAACGCTTCTAGATCTTTTAATAGTAACTCAAACAGTGATTGTTGCCATGTTAGGAACAGGAGTATTACAAACATCCAAACAATACAGGTCATTGGCAACGCCCTCCTCTTGAAGAGGTTATCAGTTCTGGGGTATTGGATCTTTAATTATGTGCCATATCAAAGTGCACTTGAGATTGTGTGTGGATGAAACTGAATTGGCTGAACATGTTGCTGGATTGACAATCAGTCTTGCTAATTGTCAATTCAGTTGTTGATTTTAATGTCCGTTTATGTCTCTGACATCATACACACTCATGTTGGCCTATCAAGCTGGTCATTCCTTCATTGTCATCTTAGTGTTCTAAAGTAAAAGGACACAACGTTGGCTCTTCTATTTGTATTTTTGTTTCCTTCTTTCCGCATGCCCTTGACAAACTAGTGGCAGTCCTTTCTTTGATGTATTTAACATCTAAAGGAAGGGGTTGACACGGCTTTCTATAAATGCCAATGGATCCATCATTTCTAAGGATTGTGTGGACAAAAACTTGATCAAACAAAGTTGCACACAAATGAACACTTCTCTTGCAATAAGTTACATTAATAATCAAATGTTTTGTTGCCTTCTTTTAATATTAATATAGGATCTTCCTGTCAGCATTTGTATGTTTTATAGAATCTAAGTATGTTGCCTGCATGTTTACTTCCATTTACTTTTTTTGTATCTCTCCTTATATGATTGTCATATTAATGAACCAATCAAACCTATTTAAATGTTCCTGCTATTCTATATTTTATTGAAAAGGGTGCTCAACCTACGGAAACTGTTTATGATATTTTAAAGAAGGCAGAGGTTATTAATTGATTTAACTGAATTAAATTCAAAAAGAGTTTGGGGTGATTCATATATTTATTATTTGGTATAAGACCTCTCCTTCTTAATTCCCACCTTCTCTTACTCTTCTATTTCTTATTGTTCCCATAGGATATCATTTAAAAATAAATTATTCAAATTTGTGTTATTATCTAAGATGTATACCAAGTCAACAAATGAAGAAGTTGATCTTGATATTGACCAAGTCAATAAATGACTTGGATCTCGTAATCTAGCAAATTTTTACACTTGACATAAGTAACAATGTTCACAGGATCGCGGTTTGATAGGGCTGCCCATGGTAGGTTAACCGCCTTATTCAGTTAACCGCTTTCGGTTAATCGGGTCTTAGGTTTTCTAAAATTCAGTTTCATTACCATTCCATTTAAATCGGACCGAATTCAGTTAACCATTTAATTCAGTTTTCTAAAATCTAATTCCATTACCATTCCGTTTAAATCGGTTAACCTTTAGTTCGGTGCGGTTTTTTCGGCTAACCGTGTAGACGTATAACTTTTTTTATTGATGAGACTCATACCATTAATATTATAGTACAGCATTGATCATTCACTTAAATCATGAGTGACAAATCAAGCACATGTAAGAAAAAAAAATAATTATATTTATATTCTCTCAATAGCTAACATTAATTATTATATAAGGTGAAAAATTAATATTTGAAGTTTTTCATTGTTCATATAATCGGTTAACCATTATGGAAAATAAAATATCGTTAAAAATTGGTCAATTTACACGGTTCGGTTAACCATACCGCAAGAACCGGTACAGTTAGCCTAAAAACAGGTACGGTTCACTTCGGTTTCGATCGGATACCGCAGTTTTGGAATTTTTTGGGCAGCCCTACGGTTCGATCTCACGATTCTACGATCAAAATTCGCTTGCTAGATTGGAACCGTGTAGGATCGTCATAGGATCAAGATTCAATTGCATGATCCTGCAATTCTACAATCTAGATCCATATTATGATCTTACAATCCCACTGATTCAAATTTTAGTTTATGTTTATATTTTCATGTTAATATGAGTCATATCTTTCTTTTCTTTTTTTTAGGATAATATGAGTCATATCTTAATACTTCTAAATAAAGAGATAATCTCATGATTTTTTAGAAACTTATATAATCCATAAAATACCACAACTATGAATATTGCAACTAGAAGTTATTAAAAACAAATTTTATGTATTGATTTTACCGAGGTCATTGAGCAGGTGTGCCAGGGTGTTAAAAAATTGTGTGACATTTTAAAGTTTTTTTAATATTGTAAAAATTAGAAAATTCAAAATCATAAAACTCTAAAGTAGTACAAAAACTATAACTTAAAAGATTAATACTAATTTATTAAAAAGAGAATGATTACCTTTTTTTATCATTCTTTTCTTTCTAAGTTTACATTTAAAAGTGAGCTATTAGAACTCAATATAATTGTCTCCCTTTTTTTTTTTTGATAAGTTTGGCTCTGAGCCATTTTATTATAACGAAAAGTTAGGATGTGTAAAAACAATGGGCCTCGTTAAAACCCTTCTAAATAAAACCCAATGGGAAAAAACTTAGAAGGAAAAAAGAGTACCCCACATCCATATACAACCCTAGTACCACTTACTACTTAACGAAACAAAACACAAACAAGAGGACAGAAAACAAAACTAGTACCAACACCTTGATCCGCACATTACACATAATCCTTAAGAGAACTCATGCCAATGAAATAGTCACAAGATAGTGGGAAATCTTTCCACCATGTCTTAGTCCACCTCCACACCCCAGGCTTACCTTAATCACCGTTCTTTCTACCGATAGCACCTCCTCCTGAAACACTATTATTCCTCGCCATCCAAATATGGTAAACTCCATAACCGAATGTTAACTTCCACATTCTCCCAGCCTTGTGAGCTAAGGGGAGCATGGGTATGCAAATCTATAATTTAGTATATGGACAACTTGTAACTCATTTCATGGTGTAACTCTTCATCAATCAGTTGAGCCCAGATATCATCAGTAGGACTTCCCAACGCTGCACTAGAATCCTCTTGGCATATCAATGAAGTAGTGGTAGCATCTGGGACTTCAGGATTGTTTGATTGAACTGGAAACCAGCTATACCTTCAAAAAGAGGGAAAAAATAAATCAACATTACATCTTGCATACTTATACCGCCTACTGTTTTAAGAGTTAGACAACAGAACTCAATATATATATCAATTTTTCAGTTCACATCTCTACAAACTAACTTTACCAAAACTTGTTATGAAACCATTTAACCATACTCAGATGTTGAATTAAACTGTCCAAGTAATACCATCAACCCAATAATTCTGCTCAGAAGAATATCTTAGTTCATGTTTGTCCTGTCCCTTTATCGTTCAGCACTGGTGACAATGTAGAAGGAAATCAAGACACACCTTAGCCTGAAAATGGTTGGACTGCCAATGGCAGCATGAACATCTCCTGCATTAACGCCTTTATCATCCATAGTCCACCTTCTACACGACCCTAGATTTTCAGGAACAATATTGAATGGGAAAAGCATGAGGTCCCCTAGAGCTACGCTTGAATTACCCCACTTGTTATTCAAGTGCAATAACACAGAAGATATCCTCTTCTTGGCACTCAAAGAAAGCTCCAGGTGTGAGTTATGACCATCCTGTTAAAAGTTAAACCGGTATAAAAATTAGTAACAACATAATAATATTGAAAAAAATAATAATAACTTCTCTGAAGATTTAATCTGAAGAACGGATGAATACATGCTCCGAGCCTCAGTTACCTTCTCCAAACCAAAACGGATTCTTTCATCTAATGGGAAAAGCAGCAACTTTAACTTTTGGGGGGCAAGAGGTGTCTTTACTATCCGCTTAAGCTTGGTTGATGATAACTCATTTGCTGCTAAGGAATTACTTTCCTTGTCCACAAGGCCCCGGTGCTTAGAGACGCAAGACGCTGTGGAAAGCAGGGATTTGAGACTCACGAGATGTTCAGAAGACCCTGCAAAGACAATGAAGAATCAATTCACATTATCCGAATCGTGTCATCGTCTCCTGTTCTCCTAAGGACTACGGGCATAAGTGTTACTTTGATCTGGCCTATGTGAGATTGAATGACTAGTGACTCCTAAAATTCCCAAAGCTCTTACGAATTGAACTTTGAATACTTCAATCTTCGAAAGTCCATCAGAAGGCCGCTATATTTGGAGGTCCAATGTTTATTTCATTGTTTTAGATTTTGTCATAAAAAAATTATATAAAAGTTCTGGTTTATCTAAAACATAACATATCAAAACTTTATAATTGAGATGCATTCAAACAATGTAATTTGTAAACATGAACATTATTAATACGTAATTTAATTTAATAATTTTTCTATATTTAAATAATTTAAATCTATATTTAAAGAAGGTTCTATATATTTTTTTTAGATAAGTTTGGCTTTCGCCTTGTATTAATAACGACATTGATAGTGAGGTAACAACCTAAACTACGAGGAACCCCCCAACTGCAAAACCCTATGGGAAAAAGCAGGAGGAGGGAAAAAGAGTACCCCACCCTTACAACCAGATTCCTACTTCCTAAGTTGGTAAAATTACAGACAAAAACTGTAGGCGAGTTTGTTCCCCTGCTATGGCCATTGGCACATGCTCCGTTGTCACTTGCGGCCCTGTTCCCACGCATCTGATGCGTTCCTGGGATGAGGCCGTGCCCACTATTGTGATGCAGCTTGTTCCCAGCAAATTCTATCATAACCATGCATCCAAACTAATAAACAAGTAAACAGATAAATAAATAAATAAAGAAGACCATAGATTGCCGGCTCCGATCAGAGAGATGAGTTTCCTGGCTGTTGTATATATGCTGCACTGCCAAACAACAGTTTTCAAAACAGCTGCATTTATGCCAGCACATTCCTGCCAGCAAATATGCTGCATTTATGCCAGCGCATTCCTGCTGCCAAATATGCTGCATTTATGCTGTCAAAACAGCCATACCGAACAGAGCCTAAGAGTAGCCGCTCGAATAAAATTTGAAAATTTTATAAAATTCGAAGGTAATTCACGTAATGTCTAAAAAAATGAAAGTTATAAAATGATTTTACATTTTTACAGAAGTTCATAAAATGTCAATGTGATATTGACAAAAAAGATAAAGTTATTCCTAGTAGTTAAAAAATATTTTTTAAATACACAATATGCTGCTAAATGTTATAAAATTTAGAATTATTTATAAAAAAATCAAAAAAACTATAAGAATATATATAAATATTATAGAATTTAGAATAAAATTGAAAAAAAATAAAATATGTATATTAAAATATCATAAATATTGAAAAAATGTAAATATTATTCAATTTTTAAAAACATATTCAGTACATAAAAAATAATATAGTGTTTTAAAGACATTATTTATAACAATTTTTCTACCAATTAATTACCATCATTTACACCAATTAAGTGTCATAATTTTTACCATTCATTTTTAAATTATTTTTTTCTACCAATTTGAATTGTTTATTCAAAATAAAATATTTTATATTTTTAACCAATATTTGAAAAAAAATAATAAAATTTAAATTCTATTTTACAAATAAATTTATGAAATACTTTTTTTTGTTATCTAAAAAATAGAATATAAAATTTTAAAATAATTTTCCAAATATTTTAGAAATTTTATTTTTTAGAGTTTGTATTCTATTTTGCATAAAACTTATGACTTAATATTTTTTGTTATCTACAAAATATTATGTCATAAATTTATATGAAGAGAATATAAATTTTAAATATATAAATTTTCTAAATAATATTTTGAATAAATAATTGAAATTGGTTGAAAATGATATTTAAAAATATATGGTAAAAATAATGATACATAATTCATAGAAATTTTGGTATAAATTATGTCTTCAAAACACTATATTCTTTTGTATGGTACTAAAAAACTTTAAAAAATCTAAGAATATTTACTTTGTTCAATATGTTAAGATATTCCAATATATTTTTTATTTTATTGTCCAAGTTTTTATAACTTTTTATAATATTTTATTTAGCCATACTTTTACAGTTCTGAATTTTTTATGAATTTTTAGCACTTAGGGCATATTGTGTACTTTAAAAGTACTCTGTTAACTATTAGGGGTATTTATGTCTTTTTTCATTCTGATTGATGATATAGTTATATTTCATTGACTTTTACAAAAATATAGTGATATTTTGTTATTTTCTTTTTTTTAGAGCATTTAATGAAGTTAAATTCTTGCCTACAGGCTACAGGTGACTGTAGTCAAGATGGCTACATTTGAGGGTAATTTAGTCAAATTAAAGCAAGCAAGATGAAGAGCAGCAACATCCACGCCCAACATTCACGCGGCTAGTTATTTGCATTTTTTTTTCTTTTTTCTTTATCTTTATCACAACAACAATAACTTTAAATGGTTATAACTTATAATATATAAGTCTAAAATGAAAAAAATTTATATCATTGTTCACCTAAATTCAAGCTCTTCAAAACAAGATCAGTCATGGATATGTTTGACAACTTTTAAAAAATATATTTTTACATGTATACGATGATACAGTAAAATGATTAATATGATTCATTAATTTTGTATTATGATTCATTGAAATTGATATTATGATTCATTAAGTAATAAGTGGTGAATTCGACAAATTTCATAACCGATAAAAAATCATTATTGGTTTATATTGTATTATTATTGTTGTATGGTGTATTTTAAACCTAAACCCACAACTACACCAACTAAAAATGCCTTCGACGTTTTTAACTTTCCTATGGTGGGTTTTGGGGTGTTTTTTTTTTTGGGGGGGGGGGGGGGGGGGGTGGGGTCAGGTAATCTATTTGGAATTTATTTTGTACTTTATATTGTAGCAACTAACTCGACAGGTTTTTAGGGTTTGTGGTAGCGGTTAGACCCTAAACCCGCCCACTGCAAACCCTAAAAATGCCTTCGACGTTTTAGCTTTCCTAGGGTGGGTTTTGAGGTGTTTTGGGGGGTAGGGTATAACGACCGAAACCCGCCACTACAAAACCTAAAAATGTCTTTGACGTTTTTTAGCTTTACTGGGGTAGGTTTTGGGGTGGTTTAAAGGGTAGGGCAATCTATTTGGAAGTCGTTCTATACTTTACATTGTAGCAACTGACTCGACAAGTTTTTAGGGCACCTTAAACCCCGCCACTACAAACCCTAAAAATGTCTTCGACGATTTTTTAGCTTTCCCATGGGTGGGTTTTAGGGTGTGTGGGGTTAGGGTAATCTATTTGGAACCCGTTTTATACTTTAACATGATGAAGTACATATTTTAATATGAGAATGTACATGTTTTAATGTGACGATGTACATGTTCAAATGTGAGAATGTACATGTTCAATTATTAGAATGTATATGTTTTTAAGAACATCTGTATATGTTTGTATGACCATCTGTACAAGTTTTCTCTCTTATATGTACAGGTTTTAATCTAAGGATGTACATATTTAATGATTCGTACAGGTTTATGAGACCATCTGTATGTTTTTAATGCGAGGATGTACACGTTTTTATGTGAGGATGTACATGTTTTAATGAACATTTGTACAGGTTTGTATGACAATCTGTACAAGTTTTATTTTACGTGTGCACTATAACCCTTAGCAGCGTGAGTTCTACTTTTTTTTCTTTTTTAAAAAAAAATTAAATACATTTTTTCTTTTTACTTGCCAAGTCAGTATATGTATACATTTGGATGTAGCTCAGACCGGTTGTTTGATGAATTACCTAAAAATATAACGTAATTTCATGAAATTTTCCAGAGGTGCCCTCTTCACGGAATTATTGATGGGCCACTCGGACAGTGTAGTGTTAGGCTGAAGGATAGTAAGTGGGCCTGAATAAAATTGAGCAATTAGATTATAAATAATTTTTTTAATAATACTTGTGTGTAAATAACTTTTATTAATTAAAACAATTACAAAATAAAAAGTTGGATAACTTTAAAAGGATAATATAAACTTTTGTAATTATAATTATTGTTTATTTAATTCATTTTGTAATTGTCTTTGAAATTTTAATAACCATCCTAAGATGTGTCTACATTTCATTTTTACAGACAAATTTTTAGATGACATAGTCATTATGAAAAATCTGTAGTCGATTTTTCAAAATTTGCAGTCATAATGACTGTAAAGTTTTTAGGGTACGTAGTCGAGAAAATATTTCTAACTTAATATATATGGTTATTGTGAATATTGTATTATTGAAAAAATATAATACAAGTTATAGAATAAGAAAGGAAAATTTATACTCCAACTTGATTTTGTTAGGTTATGGTATGATTATGAATAGTTTTAAAAATGAAGTGTTCAAATGTATTAGGTCGCGGATGACCTACAATCTGTATGAAAAGAACGAAAAAAACGAACGCTCCAACTAGCTGTCCGTTTTTGAGCCGTACATAAGGGACAAAAAAACGGACGCTCCAACTAGGCGTACGTTTTTTATTCGTCCGAAAATGGACGCGTAGTTGGAGCATCTATTTTTGGACTTGGAGTGTCCGTTTTCGGACTTGAAGCGTTTGTTATCGGACGGCTAGTTGGAGCGTCCGTTTTCGGACAGTTAAAAAATGAACGGCTAGTTGGAGTGTCCATGAACAGATCAAAAACAAACGGCTCATTGGAGCATCCATTTTTTTAGTCCTTTACGGATGGCTAGTTAGAGTGTCCGTTATTTCTTTCGTCATTTTTTGACATATTGAGGTCACCCATGGCCAATTGTTATAAACAAAGTAAAAAAAATAAATCCAAATTCATTTCCATTTGAACCTGAAATACCCCAAATCTAATTAATATTATTAAACCATTATTTAATGGAAAATAATCCTATTATAAATCATTTCACGTACGCATGCAAACCCATGCATGAGAACGTTACGTAAAAACAGTCGTTTCTCCATAAACGCTAAAACGCCTTAGAAGCATATGGTCAAACATGACCTTGTATGACCCTCTAATATTCAAACCAAATGGTCATACAATTATTATATGAATATATAAACATATTCCCTAAGCTATATTCAGTCAAAAACGCAAAACGCTCGGGAGTGCTCACGCACGCCCCTTAAAGCACGAAAAGTCCGGAGGAGTGCCGAGGTGGCACGAACTCCTATAAAATTAATTCCTTGAGTTCCTAACATCATTATTAACCATTATAAAGATAACCCACGAAGTGGTTTCTCAAAATTCAGCAAAAACCACAGGAGGATTTCTTAGCGCTCCTTTTTGCCCGGGTGTGTCCCGATGGCCCGTAAATTATGTCATGGGTTGATATAATTCCATATAACCCAATGTAACATCTTAATATATGTTTAATTACTATAATAAGTGTTTACAAACACTTGGAACTCATAAAAAACAAATTGTTTCCCAAAATTTCCTTAGAGCACAAAAACACACCTTCGGGTGTCACGAAAACGCGTTTTACGCAATTGCCTTGTAGTTTTTGACATGCCACGAATTGGTAATCTTAAATAGGGTTAAAATGACCTTCTAAATCAGTTGGAGAGACTAATCAACAAGGCTCACTATAGGGGCCGATTTTGAGAGCAAAAACTAGTATAAAATTTGCCTTTAAAGTTTATAAAAGGCTTAAAACATGGTGACTCACCTTCCCATGTGTTATATTACTTAATGTAAAAGTATGTAGGTCTTATTTGACCATCAAGCTGTCGAAATTATGCAGAAGAATAAGGCCATGTGAGCTAGGAAGAAAACAAAATGCAAAAAGGCAAAAGTGGATCTAGATTCCACCTTTTTGATTCCTTATAATTCAAATGACCTAACATGCTTGGTCTTAGCTCATGAATGCCGATCAAATGAGCTCCATTCAGTCCTTGAAACCGTCCACCTACAATGAAGAAGAAGACAAGTTATAAACATTGAAAAATCAAGGAATAAAACTTACTTTCTTACATTGTCTTCTAGCTCAACATTATTTCATTCCAACTCATGCCTTGTCACACCACATGGCCGATTTTATTGCTGGAAAGAAGGACATTTATTGAGCCAATAACTCATGTAATAAACTAAGGAAAAAGTATAGTCATTTGACATTAAAAATTAACAAAACAAAAATCAATTTCCAAAGGCATTCTTGCATTTACGTGAGCTAGGTCTCACTTTCCTCCTTGCACACTTCAACACCGATTTGGTAAGGCTCCCTCCTCTCTCTTCTAGCTTCATCTTCTTCCTTTGAAGCTCTTAAGTCCATTAATGGAGTTTTAACTTCTATCTTTATCTTTAAGGTAATTTCCTAGCATTTCTTGTCAAACCTTGAAGCAAAACTCTTCCTAGCATAATAACAAGGGTTCGGCATCAATTAGTTCTCCAAGGAGGTTGCCCAAACCAACATTAATCCAAGGAGCATCTCAAGGTTATCTTAAGGTAGTTTTAATGCTTGTAAATCCTTAAAGCACATTTTCATGTGTAACCAAATTCTTCTTCTTCTAAGGCTCTTTTCTTCTTCATTTTCATGAAGGAAAACTTGTTCTTCATCCACCATTAGTGAGCCGAAATTATAAGGAGAAAAGCTTAAGGTAAATTCTTGTAAAACTACTTACAAATCTACTTAAGATCTTTGTTGAAGATCTAACTCCTAAACTCCTTCACCACTTGCATATAACCGAAGTGGAGCATCAAAATTTCCTTGGAGAAAGCTTGGAGATTCAAGAGGAGTTCAAGCACTTAACCACCTTTGTTAAGAAGTAAGTTTACTAAGTAAATCCTTATGTTATAAGCTTTGTTAAGCTTCTAAAAATTATGTACATCCCCTAGGTTAATTAAAACCGAAACTATATGGTATTACATGCCAAAAATATAATCTATAACATATATGGAAAATATTTACCTTAAGACACATTTTTGTGTCACAAAATTTATTTATGTTACGTATAAATTCAGGCCGAAAAGTCAAAGGCAAAAATGCTTTATTTTGAGCTAAGAATCAATATAAGACATTACAATAATTTTTACATAAGTTATATGACTCATATGAATTTATGTATAGTTATTATGATATATAAATCCACTTTTATATATTATATGTTGTCAATTAAATTATGACCGAATGGTCTATGTGTTAAATAGAATTTAATGAGCTACTTAGGTATATAAATTTATATCATAAAGTTTGGTGAGTTAAAAATATTCTATTAGTGCTTAAATGACTAATTAATTAAGTTATGTGGCTTAAATGTAATTTTTACAAAGTTTAGTGTGTTTATTATAAAAACCGAGAGTTAAGGGGCTGTTTGGTGTTATTATAATATAATATAAGGTTAGGAATTAAGTTTATGAATTTTAGATAATTTAAACAAGTGTTAAGATAACATTTTATAAAGTTTTGGGCTATTATGTAATTTATAAAAGTTGTTATGAAAGTTTGGAACTTATTAGTGGGCGAATTCATAATTAAGAGATTTAATAGTTCCACCTTCGAAATTTTTAGGAAATAAATATTTAGACTATAGTTTATAAGTTATTAAGAAGTTATTATAAAGTTTTGGGATGAAAATGTAATTAAGGAAAATAAATGACAAAGCCGAAATTCTTTGGGGTTAGTTTGGTAATTTAAGAATTTTATAATATATATATATATATATATATAATATATATATATATAATATATATATATATATTCGGCATTTATGGAGAATTAAAATTAAAACTATAGTTTATAAGGCATTATATAAAGGTTATAAAATTTTATGGCTAAATTGAAATTACAAGGAATATAAATATATAGGCCGAGACTTAAGAGGGGCTAAGTTGTAATTTTCAAAAGTCACAATATTTAAAAGTATATACCAAAATATTAATGGTAGCTTTGTGATTTAATAAAATAAGGAATTAAAACTATGATATATAAAGAGATTAGAATTTAAATGTGAAGTTTATGAATTAATATGGTTGTTTTATAAATAACCGAAATATAAGGGGTAATAATTTAGATTTAAATAAATAGAGGTCCTATATGGATATTTGGAGGAATTAGAAGAAAGGATTTTAATTAAAGGAATTATGGAGTTAGAACTATGGATTATATAGTTATAAGGAAGTTAAAGGAAAACAATAAATATTATTTATGACTAAAAGGAGAATAATGAGATTATAAGAATATTATGTCATTGAAAGACATTTAAATATAGTTAAGAAAAGTATAAGTTGTTATGTCACTTAGACAATTTAAATAAACAACAAATATGGTACATGAATATATGAATACATATATGTACATTAAAGGATTTATAAATAAATCAAAAAGGAATAACAAATAAGTTATACATTAAATCATGAGGTAATTAAAAGGAATAAACCTCACATGAAATAACAAATACGAGATTTGTTAAAAGATCCAATAGAATTATTATATAAGGGTAACATAAATTAACCCTCTCAGTTAATCCTATTCTAGGACTTTGTTTGACCAGATGTTGACCAGGGTATAATCAACTGCAACCTACGGTGAACGGTATGGGATTCTTGCAACCTGTTTTCTACCGGATTACACCGGCTTGTGTGCTATCTGTTGTTTGAATTAATGACCAAGATAAGTAATGTAAAATGTTGTTTACTCTTGTGCACGGTTGTATTATTTTATGTGCGTGAATGATACTGACTACAACGTGTATGTCCCACGCATACAAACACTACTATACCAGTGGATTAAATACCTACGCTTCAGTATACCGAGGACTTGTACTCAAGTCTCTCACTAACTTCACTTTATAACAAACGTCATTATCCTAAACGTGATAATTGACAATACACATTGTGTTCTTGTTTAACGTCTTTATATGACACTTAACAACTCTATACTACGAGAACGAGGAGCCCATTTGGATCTGGCCATGCATGCTACAGGAGTTGTACTTGTCTCAGGTCGTCTCCTATTCAGTTATACGTCGCGACGGAACGATTCAGTGGAGAGGAAGACTTATTCCTCTCGAGGGATCTATTTCCCATCAGTTCAGTGGAGAGGAAGACTACATTCCTCTCGAGGGTACGATTCCCACATTCCTCAGTACAGGGGTTAACGACGTTATCTCCTGAGGGTTTTTATACCCTACCTTTCAATCTTAACGAGGTCACTATACCTTCACTATTTGAGATATTCAGTTATACCTGTCAGTCCCATTGTGTGGACCGACTATCATTTAAGGATTTCAGTTCAGCTAACTTGACCTTCTGCAGTCTTGTTCTATGTGACATTATTGTCCTTGTATGAATACTTGTTATTATCCTACTATGCTTGTTACAGCTTTATAAAAATGAACTGCATGTATTCGACAAAGTAGTTGGTGTGGCCCGGTAGACGATGGGCTGCACGTTTTCCATACCAGCATTGTTTGCTGAGCCCCTTTGGGGGCACCCCCATTTTTCAGGTACCTGAAGTTGAGAAGATTACCACACCGAGTGTAGGTGGGGTAGATTCAAGCTATGGGAGTCTTCTTCTAGACATTTGTTTTTACATAAGTATTTTACATTTGAGTTTGATTCCTAGTATCTCGGGTTGTATTCGTATTCAGACCGTGACTTTTGGAGTTTGTATTTGGAGTTAGCCTTGTTGGTCACAAGGGTGGCCAACGGCATTGTAATACCACCCGGTTGTTGTATTTATTTCCGCTGTAGTTGCACTTTATTTGGGAGTGATCGCCGTTCAGGTTATTGGATTTCGGGTTGGGGTGTTACAGAACCAAAGCATTCTTAAAACTATTCATAATCATATCGTACTGTACAAAAATCGTGTGGGGATAAAACTTTTCCTTTTATATTATAAATAACTACCTACAACTTTTATTTGAATAATAGAATATTCGTAATAAACTTATTTATTAATTTAAAAAAATCTAACTGCGTACTATACAAAATTAACTGTGAATATGACTCTGAATTCTAAAAAGTCACTACAAACTTTTCATAATGATTGTTAAATCCAAAAAACTTATTGCAAAGCTCAGCCTAGTTGTCAATGTGTATGATATATTTTAGAAAAGAAAAAGATGAGTACACAACTATAGACTTTTAAATAAATAAAAAAGGTACGTGAGATAATTATGCTTAAAGTAAGTGATACATTTCAAAATTTTGAAACGAAAGTGTAGATTTGTTAAATAAAAGTGTAGACACTTAAGTAAAAATATAGAAATTTTAAAATGAAATCATACATCTGTTTGATAAAATTGTAGATATTTGAGTAATTTTATAAATGAAAGTGTAGACTTTTTTATTTAATAGATTTTTTTGGATAATTAGCGGCTTAACGTCATTTTATTAAATAAATACTGGAAGACCAGGTGGATGGGTGAAAGGTGGGCCTCATTAAAACCTCCTTAGGCAAAACCCAGTGGGAAAAAGCCCAAAGAGGAAAAAAATTACCCCACCCAATTACAACCCTAAAGTCTTATACCCAAATCTAGAACAACACACAAAAAGCAAAAGAAAACAACCCGACAGCAGCTAGGTAGATACATGTTACTCCACCAAAAAAATTGTACCAATTATGAAAATAGATAGTTTTTTTTGTAATTTTAATGTATTATATATATAACTTAAAAAAACATCTTTAGAGAGTAGTGGAGTTGTGAGATTTTAATTTAACTCTTCCTTAGAGGGTCACTACGCTCAGTCGGGTTTTCACTTCGCTCAGTCGGAAAAAGACTATTTTGCCCCTAGTATAATAATTTTCAAAATTACTATATTTACCCACAATTTATATATATTACAAGGTGACCCCAAATTTCATTATATAAAGGAGTGAATATGATATGAAATCATATTCAAATTCAGAAATCCTAAAGTTAGAGAGATAAAGTTAGAGAGATAAAGAGAGGAAATGGTTTCTTTCGGAAGTTTGAAGAAAAAACTGTTCGGTAAGAAAAGTAAAAAAGATGGAGGAAATGCTGAAGGTGGTGTTCCAGAAATGCAAGACGAGTATGCAGATGATGTTAGGAGCGAGGAGTACTCACGAGGAGCTCATTCTGAGGTACTTTCTGTTGTTATTTTAGCAATTTATGTATAAAAGTAGCTAGAATATTACAAAACTGAACGAAAAAAGCAAGGAAAAAACGCCGTGCCCACCCCGGATACGGCGCGCCTGCGCCCTCTCTTTCTCGCGCGCGCTGCGCGCACCCAGGATCACCGCGCCCGCGCCCACCCTGCTCAGCCGCGCCCGCGCCCACTGGCTACCTCGCGCCCGCGCCCACCCGGCTCAACGCGCGCCTGCGCGCTCCCTTGATGCGGGCCGGCGCCGGCGTCTTTAGGTCGGCGCCTGCGCCGGTGCCCGTTTTTCAAATCGCTGTATCTTCTTCGTTATTGCTCCGTTTTTCGATCCGTTTGCGGTTGCGTTTGTCTTTTCATGTACTTTACGATGATATACTTTGCTGATTATTTTGATGGCTTATGTGTGATTTATTCTAAAGTACGTAGTATTAGGGTTTACGAGTAGCACTTGATGAATAACGACGTTTTTCTGCTTAGGGTGATAACGATGATGAATTCGAGGATGCGAACGTAGACACAAGTCATGTATTTAATAGTAGCCTAATCTTTGGCGATGCAGAGGAGGCGGTTGGTTATGCGTTTCGCACCGGAGAGGCTAATAATATTTATCTAATCAGACAGACTAAGCGAGACGACGGTGAAGTAATACTAACGTGTGAGAGGTACGGCAAGCATAGGCCACGGGTTAGCACAGGAGAATCGTCATCGTCGAGTCAAAGGCCACGGCGTGCCACGAAGAAATGCAACTGCCCTTTCCGCCTAAGCATCAGGGGTGGGGTTCAGACGGGCTGGTCTGTCTTGGTAATGGTCCCGACGCACAACCACGCGTTAGCGAGGAACCCGCAATCTCACTTCGTCCGGCCTCGCTTTAGCGTCGACGAAAGGGCAAGCATGAAAAGTTTGTACAGGAGTGGTGTTGCGCCTAGGCAGATGTGGGCCCATTTACATGACAAGAACCCTGAAAGTACTGCAGACAAGACATCGATTCATAACCTAGTTTCGAAATTCAGAAAAGAAGATCGTGGCGGACGTACAGATGTAGCGTCCTTCATGCACTCGCTAGATGAACGTAATTATAGTTGGTGGTCCGAGAAAGATGCAAGTAAGTGTCGGCACATCTGTTTAGTGTTGGTTTATTTGTATGTTAATCACTTTAAATGTTAGTTCTAATTAAATGTCCATTTTGCAGGGAATCCATCTAGGCTGGGTCTTGTCTTGTTTGCGCACCCTTTTTCGCTGACGCTCGTTAAGATGTTTCCTTATGTAGTGCTCATTGATAGCACTTACAAGACGAACATGTACAAGGTGCCTCTAGTGGAGTTCGTCGGAGTCACGTCGTGCGGCAAGAACTTCTGTATAGCGTTCTGTTTTGCGGTCAGAGAGGATGAGTCTGCATACACGTGGATGCTTAATCAGCTGACGAAGGTGTTGATCTATCCTCCAAATGTGTTTGTCACTGACAATGAAAAGGCGCTAGTGAAAGCACTTTCAGTGGTATATCCTTCTGTACCACATCTTCTATGTCGTTGGCATATATGCAAGAACGTGGCTGCCAATGCGCTCAAGATAATGCATATTGACCGTGAGAGAGTCAATTTAATAGTGCATCGGTGGAAGCGACTAGTTTACGCCTCAACTATTGCGAAGTACGATGAACAGTACGGGAAATTAGTACACTCCTACGGCGCCAACAATCCTTTCGTTGTGTACTTGAACAACACATGGCTATGTCAGCGTGAGAAATTTTGTGAGGTATGGGTTAAGAGATTCAGGCATTTCGGCAACACATCTACCAACAGGTTAGCTTAACTTCAATTGTCAACATGTTCTGTTGTTTGTATTGGTATGTTTCCCATTTATCTGCTACTAATTGACTTCCAATGTATAGGGCGGAGAGCGCCCACTCAGCTCTAAAGTGTTGGCTTCATACATCCACCGGATCTCTAGACACATGCTTCGCAGCATACATAGATTCGTCGAAGGGCAACATTTCCACATTAAACAAGACTTCGAGTTCTCCATTGACAGAAGGGTTTCGGAAGACCAGCAAGTCCCATTTTTATTTCTGGTCAATCAAGTGAGCCTCAAATGTTTGGAAATACTCCAGGATCAGCTGAGAAGCGGGAGGTGCGATATTGACCACACAACATCGTACGAAGATGTTTGTGCGTTTACTTCGACCATGGGATTACCGTGCGCGTTTCGTATGTTTCAGTACATTCAAGCCGGTCTGAATATACCAGTTGAAGAAGTGCATATCTTCTGGCGAACACTCAGATATGACGCACAACAAGAATTTGAAGCACAACGACAAACATATGATGAGTCGTATAGCACAGAGGAACAACTCTCATGTGTAGGTTTATGGTATGATGATCTGTCTCAGCGGTATGATCCTACGACGATCGAACAAGCGTTCAACGCGTGGAAGCCAATATGGGAGCCCGAGGATGATCACACTGGTTTACAGCCACCAGAGGTGAAGGTGCCTAAGGGTAGGCCCACAACCAAAAAAAAGAAGAGGCCAAACACTAGGGACAAGTCCGAGCACGAGCATTTAGGTCTTGGAAACCGTGGCCCGGGCCTACGACGTTCGCAGTCTCAGTGACGCCCGACAGCCCCCGAAAGTACAAGTGATCGTGGGCCGTCAATGCAACACAGTCAATCACAGCGTTTCCCATCTGAGAAAATGAGTCAAACTGGAGAAGGACCGACAATGCAACACAATCCACCTCAACAACCTGCACAATATCCGACATACTGGAGCCCCTGGAAATTCTCGCAGTATTGGAGTGACCTCGATCCGCAATTAGCTAATTATATTATAGGTTACAGGGAGATAGTGGGTGATGGAAACTGTGGGTTTCGAGCTATTGCTGATGCCGTGTACAACGATGAACGCCAATGGAAACAGGTTAGACTTGCATGCTTGGACGAGCTGGAGGGAAGCAGAGATTGGTGGTTAAATAAAGTTGAGCGAGTTTGGTACGACAGACAGTACTTTCGACTGAATTGGTTTGGAGACGGTTTCGCACCGACGCCACACTGGATTGAAATTCTAGATCTTGGTGTCATCTTGTGCACTGTATACCACATTGCGCTTATCAGTTTTTCAAAAAATACGATGGTAGGGCTTGTGGGTTGGTCGCACTGCCGCTACGTGATGATCGGGGGTTAGGTCGTCCAGTGGCAGAGGTCACTATTGCATGTGTCGCTGAGCAGTCTCATTTCATTAGACTCCAAGTAGTCGAAAATTGTCCAGTCCCAGTGTTGAATCCGATGTGGCGACGTTGGCATGAGCCCTCAGTTACAGCTTATATTGAGCCGTTCTTACCACGTAATGCAGAGTGGTACAGATTGTTTCCCCCAACTAGTGGATCGGGACAGTTGATTATAGAAGATTAGAGTTTGTAAAATTTTGTTGAATTCTTGTTGCCATTAATATATTCAAGAAGGTTGTTGTAATGTTTTGCAAGAGAAAGTATTGAAAAAGGACACTTAATTTGTTGAATATTGTAGTGTCTCATGTTGGTACAGCGGATTATACTTTATCTAATAAAAGCAAACTCATCGTAGATACAATGCGTTCTAATACTACTGCTGTTAGCGACTCAACGGCCAACAAAGAATTTAGACCACCCAGGATGGCATTGATCTTAAGAAGCACATTTGACACCTTATTTTCCCAAAAAAGAGTTGTAGAATATATTTCATCCGTTCACAACATCAGGAAGGTTAGCGACTCAACGGCCAACAAAGAATTTAGACCACCCAGATGCATTGATCTGAGCACTTTTGACACCTTTCAAGTATACCTTCGTTCACAACATCAGGAAGGTTACTGATTCTATCCGTCACTAACGATCGAATTTTGGCCCATCTGTGTTTCTAACCACTGGACAAGATGTTGATCCTTACTTGGTCACCAAGGGTAACTTTTCAAGTATACCTTCGTTCACAACATCAGGAAGGTTACTGATAATGAATGCATTTTGGCCATCAATAATCGTAGGCTGAATACCATACGTATAGTGACTTCATGTTGAGTGGATGCTTTTATCCCATTTTCAGCACTTCAAAAGTAAGATTGCTTTGTCGTCGGAGATTGCTCAAAAAAATGTTTTTTTTCTAATTAAATGTAATTGTACACATATTTGAAACATATATCAACACTTCAAAAGCGATTCTATTTTAGAGTTTCATTTCCAATCAACTTTGTTCACACGTCATTTCTCATAATGTTACAACTTATTCCACACACACATCATTTTAAGTCTTAAAAAAATAACAGTTCTGATACTACCAGTACATGAAAGCCAAATGTGGTTGCACTGATCAAGCGGGAGGCGGTCGTCTCCTCGTACTAGCCCTGTAGCGTGAATTTGTTCCCTACGGTACGCCTCAGCCCTGCTTCGTATTACATCTGGGTCTTCGAAGTCTGAATCATCTTCATACTTCACAAGAATCCTAACTCTTTCCATATTTCTCCAAGGTCTAAGTAGTTCTGCAACATCATGCGTACGTCCGCATCGGTCAGTATATCGACGATAGAGTCGTTGTACAGATCTTGGTCCATCCTAAGGTAGACAATGGAGAAGACGTTGAGTTGCTGATTATCAAAATGTGATCTGACAATTTGATTTAATGAAGCTGTTAGGTTGTTGACACTTCTCGGAGTTCTAATTTCTGTATTGATCACTGCCCATCCCGGAGCACGTTGGAACCGTGCCCCGTATTCATTGAGTGCGGTGTAATGGTTCACGTGAATTGCAAAGGGAATTGACATCCTAATGACATAAACAAGAATGAATTATTTAAAAACCAAATAAACATAAATTAAAATTACAACAACCACACAAGTTTAAGCATCAATACAGAATGTTTAAAAACAACATAAACTAATAAGTCTACTAATATCCAAACCCACCACCACTATACCCACCCCTACCATACCCACCACCACCATACTCACCCGCCCCAGCCCCAGAACCACCACCAGCATGTCCTCCCCTGCCATCACCACGCCCTCCCCTCCCATCACCCTGTCCCCTCCCATCATCACCGCGCCCACCATCACCCCATAACGACGCGCCTGCTCCATGTGCCTACGGTGCATACCCTCCCCTCTAGGCCTAAGGCCTCTGGTGCGACGCCCCGCGATGTACCACTCCATGCCAGCACGAGGCTGGTTAGGGTTCCTGTGACGTGTGGGCGAATCAGGGGTGGTCGGGACATTAAGCCGGCAGTACTCAAAGGCCCTCTCCAGCGTATCAGCCGCCCAGTTGGGGAAACCCGTGGGCCAGCCCGGGTTGTTCTCCGGTGCGAGACTCAATAAGCGGCGCTGTCTCATCCCAATACTGCAGTAGGTATAAATGTGAAGTTAGTATTTAAAAACAATTACAAACAACAAAAAAAATTTAACAAGACAAATTATTTACCTGGAGCTGATCCTCTCGTCGTGTACTGGGCCCACCGCCCGCTCCTAGTGGACGCACCTGCACATGAGAAACGCGCTGGAACCAGGATGTAATCCGGGGCCACGGCCCATGCCATCTGCGCACGCGCCAAAGGAAACCTCCACCTGCTGGGCCCTGTCGTGTTGTCCCACACGGCTGTCCCGTAGTCGTACGTAGCAAGGTACGTCTTCCCATGTCTGGGACGATAATGGCTGTCGGGTCTGATAGGCTGAGGGGGGATAGTCTGCACGTATCCAAACTGGCGCAGACACCGCTCCGGCATATACGGCTCAGCAATATCCAAGAACTGTATGGTGCCATAGTACCGGGAGCGCGCCTGTGATATGAGGGCACCCTCTGCCTCAAATGGCAGCCAAGTAACCTATGTTTCATTTAATGGAAAACAATTAGCAAATTAAATGGGAAACAATGTTTAAAAACGTCAACTTTTTATTACTACAATCGCTAAGCAACTCGTACCTCAGTAGAGGACATCGTGTCTAGCCGTCCCCTCACGAAACGTAGCCTCTCATCATCGATCAAATTCCTCGTGTATCGAGGCCACCTCGCCGCCGTCGGGGAGCAACCATCCCAGTCTGAAAGGGGCTCCGGTCTGAACATGGGGAAGTACTCGTAGATCCAGCACTGCGGTGATCATCCGAAAACATTAGCCAAGATAGTCAATAACTTTACAATACTTAAGTCGTGAGCTCGCAATCAAGTTCTCACCTGAAACAACGTCAGGCAACCAGCCAGCTGACGTGTATCCGCCCGGGAAGCGATGCCGAGCTGTCGGTACAGGTATGCCAGTGTCCGGTCCCCCACGCATACAAGTGGACCCTACTAGGGTCACGGATGGGCCAGTAGGACGTGGGCATAACACGATCCCCGCCCTTGTCGATGATCAATGAGTGGGACACCAGCCACCAGAGGAAGGCCGTCGTCTCCTGAAGGGGGGGAGTATGGACCGCCACAAGTATCATGAAGAGCTCGGTAACGTACCTGACTCTTCTCCAGGAACCTACAGTCTATCAGCTCCTGCTGGTCCGCCGCGCCAAACAGCCGTAGGAAGTGGGGGATGAGAACCTGTAACGGTGGGGCCGCTAAACCGAGGCGGGCGCCATCCTCGTGCTGGTACGAAATCGCCATGCCGGTGATGGGGATACCCAAAATGTGGTAGACGTCGTGGAGAGTAATAGTCATCTCTCCGAATGGCATGTGAAAGGAGTTCGTGTCAGGCTGCCATCTCTCCACGAACGCTGAGAGGAGCGCGAGGTCAAAACAACCATGCGCTATGTCGACAAGATGCGCAAGTCCGCTATCCTCGACCGCTGCTACAGACTCTGGGTGCCTCAATGTACTCAGAGTCCACGCCTCCAAATACTTCGTCTTAGGCTTGAAGCTAAGACATCCCTTCTCCTGTTGAATATTTATAATTGAGATCACACTATGTTAACCATTTCCTAAACAATCTAAAATTTTATGGAATCTATTACCAGACGGGAAACATACCACTCCTCGCCACACGTCTAGCGCGACGTGACCACCGAAACTCGTGATCAAACTCGTATCCTGAGGGCCTCCGGGCACTGGAGTCTGCCCAAGCACCCAAGCATCAGCAGCCGGCATCTGCGCCAGCCCCTCTGCCGGACCATGTACTGGGGACCGGCGACGACGGCGCACCCGTGTGCCCTCATGCTCAGCACCCGGCGCATCCATATCCTCGTCATCAGCGGCCCCCTCGCCATGACGTGCGTCTCCGGTGCTCCTCTGTGGAGTAGGCCAAGAAGGACTATCAGACCTCACGACCAGCGTCCCATCGCCGATCAATGAGTCCAGATCCACACCATGTAGCTGGTCCACCTCCTGCTCCTCCCTCTGCTCCTCCTCCTCCGCATACTCCTCCTCCTCCTCCTCCTCCCCCTGATCCAGCTCATACTCCGCCCGCAACCTCTCCTCACGGGCTCGTAGAAACTCAAGCTCCCTACGCTTCCTCGACGAAGCTGTAGCGTACTGCGTACGCCTCCTCTCTGTAGCAGCTGCATCAGGTCCGGTCACACGAGGGTGTGATGAGCTCTCGTCTCGGTCAGAAATCGACTTACCCTTACCCAGACCGAACCTACCTAGCAAACCCTTGCCCTTTCCTCCCGCCATCTGTTGTTTACCGTAGAATTTAGTCATACTATTTTTACAGTTAGTCAAGACCGGTCAAGGTTAGTCAATACCGGTCATACATGCATCTCAGTAGTTCAACGTCAAAAATAAATTTACTCTCTATCTTAGAACTGATTAAAACACGCATAACTGATTAAAACACGCATAATAGAGGTATACAATGTAAAAAACGTAACAAAACAGCAAAAAACGAGCCCGGAGCGGTCCCGACAGCGCGCGCCAGCGCCCACCGAGAATCACCGGCGCCAGCGCCGTCTCCAGCTCCGCCGCGCCCGCGCCGCCTCCATTTCCTCCGCGCCAGCGCCGCCTTGGTCTCCTCCGCGCCAGCGTCCCGTCTTTCTCCGCCGCGCCAGCGCGCTCCCACCCACCCCGGCGCTTCGCGCCCACCCACCCCGGCGCCTGCGCGCACTCACCAACCCGCGCGCCCGTGCCCCTACATGTTGCCGGCGCCTGCGCCGGCTGTTCTTCTCCCCCCGTTTCCGAATTCGTCTACTGTTTTCTGCTAATTTTGCTACTTTTACTGCTATTCTACGCTAAAAAACTGTAAATTATGACAGAAAAGAACCTGATTTTGCAGATCGTACTAACAGAATGATGACTTGAGCACCGGCTTTTCTCCCGCTCCCGTTCCCGCTCCCGCTCCGGTTACCGCTTCTAGAGAGAAGTCAGAGAGAATTCTAGAGAGATAAAGAGTTTGAGAGTTTGAAATTTTGTGGAGAGATAATAGAGGGTAAAGGTGTATATATAGGAGAATTTAAGGGTAAGGGCAAAATGGTAAAGTTTTTTAAATTTCCGACTGAGCGAAGTGAAAACTCGACTGAGCGAACAAGTTCATCTTCCTTAAGACGCAATTATTGATAGTAAGATTTTATTGTTCGAATAACTACTAGATTGAACTATATTTTCTTGATTACCATGGTCAGCACGGAGAAGCTGCAGCGTTGCACTATTTTGTGCAGGCAATCTAATTGGCAGTCCAGTCAGCAGTCTAGTCAGCTGCTGGCTGGACTATTTTTGTTGACTGAATTATCTTTTTACAATATAAACTTTAAATTATTGTAACTCTCAATATATAAGTCTAAAATGAAAAAAAATATATCATTGTTCACCTAAATTCAAGCTCTTCAAAACAAGACCACTCATGGATATATTTTGACAACTTTAAAATTTTATGTTTTTTTATATGTATATATCTATACATATCAACCATACATGATTCACCATATACAGTTTAAAATACACCATACAACAATAATAATACACTACAAAACAATAATGATTCATTATCTGTTTTGAAATCGGTATGTTCATATATAAGACTTAAAATACATCATATAAATAATAATAATACACCACAAAACAATAATAATAATGCATTACAATAATGATCCATTATTTTTTTGTATCAAAGTTTATTATCTAATTCATCACTTGTTAGTTAATGAATTATAATATCAATCTTAGTGAATCATATTTTCATTTTAGTGTATCATCGCAAACTTATAAAAATAAAAAAAATTAAACTATAATGCAACACAAAACAATATTTGGTATGTATGAAAAATACATGATTCATCATAGAAGATTTAAATTGCATCATACTACAATAATTATACACTACAAAACAATAATGATTTTTTTTATCGGTTCCAAAGTTTGTTATCTAATTCACCACTTATTAGTTAATGAATCATAATATCAATTTTAATGAATCATAATATCAAAGTTAATGAATCATATCAACGTAAACATATAAAAATAAAAAATAATAATACAATACAAAACAATATTTAGTATGTATGAAAAATATGTTATTCACCATATAAGGTTTAAAATACACCATACAACAATAATAATACACTACAAAACAATAATGATTTTTTATCGGTTTTAAATTTGTAATCTAATTCACCACTTATTAGTTAATGAATGATAATATTAATTTTAATGAATCATAGTATCAAAATTAATGAATCATATTATCATTTTAGTGTATCATCATACACATGTAAAAATAAATTTTTTTAAAAGTTATCAAAACATATCCATGATTGGTCTTGTTTTAAAGTGCTTGAATTTAGGTGAACAGTGATATAATTTTTTTTCATTTTGGACTTATATATTAAAAATTATAACCATTTTAAAATTAATATAAATTTTCATTTCATCATATCTGCCACATCAACAGTACAGTCAGTATGTGACTGGATGACATATAACATCCCGTGCAATGATCTGTACAAACCTACCGTTTGGTCGAATTTGCGTACCATGCTCGTAAAATCGAGAGAGCACCATCCCCTGGTTGGTGTTGGGCCTCGTTTTGACATGTCGCTAGCATGTGGATGAAGCGCAATTCATTTTATTAACCAGCAAAAAATCTTGTGTTTCTTGTCCTAGGTGTGAATAAAAAATAATATGCAGGATTTCTCAATTCAAAGGTTGTTTTGTGTGACAAGCTGATGCCTATTCGCAATGGTATACATTCTAATCATTTGATAAGTTATGTAAGTGCTTTTTTATGCGGATAAAAAGAGTCTATCAAGTGACTACCTTTGGCATCTTTTTACCTGATAAAAATTTTGTTTGGACGAAATCCCATGAAAAAAATATCAACAAGGAAAAAAGGTAAAGTAGTATGAGATTTACTATTTTCCATACAATTTGACCCCTTTTATTAATTTCCCTTTACTTATATTAATCATTTGGCTCCCTTACTAATGGCGCGAAAGAGAGAGAGCTATCTTTCCCTAAACTTTTTCGATGGTCTTAGTGTTGGAATCGTTGAGGACCACAAAGCACTTAGACCTATGAATTAAAAGCGTCTTTCCTAGTGACTTTTTTTGCAGCTGACTTATATAAGAGTTCTGATACACTTTTCTAGAGTTCTATTGGCGCATGTCACATTACCCATTTATTTAAATGACAATTACATTAGCAAAGTTATAATATTCAATTTGCATGGTTACTCATTCTGTTGTTGTTCAGTTGACAAGATTGTCTTTAAAGTCCATGTAAATAGAGTCAAATGTTGATTGTATATGATCACAGTCATAATACGTCAAATTTTGTAAATAAGACGTTGATAATAAAATCATGGTGAAGAACTCTATTACTTTCAATTAAGAAGAGGGTCATTTTATCTTTAAGTTAATATGCGTTGAAATAAATATTATGATTTTTTGAAAAAAAAATTGTTATTTTTATTAATCACACTACAAAGCTTTTTTTTTCTTTCTCTCATGCCACTATGGAAATGTCATTATGGACATATAACGTATAAGTGTTCTTTAATGCAATCATATCAAGTAATATTTGTGTTGTAGAAGTACATTAAGCTACTCCATTTTGCCCTTTCTATTTCCCATGTTTACTTATGACATTAATTTCCTTTAAGTGTACTAAAAGATCAATGTAGCCTCCTTGAACATTATTGCTAAAAACATCATAATGTCTTGATATGGTCATACATCAACCTGCTAAAGAATAAAATATGAATAAGAGTTAATATGTTGGCAAATAAAATACAATGTTGAGATGAGGCGCAAATAATATCATAATAATATATTTAAATATTCAATTTTCAAATAATGTAAGATATGTACTTTATATTTGGTAATCAACATTGAGTCAAATCATGACAAACATGGGCTAAGACGAAGCTGCAATTCTTTTGTTGGTTGGTACCTGATAGTTTGTCTCAATTGTCAGGTGAAGTATTTAAAAATAGAGAAGATATGTGTAACACCCTTACTTAAATGCATCGTAATTACTATCTAATCGTCGTACATAAATAAATAAAACCGCAGTGGAAATAAAGATTATCGCCACTAATGGTGTTACTGTTCTCACTCGCCCATACGAGTGATAAAGCTTCCAACTTAAAACCAAAATAAATGTGAAACGATCCTGCAGTGATAACAAGAGATAGATATAAAAGATTAGGGCTGGGGTAAAAAAATAATAAAACAAAATAGATATAAAACGCTTCTCAGAAGAGTTCCAAAAAAAAAAGAGTTTGAAGTCTGCACGCTGCAGACTTGTTAAAAAAAATAAAAATAAGAAAAAAAGTTTGAAGTCTGCACGCTGCAGACTTGTTAAAAAAAATTAAAAATCAAAAATCAAAAGTGACGCGTGAGTTTTGTAAAAAAAAGGTCAAAATTTGTCTGCGCCGATTGAAAAAAAAGAAGAAAAAAAATCAAAAGTCTTAAAAGTGGGCACCGAACGTTTGAAACAATATTTATCTGCGAATGTAGTATGCTTTTGCAGACTTTGTTTTTATCAGGCGCCGGGTGATAATTCGGTGCTGAATACTTTTCCTGTCTACCTCTCACCTACTGCACCGCCTCCCTGCTTACTCCCTTTTTTTTTTCAGTCTATTTAAACCCATCCTCCATCTGCTTAAATCATCGATCACAGAATCAGACCACATACTCCCCCACCATCACTTTTCTTTCCTTCTCATTTTCCAAATTCCATAATCCCACGTACACTTCATCCCATTTCCATTTTATTTTCCAACTCCACCACACTTCCACTTATTTTCCATTTCCACCACAAACTTCCATCTATTTACACATTCTCCACCAATATTATCCAAATATTGCAATTTCTATCCCGGTATATTAAGATAGCATAGCACTTTCAGGAGTCCAACAACAGATGATTTCTTCTACTCTTGTATCTGTCTATTTATTTAATATGACAGGCTAGAATATTATACTCTGGGGAATGGTTATTATTAGTTTGTTTTAATTATGCAATTTATTTTACCGGTTTAAATTAATTATAATTTGATACAATTAATGTTATTCTCTCGCTTTACAATAAATTACATGAGTTTATTGAATTGCCTTACGAAATCCATTTTGATCAGGTCCGTGATAAATGGATAGGTCATATTAATTGTTATGTCTGTGGAAAAGCTTATTCTGGTTGAATAAGTCTAGTATTTCAGATGCAAAATTATATTTTCTTTTACTTGCCGTTTACATGTGTTTTGCTTAAGTCTATATCAGATCTTGCATGTTCTGGTAAACGAGGTTATTAGGATTTATGGTTTAAATCTGAAGACTCTAAAAGGAATTTTGCCAATTTATATTTAATTAAACCGGTAGATTAGCATAATTAATCAAACGAGTAAAACCTATTCCGAGAGTCCATTCTTCCATATTTACAACCACTTTTAATATTTTGTTATTTTAAATTCTTAGATGTTATTTAAATTCTTGTTGTCTTTATTTTAATTTACAGATCAGAACAAACAACTTCCCCTCGATTTACAACCTTTGCTAAGATTAGATTATTTTTCACATAGTCCCTCGGTTCGATACCTGGTTTCTCACAAACTCTACTACAATAACCGGGATTTTTGCAACCTGACGGTCTTTTGATTTGTTATTTTCTAGGATTATTTCTTAGTATTTAATGTATCAAACTTATCGTTTGCACGTGGCCAAGGAATGCCACTCGATTCAGCCAGAATTCACACTTGGACAGCTTCACATACAACTGTTGCTCCCTCAATGTCTGCAATACCAATCTCAAGTGCTCCTCATGTCCCCACTCATCCTTGGAATATATGAGAATGTCATCTATGAAAACCACCACGAACCGATCTAAGTAAGGGTGAAAGATGCGGTTCATGAGGTCCATAAAGACAGCTGGAGCGTTCGTCAGTCCAAATGGCATCACCAAGAACTCGAAATGCCCATATCTGGTCCTGAAAGCTGTCTTCGGAATGTCTCTCTCTGCAACTCTGAGCAGGTGATAACCCGACCTCAAGTCAATCTTCGAGAATATTCCCGCTCCCTGTAGCTGATCGAATAGGTCGTCTATCCTTGGTAGTGGATATCTGCTCTTTACTGTGATCTGGTTCAACTCTCCGTAGTCAATGCATAGCCTCATACTCCCGTCCTTCTTTTTCATGAACAGGACTGGGGCTCCCCAAGGCAATATGCTCGGGCGAATGTATCCCTTCTCCAAAAGATCCTCTAGTTGAGTCTTCAATTCCTTTAACTCTGAGGGTGCCATCTGGTAAGGGGCTTTCGAAATGGGTGCAGACCCTGACACCAAGTCGATGTTGAACTCAACCTCACGGTCTGGCGGCATACCCAGAATCTCGTTTGGGAAAACATCTGGGAACTCGCTCACTACTCGGATCTCTTCCTTCTCGTCTGACTCCCGGCTCAGGTCCTGAACGTAGCAAAGGTATGTCTGATGTCCCTTCTTCACTTGGGAGAGGATTGTCATTGCTGAGACAATCTTCACTCCTGACTTCTCCTCCACATTTCAGGACGAGAATCTTTGTCCCGATGATCCTCTGAGGATAATCTTCTGCTAGCCGCAGTCTATCCTCCCCTTGTATTTGCTCAGCCAATCCATCCCTAGGATTATGTCGAAGTCGGTCAAGGCAAATTGGATTAAGTCTATTACAAAATTTTCCCTTTGTATCTCTATACCTATGTCTTTCATCACATTCTTACAAGTAATCACCCTTCCCGATGGTATAGATACAGCTATAGGAAAAGTCTCATTAATCTCTACTCCCAATTTCCTAACTAGGCTATCAGATATAAATGATTAAGTAGCTCCATTATCAAAAAGAATACGTGCAAGTGTACCAAGAACAATAAAGGTACCTGCCAGCACGTCGGCTTCGGCCAGACTCATCATGTTTATCTTCCATGGAGCCTGCTGCTGGTTGCCTCTGTGCTCCCCTTGGCCTCTGTTGCCGCCGTTTCCGCCCTCTTCACTACCACGCTGAGGAGCATCCCCGCGCTGATTCCGATTCGGGCCTCTGCCCTACTGGTCGGACTGTCTGAAAGAACGATCGCCATTGTAACTTCTCTGCTGACTGCCTCCCTGAGGGCTCTGGAAGCACTCGAATACTCGATGCCCCCGCTTCCCACAGCAAAAGCAGGTGATCACGTTTCCCTCACAGTCCTTGCCTAGGTGATCTTTGTTGCACCTCCTACAGTAGAAGTGCCTCTCCCGTCCGGGCTCTCCCCTCTGTGACTGACTCTGGGACTGGTTGCCTCGTCTCTGATCACCTCTCTGGTCTCCCCCGTGTCTCGGCCTCCCGTCTCTGTGGTCCGAGTGAGGCTTCCACCTCTTCTTCTGATGGTGTTTGTGGGGCTGATCCTCTCGTCCCCGGGATTCATCTCCTCCCTCTATCTTCCTCTTGTTGCCAGCCAGGACCTCTTTTGCTGCACCCTGTACAGGTAAGCAGCCTTCCCGTATGCATCTTAGAGTGTCGGGATTGTCAACACACTGAGGGCCTCCTGCAAACTCCAGTTCAACCCCCCCCCCCCACAAATCTCTGCACCTTTGATGCCTCGTCGGGGACCATCGTAGGTGCAAACCTGGCCAGCTCCAGGGACTTTGAATGGTAATCCTTGACGCTCAACGACAGCTGTTTGACCTCTTTCAGGCCATCCCAGCCGAAATCAGGCCCTGCTAGTAGCACATCCCTGTTGGTGGACCACCAGATGTCTGCCTCACTCTTGAAGTAGTAGACTGTTGCATTCACCCTTCGGTCAGCTGGGCAATTGACTGCTTCGAAAATTTTGTCGAACTCTCGAATCCAATCCTCACGTAGTACTGGATCCTCCTCTCCCTTGAAGGATGTGGGCTTCAAATGTGCGATCCTCTTAGTATAATCCTCCGGCACATTATCCCTCTGCGCCTGCCTCTAGACTATCTGTCCCAGGTTGAGAGCCAGCTCCTGTAACTGTCTAATGGGGTCATTGGCTGCCATCTGAGTTCTGCGAATCTTGCTCCTTGTGTGGTATGGAAAATTCAATCTGTCAGCCAGTCCTTCACTCCCCTAGATCTCTATGCGAACTCCTGATTATAAGTACTAAATTGTGTAAGCGATATCCACCCGTATACCCTTATATTCGTTCTATACCCCATGATAGAAGCTAGCATACATAATAACTCTAATATCAGTACACAATACTCATCCAATTGTGTTAACACCATCATCAATATTGTAATACACAAACAGAATATATAATACAGTACTCATACAGTATAATACCACATACACAACATCGCAAGTACTGTAATTCCCCAAGACGGCTTACCCCACATTTAATTCCTTTTTAATCCAAATTTTATTTTATTTAGAAAACACGGCTCTGATACCACCTTGTAACACCCTGGATTTTGTCTTAAAATATAGGTTATGAAATTACAAAACTAATGGTGAAAACGGCTTCAAAAACGGACCCCAAACGAGTTCTAAAAGTGTAAATTAAGCTTAGTCCGAACTTGTGTCCGAACATATGAAGTTCGGACTCAAGCCGAGAAAGTTAAACAGCGGAAAACCATTTGTCCGAACTTGTGTCCGGACATTGATGTTTGGACACAAGTCGAGAGTTGAAAAGTCTGAAATCCTAAGATGTGCGAACTTGTGTCCGGACTTTGAAGTTCGGACACAAGTTAAGTTTCAAAAGTCTGAGAATCCTTTTACGCACGTCCGAACATTGGTCCGACCTTGCAAGTTCAGACGTAAGTCGAGACTTGCAAGTTGACCTCATCCTCACACACTATCCGAACATTGATGTTCGGACAGATGTTCGGACACGACTAAATCTACGAAATCAAAATTCACTCTCGGGGCCTGTCTGAATATTGATGTCCGGACGGACATTCGGACAGGTCCTGGAATGCGATTTTAAAAGCTTAAACAGAACCAAACCAACATCAAGATAAGCATAATAACTTTGCAATCAAATGGAGAATCATTTCAGTAAGTTGACATCTCAAACAATACGCATAAACAATGTTGAAATATTTCCTAATTAATGTGCGAGAACTTCACCATGACTACAATTTCCAAAAGAGCAATACCAAAACCAATCATCCAAAAGTAAATAGCAGCGGAATCGCAAAATTCAAAATGGGCATTACCGCCACACTCTAAACAAAGAGTGCTCAGGCTTAAACCAACTAAATCGACCAAAAGTATTCCCAACAATATAAAACAATGTACTTTCAAAAACACAACTCAACTTAAAATAATATGAAGTTTTAATCCGGTCATCCTAAGCTATGTGATAGCGTGTCCCAATCCCCCAAATCATCCATAAGTACCTGCGATCAGAAAACAACAATAGAAAACGCGAAGGGATCGCGTAAATCAGCAAAACTGAGTAAACATTGCCTTAACTTGTAAAATACGTTTTGAAACCCATTTTACATTTATAAAACAACATTTCACACCGTATTGTAAACAACTTCACCAATTCCAAATTACCATCAACAAAACATAACAGGGGAGAACTTTCAAAGAATCAGATTAATTGGTATACGCGGACGACACCCAATTCGGGGTCGCAACAAATAGAATCCCACCTCACTCTACGTCCTTAAGTGTGCACATCCCCAGAAGGTAACTTATGACTCAAAGGAGTAGATCATTAGAGCTCAACTGCAAGTAATGTCTACAGGCAAAGTTGATATAATATTCACGGAGTACCAATAATTCACGGAGCACCCTAAAGGCACCAACAATATACATGGGGCACCAAAAGGCACCAACAGACCAACAATCAATCCAGAGAAAGTATCCCAAAACATTTTATCACAATAGTTATAAAACTCCTTGCACCAGGATACGCGGGGGAAAATAATTCCTAAACTTACACAATATCAAAACCACAATAAATCCAATCCATCGATATTTCACAAAAACACAGAGGTAGAGAATGTAGAGCACAACATTTACCTGGATACGCTCACCACAACGCGATCAACCAGCTAGATCAACAGTAGCGCCCGTCAGAGAACTCAGGGTCTAGATTTACAAGCAGGGATTCTATCAGAAACTATTTAAATACCAACGAAATAATTAATTAACCTTACCAGTTGATTTCCCTTACCCTTCTACCCAAACCGGCACGAGAGAAGCAGTCTAACGGCGAAGGAAAATTAAGAACGTGAATTGAGAAGGTTTGAGAGCTTGAGGAGAGAGAGAGGAGTGTGGAAGCGACGTGTTGAGGATGAAGACGATCGTGAAGCCGATCAGATAATTAAATATAAAACATTTTGAATAATGGAAAGATTATAATAATAATTTATTTGGTATACTCAGTTTAAGGAAGAGAGAATTAAAAATCAGTTTTGCAAATTAACTTGGGAAAAGAAATTACAATTAAAATAAAAATTCAAAAGTAGTACATTGTAATCTACAGAAGGATCTAGATTCAATGTATAAAGGAATTAGAAATGTTATTTAAATAAATAGTCAAAATAAGAGGAAAACTAGTTGATCGTTAGGAAAGGATGAAGATGACTAATTATTTATGAGAGAGATGATTTCAAGTTAAATAAACAATTACCTAGTAAATGGATAAGGATGAGTGGAGATCGTGAAGAGTGGAACAATTTTAGATATTTAGTATAATTTAGAGAGAATAAAGATATTTTAGGAAGAAGTAAAATTCAACACGTGCTCTTGGTTGTAACAATAATTGTAATAATAATAATAGTAATGATAATAATACTCATTCATTAAAGGTAGCAAAATCTTATTTGAACTCTCAAGACTAGAAGAACATAATAACGTCATTAGATTTAGGAGTAATTAAGTAAATATATTCTCATGTAATATCGGTGGGAATAAAGGAATTGAAATCATGTAATTATCTTAGGAAATAAAATGTTATATAGCTTCGCTGGGCCTCTATTAATATCCTTCTTGACCGAGTATATTATAATATTCACTCTAACTATATAATAAATTAATCCTATGTCAAAATTTACGGGTATTTCATCTCATCGCCCTTAAGAGAAAGCTTCGCCCTCGAAGCTAAGCCTGCACAATACTCTAACTAGTAGGCTGATTATGAAGGAGGAATTCAATTGAACTTGACTCAATCTTAAACTGTTACCTGCTCGAAAAAGCTGAGAATACTTCTTCTTCATTTCCTCTTCGACCTCCCACGTTGCTTCCTCAGTCCCATGATTTGACCATAACACCTTGACCATTCGAGTGGACTTCGATCGGGTCTCTCTAGTCTTGGTGTCTAATACTTTAATGGGGTACTCCTCGTATGACAGGTTCTGCTCCAACTCCAACACCTCAGGCTATAGGACGTGGGACGGGTAGGGAACATAACGCTTCAACTGAGAGACATGGAAAACATTATGGACTCTCTCCAGCTCACCAGGTAGTGCCAACCTGTAGGCCACCTCCCCAATTATCTCCAAGACCTCGTAGGGACCCACAAATTTGGGGCTCAATTTCCCCTTCTTTCCGAATCTGGTTACCCTTCTCACAGGGGACACCTTCAGGAAGACTCTATCCCCTACCTCGAATTCAACCGGTCTCCTCTTTAAGTCAGCATAGGACTTATGTGGTCGGTCCTAAGGTAGGTCGAAGTCAGAAACTTGTTTTTAGGTGCTTATCTCACTCCAAACCTTACCCTAAGTGTCCTTATATGTTCTAACATCACTGTGGCACTTTAGCCCACTCTTAAACCAACCACCAAACTTATTAATTCACCCACCACCAAAGTCCTTAACCATTTCTCAAATTCTTACTAAATCCTTAACACTTAGAACATTTTTCCTTACACATCCAAAGTATTTCTCCACAACATGATAACCACTCTTAAAGCGTTATTTTTGCATCACAATCACCCCCTTTTCACAAACTCCTCAAGTCCTTCCCACAAGTTCATACTTAAACGTTCACAAGGCATTATACCTCTCTTGTTTACCAAAATTTGCACAAGGCTTAACCACACTCCCATCATGACTTTGGTGTATCTAAAATCATCCCCTTTGATCTCTAAACCTCCAAGACAATGCCTAAATCATTTTAACACTTAAGAACACCTTAATTCCCTTTCTTTCACCAAGTTAACCCTTAATAATCCCTAGTACAACCAAGTTCACCAAACTTCATTTAAACACTTAGAACTCCTTGTTATCCACCAAACTTTGACATAGCTTCTCTAGTATAACCTTACACACAAACACACTGTTTTTCATCCTTAAACAATCAAAGGTATTCATCTTCACAAAGAATGTTCTTTACACACAACTACTCCTTAAATTACACTACATCACAATATAGTGCATAAACTTAAATTGCTTGGCTCTTAGGCCCTTAAATAACATGGCTCTTAGGCCCTTAAATTGTAATAATCTTAAATACTGAATTTCCACATATATTCGCCTTCAACCTGTAAATACACACAACAATGCTCCCTTGTCCTTATAGTCCACCTTGTGGATATTTTTATAACTCATTTCCCATTGGCTCTTTATATTGTTTATTAAGCAAACAAAGCTCAATTTCCTAAGGCACATAACTACATAAGGATAGGTTATTTACCTCTTCCTCTTCAAGATTTCTTTCTTGTTTTCTTTGATTGAAAATCAGCAAGGACTTGTTCACTTGTCAACCTTCTAACCAACATACATATAAGGGTAATGAGCATTAAGCATTATACCTAAACCCATGAATAAACCCTAGATTTCAATAAGTGTTTTAAACACTAGAATTGGTATTTACCTTGGAATTGGAAGAGAGTTTGATTAGGAAGTAAGATGGGACTCCTCCTAGTCCTTTGGAGATCAATTCAAGCTACTAAAAAGATCAAGACAAGGCAACATCAAGAGATGATTTTCGGCCATATATGAAAATGAGAGGAAACATGAATTTTCTTTGGTTTTTCTTACCTTGAAGCATAGGAGAATGACAAGGTATGAAAAGATGAGTTTTTCCTCCTTCATTGGAGATTCTTCATGGCACCAAAATGGAGTTCTTGAAGATTTGAAAAGATAGAATTGTAGAGCTTGCTCTAACTAGAAGAAAGGTAGTCTTGGAATTGAATTTAGAGCATGGAGTTGGAAGTTACAAGCAAAGGAAGATAAAAAATGGAGATGTGCTGTAGCAAAATGTTTTTGGTTGGGAGGATGAAGGATGAAGACGGTGGGAACAAGAGGGAATGAAGAATAGAGGTTTTAGTTTTGTAAGATATTTAAGCTTAAAGCAAATAGTCTTTACTTTATTTTCTTCTTCTTCTTTCTTATTGGCTAACAAGTGGGATGACTCCCCACCTTAAAAACCGGCCCCCTCTCATTACATGAGATATTTTTCTTTGTTGACCATTTAATTAAGCTAAGTTGACTTAAGTCTAAACTATCACTATTTGAGCACTATTCACAAATTAGTGCTTTTTTAAAAAAAATTTTGATTTTCCATTGATTTAGACTTCCTAATGTGATACTAAGTAGTACACATATTGATTAAGGTGTAATGATGGGCATTTAGCCACTCAAAATCCATTTCCAAGACAATTTTTCAAAAATGTGCTTTAAGACTCCTTAAAATTTTATGTTTTAACTTGTTTTTTAGCTTGGTTTTCTTTAGTAATTGGTTTAACATGTCCATTAGCATATTAATAGTCTTGGTCAGCTCTTTGAGTCTTAACCAAGGTTATCCCAAGCTTAGAGCATGTTTTTGCTCAAATTGTCTTAATGGTACTTTATTGTGTTTTCTATGGTTTAAATTGTTCACTAATGTTTCTAAGGCACTTTTAGCCTTAATATACCGTAGTTTAATATTTAAACAACATATCATGGTTTGGGGTATTTCATCCTCTGAGGTTACGACAAAACACAATGACATGCAAGTTAAACATGAATTCAGCAATGTGGGTGTGAAAGTTGACATGAAGACTGAATCAACAATGGACAATTTTTCTGGCATAGAAGAATCCAATAATGATGGAAATCGTTTCCAGGAGCCAAAACACTTAATGTCGATGAAGATTATTGGGCGTATGCAATATTTGGAACTAAATCTCGTTGAAGGTCAAAGTGTGTTCGTTAAACTAAAGATAGTTGAGTTATGACATCATAGTCATATGTGTGTGTGTGTCTAGGTGACTTATGGCTGTATTGGTGCCTTAGTTCAATAACTCTTCAGTCATTTTTATTTTCGTTTCAAAACAACATTGCAGTGTGTCATTTCCTTTGCTTTGCTGAAGTTTGCCAATGCTTTTCAAATGTTGTTTTGATATTTTGCCTTATAATAAAATAAATGACATTTGATAAGTCGCTATAAATTTGCAACATAAATCAACAACAACCTGCTATTAATTTAAGAACAGCATAGATTCGTACTTTTCGCCTCACTGTACGAATTATAGTAATGACATTACTCTGTCTGAAAATAGTAAGACAGTACCATAAGTATTAACAACATACACATGAGCAAACCCAGCACAAACAGATTGTAGCAGAACAAAACACATTACAAAATCCTAGCTTTCTCAATCAGAATCTAGTTGTATGAAATCTTGAGGGTCATCAGATCTTGGATTAGTGTCTTCATCTTCAGAATATTCTATTATCATGCAGTCTGAAAGGTTGCAAGAACTACAATCTGACCCGCATTCACTATTAGTTGCAGGTGAAACTAGAGGGCTGCTAACATTGTCTTCTGTCGATTGCACTGGTTTGCTTGTAGAACCAAACTCGAAGTACTGATTTATCTTCCCCTCCCCCTTGTGTCGTTTGTTTACAACAGCTTGTAGAGCTACAACGTTTTGTCTTTTAGATGATGTACCATCCCTTCCTTTTGCATGATACATCCCCCAATCTTCAACGTTATCTTCACTAGTTTGTTTAGGCGCCAGGACGATGGGTTCAAGCCCCTTGTTCATGGTCCTCGGTGCACAACCCATGTCCAGCATACTGAGCAATTAACAAATAGTTAGTCGAACATAATATTACAGTTAGTTTTAATAAAAAAGGGTTGCTCATATGCAATAAACTATACCTTGATCTGTACATGGTACATGGCAACAGTGCTGGGACATCAGATGCCAAAATGGAAAACAATGTTTGAGATTGCAAATCAAACATCACAACGGGGTCATCCTGAGGAATAAGTTGGCCCTGCTATGATTGTCATTTACTCAGGTATGCATAAAAGTAAGGTATTTACAATATCGCAACACGATCCACTGACAGCAACAAACACAATGCAACTGTAAATATAATCAGGTTGCAGCAAAGGTATTACAAACTTCTGTGATGTGGCTGGGTACGACAAGAACCACAACATTAGGGTTAGTACAATGACAACATGACACTACATTGTCTTTTACAAAAAGAAAATGATCAGACCTTTGGGTAACACAAAATACATTGTTTCGTTTTACAAAAGGTTACCCACCCAAAATACATTAACAACATTGATGGTGTCAACATACGAACACTATACTAGCCCAAAATGACCCACTCCAACATATAAAAAAATAGACCAAACAAGAAGAGCATCAGGTTCATTATCTTCACATTAACATCAGCCTGGTTTTTCTCAAAAGATAAAATAGCCTTCTCAATCCTATCAATCTTTGTAGCCATCTCAGTAATAGATGCCTTCACAGATGTAGTGTTTTCACTGTTCTTTTCAACGAGGTTACACAGCCTATCTACGTCCACCACAACGTCAGATGTTCTGTTGTTCCTCCACTAGTTGGCGTGTTTACCCAATCCCACCACTTGAAGAACCCGCAAGTGTTACACTTAAAAAACAGCCGGCCAAAATTATCAGCGGTGTAAGAAATCAACTACATAGAAGTCAACTGACAGTCACAGTTGATATATGTAGTGTTCAACTGGTTGATACTTCTTCCAGATGAAGTGGACTGTAGAAGTTTGACAAAAAAGTGCAACGATGCATAAGTAAATGATAGGAGATTACAACCTCAAAGTGCCGACCAACCAAAATTTTTGTTGTAATCCACATATGGTAACTTATAGCAGTGGACAAATTGTTCTCCTTCAATCAGAATAGTATACTGATTTTATAATGCTGTGAACAGATCAGCCACAAGATTAGGGTCACTCGATTTGTCTAAAGTGTTTAATATGTATAATAATATTGCCGTAACGAGTATGGGTTAACCCCCAATATGTCGACATCAGAGTAACGGATTATGAAGCACAATAAACCATGTGCATCAGGACAAAAGGAAGAGTATTTACACTTCGACGGGAGTACATCTTCTTTGTCGATGATACTTGCTGGTTTCCCTATGCTAGAATCAGCGAAACGAAGTTATTTGTAGCCTAAAACAAGTTGTACATTGAATAAACGAAAACATAATTACTGGGGATGGAGATGGTAAAGACTAACCTGATTATCGACGTAGCCAAATCGTAACTGTGCCACCCAAAAAAAATAAAAAATAAACCAACTGGTCAGACGCAGAGGACACATCACCGTTGGGAAAAAAAGCCTTACCGTCCCGAATGTTCTTCGTCTGCGAAGGATATGGGAAATGAAGAGTCGTATCTCGCTGAAGGAGGAAGACAGTGAATCCAGACTCATGCACAGGGAAACGGGGAGGAGTCATATCAGGGGCAATTTTGTACACTTGCATATACAAGTTCCACAAATCTAAGGGCCCAAGTGCGAACATGTGGTGATTGCCATGGACTTCTGGATGCTACATTCGGCCCAAGTTATCTGTAACAGGCGTGTTCTCTTTGGTGCGGTCATCATGTACTCTGGCCTTATCTCTCTGGGTGGTGCCCTGGTGCGAACATGAAGTGCAATATTGCCTGTCTGTGAAGAGTTGACCATAATCATTGAATTTTGATTATTGAGATATGTAACGCTCATATAATATTGAATGTTTATCCTTTGAGCCGGAAATCAATCATTTACGACTACTTAAAAAGTACAGCCATGATGATCTCAACTGCGAATAACAAAACATCAGTCTTACCTCCAGCACTTTAACCTGTTGGATTAAACCGTCATAAATATATTTCAATTTCTGCAACTCATTTACGTTAGTTTTCAATCAAATCTAGTAAATGTAACACCCCATCCAAAGCCAATCGTGGTTATCGCAAAACTTAACAACTTAATCACAAACGTCGCAGCGGATATAACAAACACCGGGACCTTGCCATGGTCTGATCATTAGGAAATACCGACCTTACCCAATTACAATGCTTGTCCAAAATATACAACCGTCCAAAAACGCCAACCAACCGAGTTAAAGTATCTAAGTCATAATCATCAACTTACATCAGTTTAAATATAAACAGACGGGCACACAAGCGCAACCCGTGCTCAAAATAAATAGACCCATCCTAAGTCTAACCACCCCACTCTCAGGGTGACTCCTCATTGGATGCTTACCTGCAAAATAAAAACAGCCCCCAAAGGGGGTCAGCACGAATGCTGGTACGCCCTCTCATGGCCCCCAAGCTAACGGGGCTACGACGACTAATTGTCGATATCATGAAAGTTGATTAGATACACAAACATAATATGAAGTGCAATAAACAACAATCCACAATGAACAAATAGTTCACACACAATGAACGGCTAAAATGCGTTCCCTTAGTAAGTGAGTTAATCAATCAACTCCTCAAAACTCAATGCCACTTAACCTTAGTCCAACTTAATTTGCCTCAATCTTAGTCCTCATCTTAACCTCAGAATACAAACCGCTCTTTAGTTAGAAGTGGTTGTAACTCATCTCAATGTTTATTTTGTCGGGTCAAAAGCAACCCTAGCCAATGAGCTATAAACTCCATTGGTTGAATAAACAACTTAACTTATTCTTAGGATTTAGGTGATCCTACCGCACCATCTTAATGCCTCCTACCTTGGACTGGAAACCCAATGTAGCTGAGCCGACTATCGACCCTAGGCAACAAGTCTGAAGACAAGTCCTTAAGCGGAAGTCGGATCTGATTCAAATACCGATCTCCCTTTTTCCTTAACATGCATGACCGGAGTCAGTCCCGGATTCCTCACTCCCCCCTTAAGTTTCAGTTAGTGAAAATCTTACAAACCAAGTGTCAGTTAAACCTTCTCGGGTATTAACCAACCGTTAAACAATATAACACCTCATCTTAATCCAATTCGTACTAAACCTGGTTAGTAACTACCTCAAGTCTCGTGTGTTAGTGTAAATCAACACACACACAATAAGTACAATAAACCGGTTGCATGCTTTATCTTGTTTAGTCGGCACACATAAACATATAGCACACAAGCCGAGGGACACCTCGTTAGCAAGTAGGTCACAAGAAAGACTGTACCGTTCACCATCGACGGTCGTTTGTCTAATCTTCTTCCGGATCCCAATTCACAATCCCTAAAACATTCATTCAGTTTTTAGGTCATTAGTTGTCCCCATATTACTTAATTCACTTAGCCTCTAATAACCCCATTAACCCCACCAAGTTCTTGCAACTTAACCTTATACACTTAAATCCTTTCCTTAACTTAATCCCTTAAGTTCTTGTATTATTATCCTTCTAATTGTCATCACTCTCTTAATGGCATACCACTAATACCACTTAATTTCCTTAGAATTTAAATTTAAAAACATTTTTTTTAGGTATAGGCCGACCGACCCTGCCCCAGGGTCGGTCCTTGACAGAAGCATTCTGGTCCGAAAATTTAAGCCCGACCGACCCAGACAGGGTCGGTCCCCCGGGTCGGTCTTTACATAAGCATTTTGTTCCTTAATTTCCTACCCGACCGACCCAGGTAAGGTCGGTCTTCAACAGAGACCATTCCGTCTAATTTATTGTAGTCCGACCGACCCAGACAGGGTCGGTCCCCTGGGTCGGTCTTTGACAGAAACTTCTCCTTAAATGCTTAATCATCTCCAAATCTTTCCACAAGTGTCCTAACATGTCTAACACCATTTTGGCACATTAAACTCACCTTATAACATCCACCAATCTCATTAATTCACCCTCCAAGATTCTTTCCAACCATTTACTCATTTATCTCATAAATTCCTAACACTTAGCATTTATTTTCCTACATTTCTAGTATGCAATTCACCTAGAACTTTCACTAACCAAATGCTTCCTCCTTAAGAACTTGACCACACCATGTACACCACTTTCCACACTTATTACATTTATCAAACTTCCTTAGATTCTAAACTCTAGTTCCCACATAACCATTTCCAAGTTTCACACCTTATTCCCATCAAACTTGCACAAGTTTCCTAACTTCTTTTATCAAGGTCTTGGTTCCTAAAATTCACCATTGTAACCCCTAGTTTCTCCTAGACATACCTAAGTCATCCTAGTTACTAGAACATCTTAGACTCATTCCTTTTTAACCAAAACAACTCCTAAAATTCCTAGTACTTCCTTAGTCATAAAATCTCCTTAGATTATCTTAGACATCATGTTTCTTCACCAAATTTTGGCATGGTTTCCCTAGCATATTACTACACCCAAACACTTAGGTTTTCACCATTTAACAACCTTTATCACCCAAATTCTTCCCACACATTCTTAACACTCAATTTACACCAAAACTACACCACATCATCATATAGTGCAATAACTTAAAATGCTTGGCACTTAGGCCCTTAAATGACAATAATCTTAACCACTGAATTTCCACATATATTTGCCTTTGACCTGCAAATACACACAACAAGGCTCCCATTGAAATAAAATGCTTCTTGTAATTCATTTCAACATTGTTTAACTATCTCTTTTCTCATTAGCTTTTTAGTCACAAGTTCTCAATATAATAGTATTCTTTCTCCTAATTTTATATCCCTTTCCCATTATAAACTCCAAGATAAACTTATCACCTATCCATATCCCATCCCTTAATGCATTAAAACACCTTAAGGTAAGCATTTACCTTGTTCTTTCACAAGGCTCCACAAACTTTTCTCCTTAGATTTTTCTTAAACAATCTCGATCACCAATCAAACTCTCCTCGCCAATGTTCTAATCAATATTCAATAACTCCAATGAGTGCTAAACAATACACTAACCTTAAGGAATAAAACCTAGGTTAAAAATGTGTTTTAAGGTATTAAATTGAATGTTTTACCTTGGATTCTCAAGACAAGCTTGGATATGAATCAAGAAGGACCTCCTCTATCCTTTGGAGAATAGAAAACAAGCTAGAACAAGGCATAAAAATGAAGCCCCATGAGTATAGATTTTCGGTTATGGAGAAAGGTGATGGAAACCTAGATTTTCTTACATATTCTTTACCTTAAGAGAATGGAGAAGCCAATGAACTCTCCAAGCTTGAGTTTCCTCCTCTAATGGCGGTTTGGCTTGGCACCAAAATGGAGCTCTTGAAGTTTTGGAAAGATAGGAAGAGAGAGCTTGAGCTAACTAAGAAGAATCTATGCTTAGTTTTGATATTGGAGCTAAGATGAGTGAGTAATGATCAAGACAAGGTGGAGCTTGGCATGGGGTTGTTCTTCACGTTGAAGAAGAAGAGAGGAGCAGCACAAAACCGGTGGAGAAGATGAAGAATGAAGAAAGGAGGAGAGAGGTAAGTAGTATTAGATATTTTGTTTCTTAAAAGTAAATAGTGACTTGTACTTTTCCCTCTTATTTCCTTATAAACTAAATTACTCATTTGATGACTCATCCCCTTAGAAACCGGCCCCCTTATTGATTTAGGCTGGTCATGGTCTTGTTTGACCATTTAATTTGACTTAGTTGACTAATGACTAAACTAGGCACTATTTGGTTACTATTCATAAACTAGTGCACTTATTTGTGAAATTTTTGATTTCCCATTGATTTAGACCTCCTAATGTGACACTAAGTAGTACACAAGTTAATTAAGGAGTAATCATGGACATTTAGCCACTTAAAACCCCTTTCCAAGATAAATTTTCAAAAATGTGCTTTAAGAGTCCTTAAAGCACAATTTGTGTTTTAACTTGTTTTTGAGCTTGGTTTCCTTTGGTAATTGATTTAATATGACCATTAGGATGTTACTAAGGTCTAAGAATAATATTTGGGTGCTAACCCAAGTTACTCCAAGCTTAGAGCACATTTTTGCTTAAATTGCTCTTATGGTGTTTCCTAGTGTTTTCTTTGGTTTAAATTGCTCCCCAAAGTTTCTAAGGCATTATTTAGCCTTCTTATACCTTGGTTTATCATCTAAACACTATATCTAGGTTTGAGGTATTTCAATATACCCCCCTTAAAAGAACTTTGTCCCCAAAGTTCACATATATGCTTAATCATTCATGGTACTCAATTCTCTTAATCTTAATATCACATCTTATATTCTCATTCACACACATCTCAAGACCCAAAGGTCTACCACAAGTACAACACACAAGTATCATACATACCTCAAACTTACCACCAAAGTGTAACAATTTACACAACCGTATCTTACACACACCAAACAAACGCGTATCTTACACACACCAAACAAACGACAGACATGTTCGTTTCCTAACTCAAAAGCGAGGAAGCTCTACCCCCCTTAAAAAGGGGTACGCCCCGTACCCTATTCAGACGATCTAGTCAGTAAACAATGAAGAGTACTTCGATCTCATCTTATCCTCTAATTCCCACGTGGCCTCTTCGACATCCTGGTTAGACCAGAGAACCTTCACCAGTCGCACTGACTTATGGCGAGTGTCCCTAGTCTTACTATCCAAGATTCTCTGAGGAATCTCCACGGATCTCATATTCGGTTCTAACGTCAACCTCTCAGGTTCTAACACATGAGAGGGGTGGTACATGTATTTCTTTAGCTGTGAAACATGAAAAACTCATGCACTTTACCCAGTTCAGCAGGTAAATTCAACCTGTAAGCAATCGGGCCCACCCGCTCCGTAATCTCATAAGGACCAACAAATTTAGGGCTCAGCTTGCCCTTCTGCCCAAATCTAAACACGCCCTTTATTGGTGATACCCGCAGAAATACCCGGTCGCCCACTGCGAACTCCAGGTCTCGTCGTCGAACATCAGCGTACGACTTCTGCCTATCTTGAATAGCTTTCATATTCTCCCTGATTTGCTGAACCTCAGCCTTAACTTGCTCTAAATATTTTGGTCCTATAATGACTGTCTCACTCGACTCATCCCAGCAGAGCGGTGTACGACATGGTCTACCGTACAACGCTTGAAAAGGTGCCATCTTGATCGAAGCGTGATGGCTGTTGTTATATGAAAACTCGATCAGATGTAACTTGTCAATCCAACTGCCCTGGAAGTCTAAGGCACATGCCCTCAGCATGTCCTCGAGTGTCTGAATCGTACGCTCAGTCTGACCATCTGTCTGAGGATGAAATGCGGTACTCAACTTCAGTTCTGTACCCAACGCTTCTCTAGTAGCTCTCCAGTACCTCGAAAGGAATCTGGTATCTCTATCTGACACTATGGTCTTTGGTATCCCGTGATGTCTCATAATTTCTTTCTCAAACAACTCAGCTAATTTGGTCACCTTCAAAGTATCCTTCATCGGTATGAATTGGGCTACTTTGGTAAGGCGATCCACCACCACCCATATCATGTTGAGACCTCCCCTAGCAGGTGGGAGTCCAACTACGAAGTCCATGGAGATATCATGGAACTTCCACTCCGGAACTGGCATTGACTGTACCATTCCGCCCGGTCGTCGGTGCTCGAATTTCACCTTCTGGCATGTGAGACACCTCAAGATGAACTCGGTAACATCTGTCTTCATCCCCGACCACCAGAACTATCTCTTCATGTCTTTATACATCTTAGAGGCTCCCAGATGGATGGAAACTGAAGAACAGTGTGATTCTCTAAGTATTCGGTCTTTCAGATCCGTGTTGCCCCGTGGTATGCATAACCGGCCCTTAAGTCTGATCAAATCATCATCGTGAAGTCTGAAGTCATATTTCTGACTCTCAAAGGTACCATCTGTCAGCTTCTGTCTGACCTCTCTCATATACTCATCTGTCCTCTGAGCCTCTCGCACCTCATCAACCAAGCTAAAGAAAGAGACTAGCGAATGGAGTTAGTGTGCTTGACGGCTCAGGGCATCTGCTACGACATTGGCCTTCCCTTCTTTGTATTGGAGGTCAATGTCATAGTCCTTCAGAAATTCTAACCATCTCCTTTGTCTGAGATTCAACTCCTTCTGAGTGAATATGTATTTCAAGCTCTTGTGATCGGTGTAGATCGTCACACTAACCCCGTATAAGTAATGGCGACATATCTTCAAAGCGAAGACTACAGCTCCCAGCTCTAAATCATGTGTGGGGTAGTTCTCCTCATGTTTCTTCAACTGGCGTGAGGCATATGCCACCACCTTGCCATGTTGCATGAGCACGCAACCCAGCCCTCTGTCGGATGCATCACAGTAAACCTCAAAGCCCTCCGTACCGTCTGGAATGGACAGAACCGGTGCAGTGTTCAGTGAGTCCTTCAAACTCCGAAATGATCTCTCACAGTCAGCCGTCCATAAGAACGGTGCATCTTTCTTCATCAGACTGGTCATCGGCTTCGCGACCTTGCTGAAATCCTTAACAAACCGCCGGTAGTAACCTGCCAAGCCAAGGAAGCTCCGGATGTCGGTAACTGTCTTCGGTCTCGGCCAGGTACGCACGACATCAATCTTTGCTGGATCCACCAAGATCCCAGCATCTGAGATGACATGACCCAGGAAAGAGACCTGGTCAAGCCAAAACTCACACTTGGAGAACTTAGCATATAGCTGGTTCTCCCTCACTATTTCCAATACCCTCCTCAGGTGTTCCTCGTGCTCAGCCCTCGATTTCGAGTATATCAAAATATCATCAATAAGCACCACAACTGACTTGTCCAGCTACTCCCGGAACAAACGGTTCATCAGATCCATAAACTTCGCCGGTGTGTTCGATAAACCGAACGACATCATTGTACACTCATAGTGGTCGTGTCCGGAATGCCGTCTTCTCAATATATCCCTCCTTAATGGCTATCTGATGATACCCTGATCTGAGATCAATCTTGGAAAACACAGATGCCCCCTTCAACTGAACAAACAGATCGTCAATGCGGGGTAGTGGATACTTATTCTTCACAGTCACTGCATTCAACTCTCTGTAGTCGATGCAGAGGCGGAGACTACCATCCTTCTTCTTCACAAAGAGAACTGGCGCTCCCCATGGTGATACACTGGGTCTAATGAACCCTTTGTCTAACAAGTCCTTTAACTGTTCCTTTAACTCAATCATTTCTGCCGGAGCCATGCGGTATGGTGCCTTGGCTATCGGTCCGGTACCAGGTAGCAGCTCGATGGTGAACTCTACCTCCCGAGTGGGTGGCATGCCGGGCAGTTCCCGTGGAAAGAGATCGGGGAACTCCGACACTACCGGTAAGTCGGGGTCGAACTCGGGGTCTCTCTCTATGTCGTGGACATAGCAGAGGTACACTTCCTCCTTCCTCCTCAATTCCTTGTACATTGCCATAGCGGTGATGATCTTAGTCGAAGGCTCTCTGGGCCTCTGGCGGTATGATACTGTTACCCCAAAAGGACTCCTGAGCAGCAGTCGATGCTCGGCGCAGAGGATCCGTCCCTTGTGCCGCTCCAACCAATTCATCCCGAAAATAACATCAAATCCCAACTCTTTAAACTCAATGAAACTAACTGGAAAGTCTTCTCCCTTAATTCTGACGATGGCTCCTCGGTAGTAGCGAGTGCAACGAATCTTCTCCTTAGACGGGAGCGTAACCGTGAAGTTGGGTAGCTCATCAGCGTCTAGCCCCAACCTTCTCGCAAAAGATGCCGAGATAAAGGTATACGAGGCCCTTGAGTCAAAGAGAACCGATGCCTCGATTCCATTAATCGGAAAGGTGCCGGTGAGGATAGTACCGCTTGCGCCGGCCTGTGCCTCTGTAAGTATGCTTAGCGCACCTTCCGTACCGAGTCCATAACCTGATTGTATTTCACAAGCTTTCATGAGTAATGATGGTATAACAAGGGTCGTAACAAATTATATGAACATCACTGTTATTTTATTAATAACCATCTTGTTTACAACATGTGCTTCTTTATTACATCTCATTCCTTATCTCATACTAAAACGTTACATGGCTAATATTGTCTAAAGGTTAGGTTTAACCGTCCTGGTTTCATGTGCGTCGCATTAATCACTGCTGACGGTGCTGTATTCAGCTTAATTCTCTTAATCCCATGATACAACATCCTTGATTCTCCTCCCATAACTAATACATCTCCAGACTTAAGTACTAACTTATTCGCACGGTCCGCACGCTTCTGCTCGCCGTATAAAAATTTTGCATCATCCCCAATGGACCAAGACACTACGGGTATCCCTCTTTCGAGAGACTCCGTTGTCTCGTCCTTATCCTGGTGTAGTCCGAGTCGCCCATCTTTCTCGTAGAAGTTTACAATGCAAATGTCTGCTTGTATGTCTGGAATCGGATCAGCTTCCAACTGCTGAACGGTCTCCATGACTTGTGTAATTACCGGATGGAACTCTTCGGGTATCCCCGGTGGTGAGACTCCATCTTGTGTTCTCGTGGTTTGGTAAGTCCTTGCCTAAGCTCATCATTTTTAACTTCATTCTTGCTCCTCCAGGGTACTCTGGTGTATAAAAACCTCCCGGTCCCGCTCCTAACTGGTTGCATCTCCTGATGATGGCTATTTGTGCCTCGGGTGACAGGTATCCCTTAATAAAATCATACCTGGGCGGATAACCTGACATTGTTCGGTTGGATGGTCTCGGGTTTCGATGTCGGTGTCTTCCGGGTTAGGTGTTGAAGGCATTGGATAGCAAATGTTGAAGCTTCCTAAGGTGGTAATAGGTCATATCTTACTTAAGTTCTAATCTTATCTTATTCTCACTTAACTCAATTATTCACCAAGCATGCACGAAATGCGGTAAGCAGGCAATTTCATTACTAAATGGTTATAGCGGTTCCTGGCCTCGATGAGAGTTCAGCCTCATCGTCCCGGTCCACCATGTGCAATGTGGGTCCCGACTTCTGGACCACTCTAGAGTTCTTGTTTGCAGCTTGGTGCGCCCCCTCACTAGTACAAAAAATGCCTATTTCAGCAATTGTTTTGGGCCTATTTCGGCGGTTGTACAACCGCCGAAATGGAGACCGCCGAAATAGGTTCTCAGACCTATTTTGGCGGTTGCACAACCGCCGAAATAGACACCCTATTTCGGCGGTTGATAGCTAAAAACCGCCGAGATAGGCCCGTGTTAGAACAAAAAAAACACACCTATTTCGGCGGTTGTTAGCTAACAACCGCCGAAATAGGTCCTTTTTTTAAAAAAAAAATTGATTTTTGTGTCGTCTTTAACCTCGTAGCAGTTCCAATGCTTTTCGACAGAGGCGCAAACACGAGCGCAGAGCATGTACGTTCGCCTCCAAGTTTGAGTATATTACTGGTTCACAATGAATTGCTTCAGTTTGAGTATATTACCGGTTCGTCAGTTAGTCTTGTGAGACTACCGTGAGAGTATGAACACAAGCGCATAGCATGTAGTTCGCCTGCAAAATTACCGTGAGATAAGAGGATGAAGAGAGGTAAGTAGAGCATGCTTGTTCGCCAGTAAGGGTTACGACTTTACCGTGAGAAAAGAAGATGAAGAGAAGCGCCGAGCATGTACGGGATTAGCCGGTTTGGGTTGCGAAATCAGCATGAGAGAAGAAGAGAGGAGCAGACCGCATGAGTATTCGCAAGTTAGGGATACGAAATTAAAGTGAGAGAAGAGAGGATGAAGATATGAGGTCGGTGTAGACACCAAAAATTCTCACCCGTTTATATTGAAACAAAAAATACGAAAATAAACATGCTTCTAGAAACAAGGCGGTCGTCCCCGTTTTCAACTGAAGGAATTTCTTTTTCCCGACACTTAAACCTCACATTCCCATGGAAAAGGGAGCACGAGCCTTTTATTTGTAATCCGTTTTAATCTGGTCATTTTCGTTGCTATTGTTTTAAAATGCTTCACGGTTTTGTCATTACCTAGCATTATTTCATGTACTCGATCGATTTACACTCTTCTATTTTTATTCATTTTCTTTTTTTTTTCCGTTTTATCGCACTATTTTTTTCTCCGTGTGTCCTCTGCACTACTATCATTTTCCATTTATTTTATTGTTTTATTTCATCACGAGCATTAATTTTCATTATTTCATGTACATGTGCTATTCTTTTTTTTATCTCATTACGTTTTTGAATCTTATTTTCAGCTATATTCCATACTTTCATGTCATTAGATTGATCGTCTCATTTTTTGTATATACTTTCTTTGGATTCATCGCGTTTTTAGAGGGGTTATCCAGTCAAATTTAGAACTCTCGTATTATTTCTCCCATGAATATACTGAAATTCAATCCAGTGTAACCGGTTAAGATGCTCGCCTCGCAACTCGTAGGTTGTGGGTTCGATCCTTGGCAAGGGACGATGGTCTTTTTTTTCCGTTTTTAGCTGACGTAAGAGCTTTTACTCTTGTTAGTCCTGTTATGTATCGAATCGCATCGCAGCTTAGCTGGACAAGGTACGGGAGGGACTATCCAGAGATCCCGAGTTCGAGTCTGGGCAAATGCCAACTCTGTCTTTTGTTGTCTTTTTTTAAGCCCTCGTTGGGCCTGTCCTTTGGTTAGCCCGAATTGAAGACAACAGGTAAGCCCATGTCTCAAAATGAACCCTAGCAAGACATCTGTTCTATACCCCATATTATAAAAAGACATCAAACCCTACTGCATATATTCTATTACAAGCCGACAACCTCCTGTTTTAGAACATTCTCTTCCTGGCAGTTTTCAAAATCAAAACAAAAACCTGAGCCTTCTTTCTCTCGACCTGGTTTGCGCCCGAGAAGTTCGCCGGAAATTCACCATCACCACTCAGCCCAAAAAAATCCCCCGACACCGACCTTCGATCACCACCTCCATCGTAATCCACCTGAAAACCCGCAGCCCCTATCTTCTTGCCAACCCAAACTCCCGCTGATCTCCCTCGACCACCAGAAGAGTAAGTAGTACCGATTTCGCCATGCGTTCGTTCTCGCTTTGCTTCGTCTCCTCTTCTGTATATTATCGTCTTCTTCATTAGTTTTGTTCTTCAAATTTTCTCCCTATCTTTCCCTTCCTGTTGTTTATTTCGATTCATGTGCATGTTTGCGCTATCTTTCGGTTTTGCTAAAATCCTAGAACTAGAACTGCAAACGCTGTTTTGCATGTTTCTGGTTCCAAAGGATGTCATACAACCTTTTAATTTCATTTACCGTCGTGTTCTTGCCTTTCGACTAATGTGAACTGACACAGTTTCTTCCGGTGCCGATTCTGAATGCTGGTCCTTACGTTTCCCCTCGCACTTACATTTTGAACCAAAGACCTGGTACGGACCTTGAAGTCCGCGGACAGGACGAAATTTTGGGATATTAGAGTTCCTCTCTGATTTTTGCGTTCATACTATATTTCTCGTCTGCTTGGGATATTCATCGTGCTCATATCCGGTCAAAAACAGACTGGGATACCTGTTGAGTTTACACTTCCCATCGTGCTTTGTAACTTGGTGAAACTGGTCATCTCCAGTCCAAATACCCTACTCCCTGTCGGTTACCCGAGTTCTTAGTGGTTAAACTGTTGTTTGCTTCTGGGGCTTATTTAAACAGGAACTACTATCTGATTTTGTTTACCCATTAACCCATCTATCGCCAACTTCATGAAGCTGCTCGTATTCAGTGCATATCGTGCCCCTGGTTTGTAAAACTGACTCAGCAGGGTTCTTCTTCGTCCATCAGACGTTTTGGTGGGATCCGTAGCAGACATGAGATAAACCGGTCTCTGTCTAATTATATCACTTACCAGGCCCTGCCTACTTGCTCCATACTTTTGGAATTAATAAACTGTTGTATATCTGATCTTCTTCGTTGTTTGCTGTGAGTTTATTGTGTTGTTTGCAGGAGATTTCTATGCTCCTTCCCGGTACTAAACTCTACCCTTGTTATCTGATTGAGCTCACCAGTACAACATTGCATGCCTCATGCCCATTTCTTGATGCTTATGCCTAGTTTGAAATGTTTGTCGCCTCTGAAAATGCTTGGTATGTTTCGTTTAAACTGTGATACTTGTTCCATCGGTATGTAATGGCAATTTTGAATCTGTTACACCTTTGTTTCCTTTAGCAAATTGGTTAGCAGACCAGTGTATCAAAGGCGAAAAAAAATGTTCCGGAGTTCATTTCGGTTTTTCATTAAAAGCTAGGGTTCTGTGTGTCTGTATGCAGTTGGTTTGAGATATTTTCTCTGCACTGTTTGGAAGCATGTTTGTTAACCTTACTGGAAGTCTGACTTAAATTCGAACTGCTCAGCTCGTTTTTTTCACATAATTTACTAGGCTCACAGACAACTCAATATTGCTTTAAGGAACTTTAGACAGGAAGGAATTAAAAACTGATCTAATTGTTCTAAGTCTCTGTCTGCTTTGTTTAAATGACCAACGACTTTCTCTGTATTCAAGTTTCAAATCATTTTGCTTACCGGCTATTCATGTACATGTTTTGTTCACAGCTTTCTGCTCACTTATAATTTTCTGTTTTGATCCATGTTCCTGGCCTGCGCTTTATTTGTACATGTTCTACCCCTTTATTTGTACATGTTTATAGTTTTCTGTTTAAATCCTTGTATATATTAATCTACTTACTAAGCCTTAGTTATTAGACCTTTAGGACCTAACCTTAGGATAGAGGGTGAACCCTTGCCAATGGTGAGCCATGGTCCCACCTAGCAAAGGGTGACCCCTAAACCCAAACCACACTTTATTAATAATCTTGTAATAATAAAGGCATTCGCAGATTTCATCCTAGTTGATCCATCATTCCTTCCGAAAACTCCAAAGCTTAAACCAAGCCCCTAATTGTCTCTCTTATTTTTCACCACTCATTTTTATTCTTTGATTAAACTTTTCAAAACCTTTTCTGATTTCTTCAAATTGGCCTAATTGCTTTGCTCCGGCCCAAACCCAAAAAGCCCATGGCCCACACCCAAGAAACCACGACCCAAGTCCAAAAAGCTCACGACCCGAAGCCCAAAGCCCCAAACCCTGCCCAAGCCCGAAACCCAAAGTCCACCCAACTCATGGCCCAACTCCACTATATCCGGCCCAATTGCCTTGACCCGGCCCAATTCCACCTTGGCCTAAGTTGAGTATCCAAAACCCCCTTCTGCCCACTTGCCAAACTCACTCAAATTCGGCCCGAATGCTTAGCCTGGCCCAAAAGCCCACAAAACAGCTCAACCCCACAAACCAAACCTCGGCCCCAGCCCCCCCATCTCGGTCCAAGTTCAAACTTCGGCCCAAAACCATCTCAGCCCAACGACCCCTCTCGGCCCACATCCACATCCCGGTCCAAGGCCATGTCTAACCTCGGCCCATGTCTGATCTTGGCCCAAGTCCGATCTCGGTCCAATACCCGGTCAAACCCAATACCTCCAAACCCGGGCCCATCTCGTAACCCGACCCATCTCACAACCCAGCCCATCTCGCAACCTGGCCCGATCTCTCATAACCCGACTCAATCTCACCAAACTCGGCCCAACTCCACCAAATCCGGCCCCTCAAAAGACTCAAAAGTCCACAAGAAAGCCCAAAACCATAAAAGACCCATGTCTCAAACAAGGCCCAAGTCCACAAAGCCTAAGTCCACAAAAATCAAGTTAAACCCATAAGAGTCAAACCTTGACCCGAAGGTTGACCCTTGACCTGAAAACTGACCTTCGACCCGAAGGTTGACCTTTGACCTGAAAACTGACCTTTGACCCAAACTTTGACCTGATCGAACCTTGACCAACCTCACTTTGACCCGGTCTAACTTTGACCCGAATGTTGACCTTGACCAGAAAACCATGACCTTGACCAAAAAACCTTGACCCAATCATTGACCAAACCCGAACGTTGACCCGTCTCTTCTTCCAATACAAGTCAAACCAAATCAAATCCATTCCTACACATTTTCCAAACCCGATTCCTTTCGACTCACTTTCAACTTGTAAAATCCTTTCAAAATCCCCAAAAACCAAAAAAAAGAATTTCAAACCACCATTTTACTCAAGTCTCATCAAGTTTTTCAAAGAAAACATTTTGTGGAATTTAAAAAGGAAAAACTCTTCTCACATCACAGAAAACTCTTCTCTATACAGAAAGTTCTTCTCACATATACAGAAAGTTTTCTCCTAAAAACATTTCCCAAAATCAGTGTTTCTTTGTCGAGAATTCCGAACAACTTCAAAAATTTTCCAATTCAGTTTTTTTTAATTCAAATTAGTTGTTTTCGGGGAGCAAGGAATGTCTAACCCCTTCAAAACATTTCCTCCACGGTTAGAACATCGCTTGTCTCCCTTCCCAAAAATAAAAGTCCGAGGCGGGGCACTGGGGTCATAACCTCCCTTGTCGCAGTCTGGATCTCTTTAGGCGGGGCATTAGGGTGACAAACCTCCCCTAATTGCAGCCTAGATTTTTACAAGGCGCGGTGCTAGGGAAGTAACGACCTTCCTAGTTGCAGCCGGGATTTTAGAATCGTCTAACTCCCTTCCGCTCGATTTCAATGTTTTCGGTTTTTAATGTTTTAAAACCCGGGAGTTAGAGACGTTATTAGGGTTTGACCGAGAGTATCCCACTCATGATACTTCTCTCTAAATCCTATTTTTCGACATAAATTCATTGCCCCATCTTTCGAGCCTTGGCACTTACCATCAATTAAGTGTCATGTTCGAGGGGGTACATAGGGTAATCCCTCGGGATTATCCGCCCTTTTTACAACAAAAAATGATTTTTTGGTTTTAAAAACTTTAAGAGAGACAATTCTGAATAAACCAATCCAACATTTCCATTAGAGCTCTAGGACCCATAAACACTTCTCAATCCTCCTCTAAACCAACTCTAAGTCACATAGGACCTCCAATTCCTGAAGGCTCCCAGAAACCTGAAACATCTTCAAAACCCGAATACCTTCAAACCAAATATCCTCTTCCACACCCAACCATCCTTAAAACCCGAATTGCACCTCAACACATTCAACTTCCCAAAACACCTCAAGAACCCAACCATTTCAAAATCTGAACTTCGCAAACACAAAAAAAACCTCAAATCAGCCCAATGGTCCAAATACCCCTTTGACTCCACCAAAAATGACCAAAATGCCCTTTTACTACTCAAAACTCCCATCATCCTCTTAATCCCGTGAAGGCCTGAAACGACCTTAAATCTCTCAGAACAATTAAAACCTCTCAAAGCACTTCAACCAGACCAACTCCAAGACCAGCCTATTCTTCAACTCTTCGGAATCTTCCTCACTCCTCATCCGATCTTATCCTTTGGCTTTAACTGAATCTCTCTAGTAAGGTTTTGAAAGAAGGCAATCCCGACAATTGGAGACCGAGGTTTCCTCGGGCACCAATCCGAAGTCGTGGTCGTTGCCACTTCTAAGGGGTGTAACCCAGTGCGAACCCACACAGAATCTTTGGTATGACCAGATAAGTCCAATCCATATGCAAATCACAGAGTCAATTAACGGTTCTTAGAACCCTTCTCTCCCTTCCTAGTTCCTTAGGTCAAACTAGGTGGCGACTCTAGTCAACTCCGCCTTATAGAGGCATAAGTCCGCGTGGAGCCCATCGAGAGCGGGTGTAGTGCACACTTGCTCCCCTTATGCTTTCTGGGAAAGACGGACGATTTAGTAGGTATTTGAGGGATGCCAGAATAACGGGTTTTCACCCCCACAGAATGGCAAATTTCTAGGATCTAGACTTCTTAGTAGATTCATATTTAGATAGACCCCCCTCATGCCGAAAAATCACCCTCCACAGAATGGCGACTCTGCTGGGGAAAACTTGAGTAAGTTTTTCTCAAACTCAAGGAAGACTGAACTCCATTCAAAATTGTCGGGATTTCCCCACTTCTTTCAAAACCTTCAAGAGATTCTCTTCAAAGCCTCTAGGATTACCTATTCCACACTTAGAGTGTGTATCTGATGAGGACAGATACTTGATAGATCCTCAACAAACATTGCAACAATTGGGTTAATGGTTAGCTCACATATAGAAAGAGGACACTTAGTATTGAATGAAGCTAACTTCCCTCTAGGTTAATAAGCAACCAATTTGGAATCACTTTCAAGAAAAAATTCTTAGCAAACAGGTTGGTACTGACTTCATCGCTTTTATATTTATGTTGTGATTGTGGGGTGCATGGGAGGGTAGCTTAGGACATGCATTCCTCTGTCACCTGATTTATCCACGAGTCACGGAATCCCGACCTCCACGGTTGATTTCCCATGAGCTGGGTCATTCATCCGAATGACTTAAACCCACGGGGCAAGATGGTCATCGACCTACGCCCTGCAGGCTCATGATCCAAAATTATCCTCCTTATCCGAGTCCAAACCAGCATGTAGCGAACCGTGAGCCTTCAGTGTCCAGCTGCCTAACCCGGTGTCTAGGACGGGTTTTATCGGTAGTCACCTTCTTGTATGCCGCCTGTCTGACCACCCTTCTGCCTTACCCTGAAGATTGCATGGGCTCAGTTCTCCATTGTTCCTCTGCACCACGGGTGTCTCTAAAGCCCAATGTCACGCTACACGTCCATAGAGGATCCCGTATTTACCGGATACCCATACATGGCACAACGTAGTCAGTGAGTAATTTGGACTTTAGACACACCTGACCGTGCAGATGACGAGAGACCTGTTCCCATACAGTACTTCCCCGAGTTTCCCAAAAAGTGGGGTGTTGTCGGATCATCACTGGCCATGGCGTATGTTTCCTTATCACTTCGGGTGTCCTGACCTTTCGAACTTACTCACTCAATGAGGGGCCTTCTTTATAACGTGCCCCGCAAAGGGCATAGAGAAAAACCCCGAGAGATGATAGTGAAGGGACGATGGTTCCCCCGGTGAGACAGAATCATTAATGACCTGGAAAGTGATTATCCCAACATTAACACTTACTCCACATCAAAAACAGCCACGATTTGGTTTCTGTACGCAAAACGTTTACACAAAATCATCTTGTCGAAAGTTGTTCGGAATTTTCCTTTACAAACGAAAGACTTTCAAAACATTTGGAATTCCTCAAAGAACTTATCATTTAATATTTCTTTTATCAGATGTTTTTCCAAACCTCTTTTCAAAATAGTAACACCTCTTTCAAAAAACGTATTTCAAAATCGGTTCTCAAAAAATTTCCTCCATCTCTCAGAGTAACGGTAATGCTATTCATCGCTAAATTGCCTCCCCTATTCTAACCTTTCACTTCCCCTCCCTTTATTTTCTCTTTCGCTACCCTTTTTTGCAGGGGTAACCATGTTCAGCAGATTGGTACCAGTACCCGGAGAGGAAAAGAAGCGCCGAAGGGTCCAAAGGGAACCAGGAGAAGGATCCACATCCAGAATGCCAGCACAACCATCCCCTCACCAGCAAGAGATGAATGAGGAGAAAGATTTTGCCACAGAGCTTCTCAATTTGTGCATAGAGATGAAGGACACGTGTAAACCTCTCTTGATCGGGTTAGCTCACTTATGCAAAGTCGACATGATCTATGAAGCACTGTTTGAGTCAGTCAGCTACTGGGATTCGACTGACCATCTGTACCGCTTTAACCTAGAGGAGTTGGTCATACTACCCGCCGAGATGGATACATTCCTTAAAATAAAGCCCCATCAGGAGATGCCGGCCATCCCCATTGATCGAAGCTTAACCCCCAAATTTGCAGCCAGATTCCTGGAAGTGAGCCCGGAGGATGTCGAGAATTTCGGTAACATGGGTTTGAGCCTACGGGAGCTCTTGAGCAAGTTCTACAGACCCTATGTTCCTGGGGAGACTCGAAGACGTGTGCTAGATCTTTGTCTCATGGGCCTCTATCTTTTCAGACAGAGAGGTCTGAGGATGAATCCTCGGATAATTTACTTATTGGAGGCTTTCGAGAGAGGTTGCGGTATTGGAGCAGTGGTGGTAGCTGAAATAGCACGATCTTTAGACCGATGGAAAGAAAGTGGGGTCGCAGAGACCTTCTTCATGGGAAGCCCTCTACTTTTGCAGATATGGTTGCTCGACCACTTATGGGCATTGCCTCTATCTTCTACATATGTAAGAGTCAATATGGATTCATACATGATGGCGAGGAAACGGGAAAAGAAACCAGAGGAGGGGTGGAAAGCCTTCTTTCGTGACATTGTTAGTTACAGACAGATCAGATGGGTCATCAAAGATTGGGATGTTCGTGGAGGGGCCGTCCAATCAGCAGGCAATAATGGTTTAATCCTCATAGGCCTTGAAAGATTTGTCACTATTTATCCACAGAGAGGAATGCGTCAGTTCGGTCGTGAACAGACTATCCCAGGAGCAAATGAGATAGGTTTCAGAAACCATCGATACAATGATGCTACGGCCAACTACCTCGTTCAGGCATACGCCTCTGGGATGAAATGGGCCATTGTGGATATAAATCCTTACTACATGAGCTTGAGCCCTAGATACTCCACATGGTTGGGGCGTAGAATCGACAGATTGGTGCCTCATGCCTACTCTTTAGAGCATACGATGATTGAGCAAGACCCTCGCCTCCCGATTGTTGAAAGCCTGCAGCCCCCAGATTACGATCCCGCGCAGAAGAAGAAAGAAAGAAGAAGCTGCAGAAGAAAGAAAAAAAAAGTTGAAGCGTCAGCAAGCCGTGAAGTGATCCGGGCCTATCACACTTTCCATTTCTATTCTGATCATGGTGTACTCCTTTTTCCGAACCATGTAATTGCGATTAGTAGTTTACTTTATCTGTAGTTATTGACCCCTTAACTTCTTCCCTTTTTCATTTTGATGTAATCCTGGAAGTGCGCCTATGTAATGATATTTTGTCTTATCTAGTAGACATCATGTCTCCCCTTTTGATTCAGATGTAATTCCCCTTTCCCGTTATGAAGGATCGACTATGTAATGTTTCTCTTTAAACTAATATCATGTTTCCCCTGTGGATTTGAATGTAACTCCCCATTCCCCACAACATTGCAATCGCGGTTAAGTGATGATAGCATAACCGTTGTTCTGGAGATGGAACCGGCTCGTGCGCTTTTCCCCTTTATCGTTTTCACAAAAAAATTCAACCGTTTTCACATGTCTTTACACAACACCGGGGACGACCCCTCCCTCCTCGTTCCCTCTCCCATCCTTTTTAACTTGCTTTCATACTGACATCTTCCACGTATTCCATATTCCCTGGTATCGCAGAAAACCAACCAGAGCAGAATAGAGTGTCAGGAGTTCTCTTCCAGTTTCACCAACATTACTCGACTGTGGAAAAGAGATTCCCTGGGCAGGCTGGCCAGTGACACCGTGACTGAAACCTCGTCGGAAACCATGGACCAAAACCTGATCAATCCAACGGCCCCGGAAAACGCCCCAGCCACCTCAGCTATCGAGGCGAGCGCGAGTGCAGTCCTAGGGACTGGTGGCAGTGGCTTACACCTTCCTGACCCAAATGTTCTCTACCGTATGCTAGAACAGTCAACAAGGAATGAGAATATGCTGAAACAGGCCGTTGAAAGGCTAGAAGAGCAACTGCGCCAAGAAAGGGCAGCCAAAGGAAAGGACCCATACCTTACGGATGACCCTGACGAGGATTATATTGAGGACTCCCCACACCCCAACCAATTCTGGAGTAATCAAAACCCTATGTTCAACACCACCATACCACAACCGACCACAAGGAAAGAACGTACCATCATCCACCCAGTGACCACAACGTTTCAGACAACTGACCTACTTTCAGGAGCACCCATGCCACCTCCAATCATTACCACGGTTCCTACAGTACCAACCACCTTCCCCAGACTACCACCGTTCCCACCCGCTGGAGCCACTGTCCAAACAGCTCTATATCAAGCCAAGCAACCTGAATTCATTCATTCAAACTCACCACACCCTGACCCCATCCAACTCAATCAATACCAGTACACCACCCCCGGACATGCTGTCCATTTTGAGGAAGCAATTCCCCAGACCCAACTGCTACCACAAGTCTAACCAGTTGATTCATGGCTATAGTCAAGCCCCACCTGCTGAGCACCTTCCAATTGACTTTGTTCAAATGAAAAAATCTTTAAAAGAGGAGTTACTAGCAGAGATACAGCTCGGGGATCGAGCAAAGATGTTGGGTTTCCATCATTTTCGAATGAAGCCAAACTCCAAGTTGCCTGAAAATCTGAAGCTGCCGGAAATCTCTAAGTACTCCGGGAAAGGGGACCCTAGGCACCATCTTGCCCAATTCGACCGGGTCATGACCATGTACGGGCTAGATGGTGAGATGAAGATAATTTGTTTCCCCAGTTATCTTGAAGGGTCAGCCCAAACTTGGGTATCAAGAATGGATTTCTCAGGGAAAAAGTTAGAAGAGGTCTACCAGGCTTTCGTGGAGCAGTACAGTTATAACACTCACCTAGGGTCACCCGGAGAGACCTAGAAACCATGAGACCAAGAAATCATGAGACAGTGATGGAATTCATCACCAGATGGAGAGAGAAGGCGGGCAGATGCTAGACCGGCCCAACGAATGAGCAAATAAAATCATTATCGATTGCCTGGAAACCCTTATTCAGACCATCTTAAGTCCCTCGGAATTTGTGATTTCCGACACTTGAAAGCTGCTGCCACTGCTGCAGAAGAACTGTCCCTAGCTGGACGTCTGAAGGGTTTGAATTTTCAAGGGTCAAACCCTAGAGGGATGAATTATTAGAACAGGCAGTCCAAGGCAACACAATTGGAGAATCTGTCCCTACCCCATCAACTAATCAATCCCAGCCCCAGTATTTCAAGCCCAAGTTAGTGGGTCAACCTCAAACTACTCTGCAACTCCACCGCCAAGCAGCTACCAAACTCAATCCAGAAGGAATTACACTAGCTTAGGAATGCCAATGGACAAAGCCTATGAAAAGCTGAAGAAAGTGGGTTTTTGCTGGAGACACCCGAAACCCAAACCAGGAGTTACCCAGATGGGAACCAACCCTCGCCAGTTTCTGCGAATACCACATGATCAAGGGACATGGTACTGAATATTGTCCGGCCTTGCGGCATGCCATCCAGGACTTGATCGATGCAGGGGAGGTGGAATTCCCGAAAACTAATCCGAACACTCAAAACAATTCTATCCCCAGGCATGTAAATATGATGAGTCTGATGGGAGAAGAGAAAGATTCAGATGTTAGCGAATCATAAGGATCCATGCCATCGAGAACTCCTCTTAGCCAGCCAATCAAGCACACCCCCTCCGATCGTACTATCTCCGAGCTAGACGCCTTCCGAGTTCGTCGTCCAGAAATCCAGCACACATATTCCCCGCAAATGCATGAGTCATTAGCTATGACGCATGATACGTGCTACAGTCGGCGTCTGTAGGACAGGAAGGTGTGTCTATATCACTCTACTGATGTAGGACGACAAATGGAAAAAACCTTGAGTTACTCGTGACTGAATTTTGAGGCACGAGAGCTCTACAACACTATGAAAGCATTGGAGTGGTAGAAGCTTGGTGCCAACAGAAGGTTGCCGAACGGCGAGGAAGGAGAATCTCTGGTGCAACGTCATCCTGATCACCAACGAAGATGATGGTCCTCCTGCGGTAACCCCGATCAGGGCACCCTTTTTGATCAAAGATGAAGATCTAAGTCAGACTCATCATCTTACCGTTCAGGAAAACCTACAAGCCGGTCGAGCTTGCTGAAGAGGCTGCGTCATTACCCAGAAAGTGCATGATCTCACTTTGAGTGAATCGGAAAGTAAATTGGCTGGAGAAGAAGAATTGCTCAAGAAGTTGAAGAGCACGAGCATCCCATCACAATCTGGTCCCTATTGACCATCAGAGGAACACAAGAATGCAGTGGCCCGACATCTTAAAATGGACAAGAAACAAACGGTCAGTGTAGACGCCATCGTAGCCCACTTGACCCAGACCCCTGCTATGGCAATCACCTTCACGGATGAGGAAATCTCCCGCCAGTCTGGACGAGCCCTTTACATATCTGTAAAAGCTGGGGGTTTCAACGTCCCCAAGACACTCATCGATGACGGTGCTGAAGTAAATGTCTGCCCTGCGTGTTGCTCGACACATGGGGTATAACGATCTCAAACCTGTAGATGACTTTAAGCGCATACGATAACAGCCACAGAAAAGTGTTGGGGATGATCACCCTGCCAATCCTAATCGAGGATGCCTCCTTCTCTATCGAAGTGATGGTCATTGATATTTCTTCCACCTTCAACTTACTGCTGGGCCGGAATTTCATTGACCAAATCAAGGGTGTGCCCTCAGTAGTCCACCAAAAGCTCAAGTTTAAGCATGGAGGACGGATCGTGGAGGTGCTAGGAGAGGCAAGGAATGAATCCCAACTGTTCGAGATCAAAGCGCCAGGTCAACAGGAGCTAACCCTTGGGGGGTTCACAGTGGCGAAACCGGCGCAGCAGGTAAGTCAAACTTCTTTCATCACTCCTCTCTACTTCGACCCTAGTGTCTATAGCCCCCATCACAGCACATGATGTCTCGGATGGGCTACAAACAGGGGAATGGATTAGGAAAGGAGCTACAGGGCATGGTAGAGCCGTTAGCACCATATGCTGGGGCCGAGGAGCCGGGTTAGGATTCACAGAAATGCCAGGTATGTTGACAGATTCACATGTAAGAATCCCCTAGATTTTTTCTTACCAGTTAACCTTGAACCATGTGTATCTGTGAGTTGTGATAAGCAGAAAGCAGTTCAAGCTCAGGGAAGTCAGGAGACAATGGAGTGGGAGAGCTGGTCGACCACTTTACTTCTCCTCTACTCATGCCTTGAAGACCATGGCGACAAGGGATGCAACCAAGGAATGCCCGAGGATGCAGCGGAGAGCAGTGTCACGATCAAACCAGTCATCAAGGACCCCGCACCCTCGGTAGATGGCCATGGAGCGTGTCTTGTCGTCTATCATAAGAAAGAAGAGCTGATTCCCCGGGAGCCTTACTTAGTTAGCCTAGTTAGCAGTAGCGATGATAACGATAGTGATAGCGACGGTGATAGTTTTAGTGATGATGGTAGTTACAGTTGTATCAGGAGCGTCGACAATGCAAGTAGATTCGGATTAAGGGATGGATCGCCACCACTTATTTTCACTTGTAAAAGTGGTGGCAATTTTCTTGCAATCTCTGAGCTTCCAAGCTCATCGGATATTAATGAAAATTCAGTTCGTTCGGATTTCTCGTCTATTCTGTCTTCTCAACTGCTTGATTCATCGCAAAATCTTGAGGCCGAAGAAGAGGAGTACGATGAGGAGAGTATGCCTCCCATCGAACAATATTCCACCCACACTCAGATTGTAGAGGACACTGTAGCAATAAACATCGGAACACCTGATAACCCCAAAACTTTACAAGTCGGTTTGGGTCTGAGTGAAACGGAAAAACGTGACTTGACTTCCCTGCTAATTGAGTATGTCGATGTTTTTGCTTGGAGCTATGCAGACATGCCGGGGATTGACCCCGACATTGTCCAACACCGAATACCGTTGTATCCTAATGCCAAACCTAAGAAACAACGTTTAAGAAGGATGAAACCCGAGCATCAACTGAAAGTGAAAGAAGAAGTTGAAAAGTTGTTACGTGTTGGCTTTATCCGGGTCGTCAACTACCCCGATTGGCTAGCAAACATCGTAGCAGTCCCTAAGAAAAATGGGAAAGTGCGTGTGTGCATCGATTTTCGAGACTTAAATGAGGCCAGTCCCAAGGACAGCTTTCCCTTACCCCACATCGATATCCTTGTTGACAACACTGCCCAACATGCACTACTGTCATTCATGGATTTTCGGTTACAACCAGATCCGATGGCTGTAGAGATCAGAAAAACATCTTTTATTACACAGTGGGGAACCTTTTGTTACGTGAACATGCCCTTTGGTTTGAAAAATGCCGGAGCCACGTATCAAAGAGCTGCCACTACCTTGTTGCATGATATGATTCATAAAGAAGTAGAGGTATACGTAGACGACATGATCGTCAAAGCTGCCCAACGGGAGGACCTTGATAACCTGAGAAAGTTCTTTGATCGGATGCGGAAGTACCAAATGAAGCTAAACCCCGAGAAATGTACATTCGGAGTGACCGGGGAAAGCTTTTGGGCTTCATGATCACTACCCGAGGAATCGAGGTAGACCCAGAAAGATAAAGGCCATTCAAGAAATGCCTCCTCCGAAGACCGAAAAAGAAATCAGAGGTTTCTTAGGCAGAATCAGTACATCAGAAGATTCATCATGCAGCTAACTGAGACCTGAGCCTATCTTCCGTCTGTTGAAGAAAGACGCATCTAAAGTCTGGAATGAACAGTGTCAGGAAGCCTTTGAGAAGATCAAAACCTATTTGCAGAACCCGCCCGTCTTGGTACCGCCCCAGGAGGAAACCAATGATCTTTACCTCACTCGAGAAACGTCATGGGCGCCATGCTGCCCAGGAACAAGGATCCCCACCGCGTGAAAATCGATCTACCATATCAGCAAGAAATGGGTCGATGCAGAAACACGATACTCTGACATTCACAAATTCTGTGCTGCTTTGGTCTGGGCTACGAAGAAGCTAAGGCACTACTTGTTAGGGCAAGAGGTTCATCTGATTGCGCGCATGAACCCTATAAAGTACCTTCTAGAAAAGCCAATTCTAGACGATCGCTTATCCAGATGGTCCCTATTGTTGTCTGAATTCGATATCACTTTCAAAATTCAAAAGTCAATCAAAGGGAGTGCCATAGCCGAACACCTAGCAGAATGCCCGGTAGCATCCGAGTTCTTCGGCAATGACGACTTCCCAGACGAACAAATCATGACATTACGAAAAACCTGCTGGAGGTTATACTTCGATGGTGCCGTCAATAATAAGGGTAAAGGGGCCGGAATCTTGTTAATCCATCCTGAGGGAGATCTGCTTCCAGCTGCGGTAAAAATCAATTACCCAGTCACTAATAATATGGCAGAGTACGAAGCCTGCATCCTGGGACTTGAAATGGCGTTAGAATTGCAAGTGGAGGAGTTAGAGGTCTTTGGCGATTCCAATCTCGTTATTTCACAAGTCAACCAGACTTGGGAGATCAGAGAAGAACGGTTGATCCCCTACCATGACTACCTTTCATCTAATCACCTGCTTTCGAAATACTTTCAAGCATGTGAACCGGAGCCAGAAACATCTTTGCACTCTTTAGCCTCTCTGCTTCAGTAATCCAAGTGCCAAGCGGCTCATTATACTTTCCCTTGTGGATAACGATGACCATACCCTCGTTCGAAATTGGAGCCATCGAAGCAGAAGAGAAAAAGAAAGTGGTTCGGACATTGAGAATTTCCTCAGAAAAGGAGAGTACCCCAGAAGCCACTAAGCAGGACCGCATCGCACTGAGAAGAATGTCAAATCAGTATGTGATCTGCGGACCAGGGTCTACAAGAGAATGCCGAATGGAATCAACACTTATGTGACCGAAAAGAGGCTGATAAGGTCGTTGAGGATGTCCACGAGGGAGTATGTGGGACCCATGCTGGAGGACATTCCCTGTCCCGGAAATCCTCAGACTAGGGTACTACTGGACAACGATGGAAGCGACTGTCACGCATTTGTGAAAAAGTGCGCCAAGTGTCAGACACATGCTAACTTGCAACACTGCCACCCCTACCCCTGACAGCCATGGCTCCCTTGGCGTTCTCTATATGGGGAATCGACATCATTGGAGAAATCCCCTAAAGCTTCAAATGGACACGCTACATCCTTGGCGATAGACTATTTCAGCAAATGGGTAGAGGCACGGTCGTTCGCAACATCGGATCAAAGCAAGTTGCCCAGTTCATCGAGCGAGATATCATATGCCGATACGGGTTCCATCAGAGTTCGTATCAGACAACGGTCCCCAATTTGACGGAGACACATCCGGGTCATGGAAAAATACAACATCCGTTACCACAGGTCATCTCCATACAGACCTCAGACTAACGGAGCAGTCGAAGCCGCCAACAAAGCTGTAAAGAGTGCACTGGCGAAAATGGTTGAAACATACAGAGATTGGCCAGAAAAGCTGCACTACGCTCTCTGGGGTTACCGAACCACTGTCAAAACTGCAACCGGAGCCACCCCGTATTCCTTGGTGTATGGGTCAGAATGTGTTTTGCCAATCGAGCTTGAAATTCCAACCTTCGGGTCACTAACGAACTGAAAATTGCTGAAAGTGACTGGTTGCAACAGCGTTTGACAGTCTTGCCTTCTTGATGAGAAACGCCTTCAGGCATTATATCACATCCAGGGTTACCAGAAGAGAATGGCTAGCGTTCAACAAAAGGGTCAAAGAACGAAACATCCAAGTGGGTGATCTCGTCCTAAAAGAGCTGAGAAAGATTTACCAGACCCACGAGGGAAGTTCAGCCGAACTGGGTGGGCCCTTATCTGGTCAAAGAATAACCCCTCATGGTGCTGTATTACTCAGATTTGGACGGAGAATTTCAAAGCCTTGTCAATCTTGACCGGCTGAAACGATATTATGTCTGAATGTCACAAAAATCCAAAAAACACACGCATTCATTCAAAAATCCAAAAATGCATCCACAAAAAAAATGCATCCACACAAAAGTCATCATTATCATCTGCATTAGGTTTAGCTTAATTGCATTTGCATTTGCATATCCCAGTGTCGAGGTGCATCTCGATCTTTAATTCTAGGAAAGTCACATAAGTCATCAAAGGCGCCGAACTCTTGTATCATTTTCCCCGAAGAGTCTTGAAAGGATTTCTAACCTCCCGTGAGAGTTGAGTGCATGAGAGAAACACAGAGTGCAAAACCCAGAGCGTTTGATGCATTTAAATTTCAAAGCACCATGTGAGGAACTCCCTTCCGAAACTAAATTGATGAGAAAAGCGCGTTACCATTCATGTCAAAATTTGGGAATAGTAGAGGAAACAATTATCTGTCAATAGGATGACGAGGCACCTAGGATCGAAGAAAACCTCCACAAGGCCAAAAGCCTTATTGACCCTAAAACGATCCCTTAGTAACCCCGCTGAGCCTTTCATTGAGAATTCTTTCGAAAACAGCTCCACGATATACCACCCCACATCACGCAACCATTCACCCCTGCAAAGAGGATAAAAGAGCTGGAGCCATGGTCCTTCCCCACCATTAAAGCATGGAGGAAAGCTTGAAAGAATACCCAAAGAGGATAAAAACGAGAGAAGCGGAGCACAAAACGCTCAAAATAGCAAAGGGAGGAAATGAAAGTCTCACACACACTCAATCCTCACACTTGATAAATAGATGAGACCAGAAATGTCAAACACGAAATGCAAATAGACTACTCAAAGAAAGTGCAAATCAAAAATGAGAACACATAATAATCCGCACAATGCGAAAAGAGTCCAAAATCACTCCGTCCATGGCGAAGGTGAAGCATATCCTCCGTTGCACCAAAGCTACACAATCCTCAAACGAATCCTCCAGTCCCATCTCACATGCCCTGCAGCCCCGTTATAACCCATCGAAAGACCTCCGACTTAGAGATGGTATTTGCTTGATTTGAAAGTACCAAATTCGAAACATGAACGGCTACGACGCGTCCGATCTTGTCAATACAATCGTGCACAAACGAGCGTCAAGGAAATCAGGAAGGTAGGGAAAAAATGAGTGTTCATCACCCCGATTAAAGAAAGCCTAACTGACCTTAAGAAAGGAAACGAAAGGTATAAGAGATCCCGAGAGACCTCTTTCGGGAAGATTTTTCAAGAAAGAAGTGGCTCAGAAATGACTAATCTGACTTAACTAGAATTCTTGGTGAGCTCACCTTGACACGACATCCTCTTTGCATTCAATCATATCCAATTCCAAAAAAATGCATGTAGAATAGATTTGCATCCATCGGTTCGGACATAATATCCTACACCACGGAAAGAGAAAATGAGTATGCTCTTTAGAAGGGGAAGCCACAGCACAGAGCCTGTCTCCTTCACCAACCGGCACGACAACAATTCTCGAGACCGCACACCATCAAAACAAAGGATCAAAAGTCTTCGGGCGCTGTTCAAAGAAAATGCCCCGCAAGACATCCCCCCACCACCGAACTCCTCGCTCGTCAAGAATTATGAACTACGTAAGGTCTGATCTCAACAGGGAGTTGAGTACGTAGGCAACCCTCTCAGGGTGCGACCCCGTCCCAAATAAAAACCCTCCTCCCCTCGAACCACGAGGTCATCGCCATCACTCTATGGAGGAATTCGCCTCAATCAAGAAAATCATCACGGGGCCACACCGAGTCATCTCAGGGCCGTATAGGGAGCCACCCAATCGCACTAGAGCCATCCGATCATACCGGAGCCCTCAGATCATATCGAACCAAACCCATCAACCATCCCAGAGTCGTTGCTCACAAGGGAGTCACAGATCAAACTGGAGCCATCCGATCATACCGGAGCCCTCAGATCATATCGAACCAAACCCATCAACCATCCCAGAGTCGTTGCTCACAAGGGAGTCACAGATCAAACTGGAGCCATCCGATCATACCGAGCCCTCAGATCATATCGAACCCGAACCCATCCCAGAGTCGTTGCTCACAAGGGAATCACATATCAAATCGGAGCCATCTCGAACTCTGGAGCCAAGAGTCCTACTGGATCCCGAAACTACAGTGCACATCGGGCAAAACTGTCAAAGCAAAATCGAAACATGAGTCCCACATTGGCAAAGCACAGGGCAACATCTATCACATCCCTCACAGGAGCAACCGAAAAGCATCCAATCCCAAATCAATCCACAATCAAAGTCATCTTCAGATCAACCACTCAAAGCAGAGTTTCGTACAACTCCATAAGTATTATAGGCTCATCATAAGTCCTATAGCTAGATATCAAGAGGTCTAGTGAGGCACTCCTAAGTCCTCGTACTTTCAATCGCATTCTAGGCCCGTCATAAGCCGTAGGACTGGATGTCAAGAGGCCCAGTTGAGGCACTCCTAAGCCCTCGTGCACCTTAAATCAAATCGGGTTGTTGGTATTATAGGCTCGTCATAAGTCCTATAGCTAGATATCAAGAGGTCTAGTTGAGGCACTCAAGTCCTCGTACTTCAATCGCATTCTAGGCCCGTCATAAGCCCTAGGACTGGATGTCAAGAGGTCCAGTTGAGGCACTCCTAACCCTCGTGCACCTTAAATCAAATCGGGTTGTTGGTATTATAGGCTCGTCATAATTCCTATACTAGATATCAAAGAGGTCTAGTTGAGGCACTCTAAGTCCTCGTACTCTCAATCGCATTCTAGGCCCGTCATAAGCCCTAGGACTGGATGTCAAGAGGTCCAGTTGAGGCACTCCTAAGCCCTCGTGCACCTTAAATCAAATCGGGTTGTTGGTATTATAGGCTCGTCATAAGTCCTATAGCTAGATATCAAGAGGTCTAGTTGAGGCACTCCTAAGTCCTCGTACTCTCAATCGCATTCTAGGCCCGTCATAAGCCCGAGGACTGGATGTCAAGAGGTCCAGTTGAGGCACTCCTAAGCCCTCGTGCACCTTAAATCAAATCAGGTTGTTGGTATTATAGGCTCATCATAAGTCCTATAGCTAGATATCAAGAGGTCTAGTTGAGGCACTCCTAAGTCCTCGTACTCTCAATCGCATTCTAGGCCCGTCATAAGCCCTAGGACTGGATGTCAAGAAGTCCAGTTGAGGCACTCCTAAGCCCTCGTGCACCTTAAATCAAATCGGGTTGTTGGTATTATAGGCTCGTCATAAGTCCTATAGCTAGATATCAAGAGGTCTAGTTGAGGCACTCATAAGTCCTTGTACTCTCAATCGCATTCTAGGCCCGTCATAAGCCCTAGGACTAGATGTCAAGAGGTCCAGTTGAGGCACTCCTAAGCCCTCGTGCACCCTAAAACCAGGTCGGATTGTTAGTATCCTAGGCTCATCATAAGTCCTGGGGTTAGATGTCACGAGATCTAACCGAGGCTCGTCATAAGTCCTCGTACTTCCAATCGTATTCACGCACTCACGGTCGCATCCCAATGCACCACTAAACCGCAGTGAGAATTTTTGGCGCCCCATCAATCTTGATCCAATTCTGCAAGGTTTTACAAAATTGAATCAAGGGGAGCCATCTGTAGACACCAAAAATTCTCACCCGTTTATATTGAAACAAAAAATATGAAAATAAACATGCTTCTAGAAACAAGGCGGTCATCCCCGTTTTCAACTGAAGGAATTTCTTTTTCCCGACACTTAAACCTCACATTCCCATGGAAAAGGGAGCACGAGCCTTTTATTTGTAATCCGTTTTAATCTGGTCATTTTTGTTGCTATTGTTTTAAAATGCTTCACGGTTTTGTCATTACCTAGCATTATTTCATGTACTCGATCGATTTACACTCTTACTATTATTTATTATTTTCTTTTTGATTTTCTCCGTTTTATCGCCACTATTTTTATTTCTCCGTGTGTCCTCTGCACTACTATCATTTTCCATTTATTTTAATTGTTTTATCTTCATCACGAGCATTAATTTTCATTATTTCATGTACATGTGCTATTCTTTTTTTTTATCTCATTACGTTTTTGAATCTTATTTTCAGCTATATTCCATACTTTCATGTCATTAGATTGATCGTCTCATTTTTTATATACTTTCTTTGGATTCATCGCGTTTTTAGAGGGGTTATCCAGTCAAATTTAGAACTCTCGTATTATTTCTCCCATGAATATACTGAAATTCAATCCAGTGTAACCGGTTAAGACGCTCGCCACGCAACTCGTAGGTTGCGGGTTCGATCCTTGGCAAGGGACGGTGGTCTTTTTTTTCCGTTTTTAGCTGACGTAAGAGCTTTTACTCTTGTTAGTCCTGTTATGTATCGAATCGCATCGCAGCTTAGCTGGACAAGGTACGGGAGGGACTATCCAGAGATCCCGAGTTCGAGTCTGGGCAAATGCCAACTCGCCTGTCTTTTGCTGTTCTTTTTTTAAGCCCTCGTTGGGCCTGTCCTTTGGTTAGCCCGAATTGAAGACAACAGGTAAGCCCATGTCTCAAAATGAACCCTAGCAAGACATCTGTTCTATACCCCATATTATAAAAAGACATCAAACCCTACTGTGCATATTATTCTATTACAAGCCGACAACCTCCTGTTTTAGAACATTCTCTTCCTGGCAGTTTTCAAAATCAAAAACAAAAAACCTGAGCCTTCTTTCTCTCGACCTGGTTTGCGCCCGAGAAGTTCGCCGGAAATTCACCATCACCACTCAGCCCAAAAAAATCCCCCGACACCGACCTTCGATCACCACCTCCATCGTAATCCACCTGAAAACCCGCAGCCCCTATCTTCTTGCCAACCCGAAACTCCCGCTGATCTCCCTCGACCACCAGAAGAGTAAGTAGTACCGATTTCGCCATGCCGTTCGTTCTCGCTTTGCTTCGTCTCCTCTTCTGTATATTATCGTCTTCTTCATTAGTTTTGTTCTTCAAATTTTCTCCCCTATCTTTCCCTTCCTGTTGTTTATTTCGGTTCATGTGCATGTTTGCGCTATCTTTCGGTTTTGCTAAAATCCTAGAACTAGAACTGCAAACGCTGGTTTTGCATGTTTCTGGTTCCAAAGGATGTCTTACAACCTTTTAATTTCATTTACCGTCGTGTTCTTGCCTTTCGACTAATGTGAACTGACACAGTTTCTTCCGGTGCCGATTCTGAATGCTGGTCCTTACGTTTCCCCTCGCACTTACATTTTGAACCAAAGACCTGGTACGGACCTTGAAGTCCGCGGACAGGACGAAATTTTGGGATATTAGTTCCTCTCTGATTTTTGCGTTCATACTATATTTCTCGTCTGCTTGGGATATTCATCGTGCTCATATCCGGTCAAAAACAGACTAGGATACCTGTTGAGTTTACACTTCCCATCGTGCTTTGTAACTTGGTGAAACTGGTCATCTCCAGTCCAAATACCCTACTCCCTGTCGGTTACCCGAGTTCTTAGTGGTTAAACTGTTGTTTGCTTCTGGGGCTTATTTAAACAGGAACTACTATCTGATTTTGTTTACCCATTAACCCATCTGTTGCCAACTTCATGAAGCTGCTCGTATTCAGTGCATATCGTGCCCCTGGTTTGTAAAACTGACTCAGCAGGGTTCTTCTTCGTCCATCAGACGTTTTGGTGGGATCCGTAGCAGACATGAGATAAACCGGTCTCTGTCTAATTATATCACTTACCAGGCCCTGCCTACTTGCTCCATACTTTTGGAATTAATAAACTGTTGTATATCTGATCTTCTTCGTTGTTTGCTGTGAGTTTATTGTGTTGTTTGCAGGAGATTTCTATGCTCCTTCCCGGTACTAAACTCTACCCTTGTTATCTGATTGAGCTCACCAGTACAACATTGCATGCCTCATGCCCATTTCTTGATGCTTATGCCTAGTTTGAAATGTTTGTCTTGCCTCTGAAAATGCTTGGTATGTTTCGTTTAAACTGCTGATACTTGTTCCATCGGTATGTAATGGCAATTTTGAATCTGTTACACCTTCTGTTTCCTTTAGCAAATTGGTTAGCAGACCAGTGTATCAAAGGCGAAAAAAAATGTTCCGGAGTTCATTTCGGTTGTTTCATTAAAAGCTAGGGTTCTGCTGTGTCTGTATGCAGTTGGTTTGAGATATTTTCTCTGCACTGTTTGGAAGCATGTTTGTTAACCTTACTGGAAGTCTGACTTAAATTCGAACTGCTCAGCTCGTTTTTTTTCACATAATTTACTAGGCTCACAGACAACTCAATATTGCTTTAAGGAACTTTAGACAGGAAGGAATTAAAAACTGATCTAATTGTTTCGTCTCTTCTCTGTCTGCTTTGTTTAAATGACCAACGACTTTCTCTGTATTCAAGTTTCAAATCATTTTGCTTACCGGCTATTCATGTACATGTTTTGTTCACAGCTTTCTGCTCACTTATAATTTTCTGTTTTGATCCATGTTCCTGGCCTGCGCTTTATTTGTACATGTTCTACCCCTTTTATTTGTACATGTTTATAGTTTTCTGTTTAAATCCTTGTATATATTAATCTACTTACTAAGCCTTAGTTATTAGACCTTTAGGACCTAACCTTAGGATAGAGGGTGAACCCTTGCCAATGGTGAGCCATGGTCCCACCTAGCAAAGGGTGACCCCTAAACCCAAACCACACTTTATTAATAATCTTGTAATAATAAAGGCATTCGCAGATTTCATCCTAGTTGATCCATCATTCCTTCCGAAAACTCCAAAGCTTAAACCAAGCCCCTAATTGTCTCTCTTATTTTTCACCACTCATTTTTATTCTTTGATTAAACTTTTCAAAACCTTTTCTGATTTCTTCAAATTGGCCTAATTGCTTTGCTCCGGCCCAAACCCAAAAAGCCCATGGCCCACACCCAAGAAACCCACGACCCAAGTCCAAAGAAGCTCACGACCCGAAGCCCAAAGCCCCAAACCCGATGCCCAAGCCCGAAACCCAAAGTCCACCCAACTCATGGCCCAACTCCACTATATCCGGCCCAATTGCCTTGACCCGGCCCATATCCACCTTGGCCTAAGTTGAGTATCCAAAACCCCCTTCTGCCCACTTGCCAAACTCACTCAAATTCGGCCCGAATGCTTAGCCTGGCCCAAAAGCCCACAAAACAGCTCAACCCCACAAACCAAACCTCGGCCCCAGCCCCCCCATCTCGGTCCAAGTTCAAACTTCGGCCCAAAACCATCTCAGCCCAACGACCCCTCTCGGCCCACATCCACATCCCGGTCCAAGGCCATGTCTAACCTCGGCCCATGTCTGATCTTGGCCCAAGTCCGATCTCGGTCCAATACCCGGTCAAACCCAATACCTCCAAACCCGGGCCCATCTCGTAACCCGACCCATCTCACAACCCAGCCCATCTCGCAACCCGGCCCGATCTCTCATAACCCGACTCAATCTCACCAAACTCGGCCCAACTCCACCAAATCCGGCCCAAGACCTCAAAAGACTCAAAAGTCCACAAGAAAGCCCAAAACCATAAAAGACCCATGTCTCAAACAAGGCCCAAGTCCACAAAGCCTAAGTCCACAAAAATCAAGTTAAACCCATAAGAGTCAAACCTTGACCCGAAGGTTGACCCTTGACCTGAAAACTGACCTTCGACCCGAAGGTTGACCTTTGACCTGAAAACTGACCTTTGACCCAAACTTTGACCTGATCGAACCTTGACCAACCTCACTTTGACCCGGTCTAACTTTGACCCGAATGTTGACCTTGACCAGAAAACCATGACCTTGACCAAAAAACCTTGACCCAATCATTGACCAAACCCGAACGTTGACCCGTCTCTTCTTCCAATACAAGTCAAACCAAATCAAATCCATTCCTACACATTTTCCAAACCCGATTCCTTTCGACTCACTTTCAACTTGTAAAATCCTTTCAGAATCCCCAAAAACCAAAAAAAGAATTTCAAACCATCATTTTACTCAAGTCTCATCAAGTTTTTCAAAGAAAACATTTTGTGGAATTTAAAAAGGAAAAACTCTTCTCACATCACAGAAAACTCTTCTCTATACAGAAAGTTCTTCTCACATATACAGAAAGTTTTCTCCTAAAAACATTTCCCAAAATCAGTGTTTCTTTGTCGAGAATTCCGAACAACTTCAAAAATTTCCAATTCAGTTTTTTAATTCAAATTAGTTGTTTTCGGGGAGCAAGGAATGTCTAACCCCTTCAAAACATTTCCTCCACGGTTAGAACATCGCTTGTCTCCCTTCCCAAAAATAAAAGTCCGAGGCGGGGCACTGGGGTCATAACCTCCCTTGTCGCAGTCTGGATCTCTTTAGGCAGGGCATTAGGGTGACAAACCTCCCCTAATTGCAGCCTAGATTTTTACAAGGCGGGGTGCTAGGGAAGTAACGACCTTCCTAGTTGCAGCCGGGATTTTAGAATCGTCTAACTCCCTTCCGCTCGATTTCAATGTTTTCGGTTTTTAATGTTTTAAAACCCGGGAGTTAGAGACGTTATTAGGGTTTGACCGAGAGTATCCCACTCATGATACTTCTCTCTAAATCCTATTTTTCGACATAAATTCATTGCCCCATCTTTCGAGCCTTGGCACTTACCATCAATTAAGTGTCATGTTCGAGGGGGTACATAGGGTAATCCCTCGGGATTATCCGCCCTTTTTACAACAAAAAATGATTTTTTGGTTTTAAAAACTTTAAGAGAGACAATTCTGAATAAACCAATCCAACATTTCCATTAGAGCTCTAGGACCCATAAACACTTCTCAATCCTCCTCTGAACCAACTCTAAGTCACATAGGACCTCCAATTCCTGAAGGCTCCCAGAAACCTGAAACATCTTCAAAACCCGAATACCTTCAAACCAAATATCCTCTTCCACACCCAACCATCCTTAAAACCCGAATTGCACCTCAACACATTCAACTTCCCAAAACACCTCAAGAACCCAACCATTTCAAAATCCGAACTTCGCAAACACAAAAAAAAAACCTCAAATCAGCCCAATGGTCCAAATACCCCTTTGACTCCACCAAAAATGACCAAAATGCCCTTTTACTACTCAAAACTCCCATCATCCTCTTAATCCTGTGAAGGCCTGAAACGACCTTAAATCTCTCAGAACAATTAAAACCTCTCAAAGCACTTCAACCAGACCAACTCCAAGACCAGCCTATTCTTCAACTCTTCGGAATCTTCCTCACTCCTCATCCGATCTTATCCTTTGGCTTTAACTGAATCTCTCTAGTAAGGTTTTGAAAGAAGGCAATCCCGACAATTGGAGACCGAGGTTTCCTCGGGCACCAATCCGAAGTCGTGGTCGTTGCCACTTCTAAGGGGTGTAACCCAGTGCGAACCCACACAGAATCTTTGGTATGACCAGATAAGTCCAATCCATATGCAAATCACAGAGTCAATTAACGGTTCTTAGAACCCTTCGTCTCCCTTCCTAGTTCCTTAGGTCAAACTAGGTGGCGACTCTAGTCAACTCCGCCTTATAGAGGCATAAGTCCGCGTGGAGCCCATCGAGAGCGGGTGTAGTGCACACTTGTACTCCCCTTATGCTTTCTGGGAAAGACGGACGATTTAGTAGGTATTTGAGGGATGCCAGAATAACGGGTTTTCACCCTCCACAGAATGGCAAATTTTTAGGATCTAGGCTTTTCAGTCAGACCATATTTATAGACCCCCTCATACCGAAAAATCACCCTCCACAGGTACAATCTTTCTTGTGACCTGCTTGCTAACGAGGTGTCCCTCGGCTTGTGTGCTATCTGTTTAATTGCTATGACTAAAACAAGATAAAGCATGCAACCGGTTATATTTTCTCGTTGTGTATGTGTTATCTTTACACTAACCCGCGAGACTTGAGATTGTTACTAACCAAGTTTAGTACTTACTGAGTTAAGAATAAGAGTTAAGTTTGGTGGTTGTTGGTTAATGCCCGTTAAGGCTTAGCTAGCACATGGTGATTAAGATTTCTACTAACTGGAACTTGAGTGAGGACCCGGGACCGATCTCTCATGCATGCTAAGGAAAGGGGGACGGTATCTGAATCAGATCCGCCCTCCGCTTAAGGACTTGTCTTCGGACTTGTAGCCTAGGGCCGGTTGCCGGCAGCTGCGCTGGACTCCCGTCCAGGGTAGGTGGCATTAAGATGGTGCGGTGGGATCACCTAAATCCCAGGTTTGAATTAAGCTACAACCATTCCCTTCCAGGAACGGTTTGTATACTGAGAATAAGTTGATATTAAGATTAAGGTAAGGTAAGGAACTGAGATAAGGAAATGAGGACTAAGGAGGGGGTTACTAACCCACCTGATAAGGGAACGCTTGAGCTGTTCATTGTTTGTGAACTATTGTGTTCATTTGTGGTTATTGTTATGGCACTTCATACCATGTTTGTGTATGTAATCATTTCCATGCTATCGACAATTAGTCGTCGTAGCCCGTTAGCTTGGGGGCCATGAGAGGTGTACCAGCATTCGTGCTGACCCCCTTTGGGGGCTGTTTTTACACTTGCAGGTAAGAGACCCATGAGGCGCACTACGAGAGTAGGAGCGGTTAGACTTAGGATGGGATGTTTATTTTGGGTTCGGGTTGCGCCTGTGCACCCGACTGTTTAAATTTAAACTGATGTAAGGTTGTGGTTATGACTTAGTTACTTGTACTCGGTTGGTTGTCGGTATTATGGATGGTGATGTTTTGGTTGGTTATGTATTTTGGATAAGTGTTGTAAATGTAAGGCGGTATATTCTAACGATCAGACCGTGGCAAGGTCCAGGTGTTTATTATTTCCGCTGCGCCGTATTCGATTAAGTGATCAGTTTTGCGATAACCACGATTGGCTTTGGATGGGGTGTTACAGTTCATCCCCGGATTTTAACAGGTTATATCGGTTGCTTTATAAACGTCATAGCTCGTAGTATTTCCAATTGTTAGGATTTATTACAATATACTCCATAATATTATATACATATGTGGATACATATATTTGTATATATTCATGTTATTTTACTTGTACATTTAAACCACATTCATATATGTATATAACTATATAACATGTAGTTGCATGTATACATGTGATAATAAACCATATGGTATTATTATTCCACATTTAATTATTATACATTGTATTACATAATCCATTAACCTTGTAACAAGTTACATTTAAATTCAAAACTTAATGACTTTAGTTTATAACTATCTGTTGTATCATTCACCATTTATTAGTATATGGTTGATAACCATACTTATACCTAGTTATATATATATTGTTCACGCATTGTATATATATATACGTATAAATATATGTTTCATGTATTATATAATACAAACTTATATTAAGATTCTTATCCTAAATATATGTAACAAGTATATTATAGTATGAATTCCTAAGGTTTATTTAATACCCCTTTAGTGTATAATTCCTATTTATTTATTACTTGTCACATTATTCATGTGAATATCCTTACTTATATTAGTTCCATTAAAATCACATTAATACTATATAATAGTACCACATTTATGACATTGTAGACCATAGTCTAAAATTCATCTCCAAATACTTATAATTGTACAATAGCACTATAGTTCCCATAATTTCATTTTGACCACATAACATTTTTATAATGTTACAATTATATCCTTTTTTCATATAATTAATATTTTATCTCATTATAACTTATAACCTATAGTTTTATTAAAACTATAATAATTTTGAAAAGGCACAATTTATATAATCTAATTTCATTAGCTTCCACATCTTTTTTTTATTTATTACAATATCGTCCCGTAATTTATACTATGTTATATATATTATATATATATATATATATATTATAACATTTTAAACCTTATAATAAGTTTAAACCATAGTTTAAATATTTCAAATTGCTGAACAGACCCTATGGTTGTTCTAAATTATTTTCCATCCCTTATACTTTCTATTATTACCATTTGACCACACATTTTATACAATGTTATATAACCGTATAATATACATTTACTTTTTAATAAGTATACCTAAGGTTATATATACTCAGAATAACCGAACAGACCCTAGGGTCTGTTCTACTTCATTTTTCTGCCCAACAATATTTCTTATTTACATATTGACCATATTTATAATATATACTTTATAATGTCATATAAACTATATTTATACCATTTTCTTATTTAAACCTCTTATAATATTTCAAAAATCACCAAACTTCACCAATGGGTTATAAATTGTTTATATTAACCATTTTAACCCAAAATTTTCAGTAATTACATTTCCACCCCAAATGTTATGTAATTTTTCAATTTAATACATAACTTAATATAAAGTCATAAATAAATCATTTAACTTACCTAATTTGGTTAACACCTACCCTATGGTCAAGGTTGTCCTTCTTAATACTCCTGCTGACCAGTATTTCCCAGTATTCACGGTTTCTACCCCATATTTTCCAGAAATTACAATTTAACCCTAAACTTTATAAATCTTATAATTTTTATTTAAACTCCTTTTAACACCTAGTTTTCAGCTTATTCACCTACAACCCTCTAAATTTTATTTATTACATTTTTGGCCCCAAATTTTATAATAAATTTAATAATTAATTAAATGTAAATAATACATTAAATAACTTAATAAAATGGCCTAATGACATGGCCTTATTACAATGTTGAATTGAAACATAAAATTACACTTTAATATCTTCAAAAATGTTGTAAATTCTCAGCCTTACACTAATTTTCTAATAATTACCAATCTTCCACATAATGTCTTAAATTTGACAATTATGTTATTGAATCACCTAAATAATTTACTAACTCATTTTCCTTGTCAACTTAGGGTCAAATTTGACCATTTTACACCTTGATTTAGCCAAGGCAAGCCTTGTTTGGCCACAGTACTTTAGAAGGAATTTCAACTGCTCCTTAAATGTGATCTAATAGCAAGATAATGATATGGTTAGGTTCCAAACTTGAACTAACCATAAGAGTAGTCATAAGCCATTAAACAATTTTACATCAAAATCTTAAGGCTTTCCCAAGCTGTTCTCGACCCTATTTTCTAGAATAACAAGAGTGTCAAAACTCTTTAAACTAAGGTATGAAAACACAAGTATTCAGATTAGAAGATGGCTAGGTTTTACCTTGTTGAAAATGCCAAAAATGGAGTTCTTGGCATGGATTTGGCTACTCCTTGAAGCTATTGATATACCAACTGAATCAACATCAAAAGGATAAGAAAATAAGCTAAGGAAACTAAGGTTTCAAACCAGAATTGAAGTAGAGAAAGAATTAGGTGCTTAAAGCACATTTTTACCTTAATTATGTCTTAAGCTTGCTTCCCCCTTTATTTTTAGTTTCAGCTGAGATTGGACCTTCCCTTTGAACACCAACTCGTGCTAGATGAGTGGGTGAAAGTGGATGGAAGTGAGCTTAATGGAAAGAGGAAGGAAAGATGAAGAGACTGACATATAACATGTTTTGAATGTTTACCTTAATCCAAGTGAGTTGGTTTTTGAAGTTGGCTGCCTCCAAGCTCAAAAATGGAGAAATGAGAGAGTTTTATGGCTGGGAACTCGGCTGGAGTGGAGTGAGAGGAAAGAGAAAGTCAAATTTTGCTTATAAGGTAAGTTATACTACTTTAATGCATAGTAAATGATGACTCTTATTTAGATATTTCCATTGCTGTATAAGTCTGTAAAAAATCTGTATTGCTGCCTCCAAGGATGATATTTTGGGGGTCAATGTTGACCATTGACCAACTTAGTCAATTAAGACTTAATTTTGCACTATTTGGGTACTATTCATAAATTAGTCCACAGATTTTTGATTTTTTTTTTGAAAACTTTGAATTAGACATTCTAATATGGTACATTATGTCACATTAGTACATTTAAGGGTAATCAAGGCCCTAAAACCAATCAAAACTCATTTTAAGGACAATCTCACAAAAACGTGCTTTAAGGAGTTTTAAAGTACATTTTGTGTCTTAACGTGTTTAGAGCTTGGTTTTATTTGGTAATGGTTTTATTATGTTCATTCATGAGTTTTAATACTAAGGAATTAAATTTGGATCCTAAGAATTTCATTTGGGCACATATTTGTCCTAAATGGTCACAAGGTGTAATTCTTATTTTATGATGACCATTGTTGTTCTAAATTGATTTTTAAGGCATGTTTAGGCCTTAACTATTTGATTAGATGTTTAATACATGTTTTATTAGTTAGGGGTATTTCAGTGATGAAAGAAATAAAGATGCACATAAAAATTATGAAGTCTATAAATTTAATTTATGTTTAACCTATCTCAATTCATTTTGTCTTTTCTTATGGGCAATATTATGAGAGTACATAATGTTTGCTTATCTATATTTCAATTTTGTAAGTCTATTGTCATAGTTGTGGTCCTAATTTATAACGTCTTATTCAGTAATGTTATATGATCTTATTCAATTATATCTTATGCTTTAAATAGAAGTTGTTTATAACATATGTATATTTTTGAACAATATTATCACACTTTTTGTAGGATCGATCCTACGATCCAATACCATGATCTGATCCTAGGGGTCACTTCGATCCTACGCTAGCATTGCGATCCTAAAAACATTGATGTGTTTTGTGAAGTTCTACTGTAATTCATATAAAACTCCTAGGTTAAAGCATTCAATCAAGCAAAAAAAAGAAAGGAAAAGATCAGTGGTGAACAAGAAAGGGCAAAAAATGCAGCTGAAATGAAGCTAAAATGAAATAGAGAAGAATTTTTAGGTGGTGATAAGGCTTTCTTCTTTGATAGACCGAGGTATATTCTAATGACACATCTAGTTCACCCTTATATTTTCCAAGCGTTTTGATAATCAAATTGTTCCCTGACAAGTACACAAACAACGTCATCTAGACCTACCTCCATGTTAGACGTGATTAGGATATGCTTTACCATGGACATTTTTGTCATAGCTCTTAGGGGACTCATACCATTTTTCATTCAAAAATGCAAAATCAAAAGATTACTCTAGTGCCAACATAAGCGGAGCAAAAGAGTGCTTTCCTTGAAAAACGGATAAAAGTGAAGTCGGAATTGAGCCAGCTCTCACTCCTACATTCTAATGGTAAAAAGCAAAGCCAATGTCGAACCAGCTCTCAGCTTCACATTCTAAAGGTGAAAACTAATGTCGGGATCGAGATTGCTCTCACCCCCCCCCCATGTTTTTAAAGGTTAAAATAGAAGCCGGGATCAAGCCAGCTCTCACCCCCGCATTCTAGTGGTAAAAGCAAAGCTGGGATCGAGTCAGCTCTCAACCCCTGTATTCTAAAGGTAAAAACCAAAAGCGGGATCGAGCTAGCTCTCACCCCCTACATTTTAAAAGAAAAACCCGAAGCCGAGATCGAGCCAACTCTCACCCCCGAATTCTATAAGTAAAAAGTGAAGTCGTGATCGAGCCATCACTCACCCCGTATCCAAGTATGGGAAGCAAAAATGGGAACGAGTCAACGCTTAACCCCATAGCTAACAAAGCGGCGTGATGATTGTTTTTCCTGAAAAATAGAGCAAAAAACAAAGCCAGGATCGAGCCAGCCCTCACCCCAAGAGCAAAAGCAACATTGGAACGAGCCAGCCCTCACCCTCTCATCCAGAAGAAGAGCCAAAGTAGGGATTGAGCTAGATCTCAGCCCTGCGTGATATCACAAGCCTACTAAATCAATCGATTCAAGACAGCACGTAGAGAAACCTACGTCCTCTTCCCCCATTATCGATAAAAAAGACTAAATCGGGATATAGAGAAATCTATCATTTCTTTCCTCTGTTGAACTAGACGACATGTAATGACGCACAAGACAAGAAACCTCACTCCTTCAACAATTCTAAAGCAACCCGAATCAGAAAAGAAGATACCACAAAAACCGAGATCGAGCCCACTCTCACCCACTCAATAGCAAAAACTGGAACCAAGCCAACTCTCACCCCATCACTCAAAATAGCTCAACATAAGTCCAGATGCACAACCAAACAAAAAAAAAGGTGCTAATCACTCGTTATTAATCATGATTGTTTACGTAACCTACTATCTGGTCATATTACCAACAAGCAAAAAGCAAAACCGAGCATACAACAAGAACCCTACAAATACATGTTGGCATCAGCTCCTGCCTTGACACGACCACATCAAACAAAGCAAGAATTCGCTTAGCCTCTGCATGATAACCACGGTTCTCGACTAAAGTTTCTCAACACATCTCCGCCGGGCACTACCACAAATGAAACAAATGAGTGAAGATGCCCGCACGACAGTCACCCTCAAAGAACATAAGGGTCAAAAAGCTAGCAACCGCATGATAAACACGGGGCAAGGAGGACCCCATCATGTAACTTCCATGACCTTGAGGTGGAACAATAGTAGAGGGGCACACCCACAGATGACTAGCTCCCCGCCCCCAACAACCTACCTACACGATAGAGATGAGAGAACCAAAGAAGTCTGGTAGTGCGGCAAGGGACTTATGGCACAACAACGACAACCCTCGGTGCCCAGACGCGCTTGAACTGGGTATCAACCACTAGGCCAAATTTGTCGGCCAAAACCAACACCCTGACCGATCACTTCAAGGGCCGTCAGACAGCACAGCGCGACAAGAAGCAGACTCACCCCCATAGTCCCCACCATAGTAGGTTGGCCCGTCCCAAACTCGCTCATGAGGCCCACACCAAAAGCCTTACCCCCGAAACTCGACCGATCGGAGTGAAGAACAAGGAGCTGGATAGCGAGACTACAGTACCAACATCCTTGCACCTCAACTAATTCCAGTGGCACCCAGCCATCCCAGGAAGACGAGCTAGGCTACCCCAGCCTCTCCCTCCACCACCCTGACCATGGCAAGAAATCATCAACTCTTATGGCACGAGCCAACTGATAAGTTTCCAAATGAGCATGTTTTATGGGTGTATTTCATTTATTATATTAGCACTTTTCTTGCTCATTTCTCCACTTTGGTTAGTTTCCTCTAGTTTATTTTTATTGGTTATCTTACAGATTTATTGGTTAAACATGAGGAAAACCAAGCTAGGAGCAAAGTAGACAAGAGACGAACGCATAGGCGCAAACGGATCTTAAATCGGAGCTGAAACGAACATTTTGGAAGCAAACAAATTTTCGCCGAACCAGGTCGGTCCGGACACTAGTTCGGACACTGCAAATGGGACGTCCGTGGCACGTCCGAGTAAAAAAGCATGGACACAAAAAGGACACATTCTCCACATAAAATCGAAGCGTCCGAACCACACTGGTCCGGACAGTGGTTCGGACGCGGCAAATTGAACATCCTGTCCGTAGAAAAAAGCCAGGACAGGAAAAGAAGAGATAGAGTTGTCCCTCAAATTTGGCCGGACAAGTTGAAACTTGTCCGTGGTGTGTCCGTGGATTTAAGGCCGGACAGAAGAAGAGAGACCATGCTATCTGTGGAAATAAGGACGGACAAGAAAGAAATACCTGTGGCATGTCCGTGGAGAAAAGACCGGACAACAAATAGAGGTGCAACCCAGATCCAGAATAATTGACGCGCCGACCGTCTTCCCCGTTTTTCTTGCGGCGCCTGCAAACATATCTATCTACTCCATCAGCAATATCAGGCGTCCGCGCACTCCTTAAATTCCTCACGCGTGTTCCAGCCTGTCTTCCTCCTCCTTTCTTCTATAAAACCCACGCTCCTTCTGCTCAAATTTATCATCCCTTCCTAAATCCAAAGTTAATTCGAAGTTCTCCATCAGACCACGATCCATCGGTTAAAACAGACAATCGACCACAACACAAACCACACCTACGATCCATTCCATCCTCTTATCCCCCACTTCTCCATTTTATTTTTATTTTTCATTCCACCACTCGGCAGAAGCAGGATAAGAAGAAGAGAAGAGAAGCAGCTGAAGCAAGAGCGAGCCGCACCCCCGTCTCCTCCAGCAGTCTCCAAAATAATGGCTACTTCTATCTTTATTTTATTTTCATTCGTGTTAATGTCTGAGTAATTTTTATTTGTATCCTAGGACGGGATTTAACCCCAAATAAATCACTTATTTATAATACCGAGTTTGCTTATAAATATTTGTTTTGTCTCTCTAAATTATTAAATGCTTAAGAACTGATCATTTTTACGCATTTACGGTTTCTCTTATTTCAATGATTTTGTAAATTTGAGAATAGACCACAAAGAGAGACAAATGTTAGATATTATCTCCTTGATTAGCAGATAAAATCCATCACTGTTATTAAAAGAATTCTTGCTTAATGCTAATTAATGATTTTAGACTTTTTCTGATTGTAAAAAGTCTATTGAATTAATTAAGAGTTGTCCTTATCTATGATTTAGGAAGGCCACAAGATAAATTCTTAAATAGACAAATAGAGCAAATTAGGATTATAATTAATGTCTGTACTTAAATAAATATTTATTACCTGTCTCATTTATTAAACTTGCTTTTATTCCTTTCAATAAATATTGTTAAATGCTTTACGCGACAAACTACTGCATTTTTATGGTAACTATCAACATATGATTTTGAGATAGTCAAAGTACCAAAAAGGAATAAACCTTGGTATTTACACTCCGGATTGAGCAGGAAAATACTGAGGCTATTATTAAGAGTTCGTAACTTACCCTTATTAACTCTAATAGACAATAAATAATTGAGACATGGTTATAAATTTGTTTAAGTAATTTAGGCAATTCCCCCGCTATCCTAGGATACCTTTTTCCATCCATTCAATACACTACAGTTTTATTTAAGCTTTTAATTATTTTTATTTTCCCAACACCAAGATTGTCACTGGCTAAACCCCCAATTTACATTTTATGCACTTTTATCTTCTTGTACATTTACTAATTGATAATTAATTAGATAGTTGCGAAGTCTCTATGTACGACCTTGTTGTACTACAATGATTGGGTTCACTGCTCATAAGTAGCAAGATAGTTTAACTACTATTTTGCCCAACACCACCACCCCACAGAGCAGGACTGGCATAGAGACCCCATACCGGGCGCCCCAAGCGATCACCGCCAGCTTAAGGAAACAACCTGATCTTTTAGAATCAGATGCCCTTCCAAATTGGCGGCCATCCCTCCTCCACCACCATTTTTAGAATCAAATCTCTTTCCAAAACTCGCCTACATCGCCAACATTTTTGCATTTTGCAATTCCAATGCCACCACTAAAACCACTGGCCGTGAAGCTATTCCACCCAAAAGCATCAAACAAAACAATGCTTCCCCACCATCACCCCCCAGAGGGAAAACAGTCTCGAAGCCTGTCAGCAACGAAGTCATCCCTCACAACTCGCAAGCAAACAAGCGAATGGCAGTACAACCTATAAAAGACACAAAAGAACGGTACAACGATCTCTGCCACACAATGGTATTTATAGCAACGACAATTGCAACGCTCGTAAGCACAAACCGTCGTACTTGACAGCTTGAATGCCCCAATAAAAATAAGCAATGTAGCTCACTCAAAACACTCGTCACTGTCCAAAGCAGCAATGAAACGCATGGGTAACCTGCCCGCAGTAACTGACCTAAGTGTCGCCTCGCACCAGTCGTCACTTCACACCAGTCATATCTCATCGCACCAGTTTGTTGCCTGACGCTCCACTTTCTAAAGCACGCCCGCTCCACGCCATGTGGTAACTTCTCGCCCAACCCGTGCCACCACACAAACAAAGTCAAAATTAAAGTTCTTTTCCTGCCCACAACTTCCAAAAGTTGAACTTAGGGGACTAATGGATACTAATAACCACCCTAGTAAACCTCCATCCTCTCCCACCCCCCCCCCCCCAAAAAAAACACATCCCACAAACATGGAAGTAACCATGTTTTGACATTCGTGTCCTCAATATCTTGTCCCATCAACAATACCTCGAGATCCATACCTCTCCTTACACATCCCTGAGTAGCCAAGTCATACGTGAACAAAAACAAGGCAGACCAGTCGAGCAAGCCAAAGCGCCCACATCAAGGGCCCTTCGAACAAACGGACAAAACCCCGCTTCCTTCATAAACTCCAAAGAGAAGCCCCACCTAAACTCCTTAAATTCTGCGTTCCCGTGGAAGCTCCAAAATCAAGACTTTGGGAGACTAGTGTTGGTACAGTGTGATCAGCCACATCTTAAACCGTATTACCAAGAGCATTTACCACACTTCCTCTCATAACCACATGCACCCAGCAACTAGACGCTAGTCAAGATATAGAGACCTCAACTAGTAAGTATCCATTATGACATACATCAAGCCCAGGAAACCATTCCTGCCACGGCTCGAGACCAAAGAGAGGTAGCTGGGTGCCACCAACGTTAACCCTGGTTGACCTCCTGAAATACCCCGAACTTAATTAGGGTGATTAAATTACTCTAATATGATATTTGAGGGCCTAATAGTGCCTAAAGAATCTTGGTGGAGAAAATAAAACCAAAAGAAAAGAAAAACGCTTAAAAAGCGAAAAACGTAAAAACTAGTGTTATGTGACCATAGGAGGAATGCGACCTCGACAAGGGACTTAGATGGATCCCTAAGTCTTAGTTAGGCCTATTTAATATACGGGAACAACCCCCGAAGAAAATGGATCCATAAAATGAATTAAAAATGCTAATAAAGCTTTAGCGTACGTTTTTCGAGAAACCCCGAAAACGTGAATTTAAGTGGTCAAATGAACCCGTAAAAATTATAGTCAACCAAATAACTATAATTAAACATTAATGGAAGCTTAAGAACCATTAAATTAAGAAACGAGAAAAATCCGGAAAATGGGCCCGGTTAGTGAATAGTGCTAAAACGGGTAAATTAATGAGTGTTTCTTGTAAAAGACAAAACGCCCCTCCCTCACTTATATATTGGGGCCAGTTTTTAGAGGGGGAAATCAGCCCACACACACTCACCTAACTAACTAGAAAGAAAAGAAAAGGAAAGAAAAGTAAAAAGGTGAAAAGTTACAAAGTAACTTTCCCTCTCTCTCCACCCTCATTTCCCTCTTCTTCCTCTCTTTCCTTTTCTTCTTCCCACCGTCACCTCTCTCTTTTCTCTGCTGAAGCAATTTTGAAGGAGCATTCATGGCTTCTCCTCCTTCTCTTGCTTGCCCAAGCTTCATCCAAGCTCCAAATGCAAAATAAATTACATATTTGAACTCCTCTCACCAAGCTCTACCTTTCCCTCTTTTCAAAATTTCAAAATGATGAAGTTAATCTCCATGGGTCTATCCCATTTTAAGAGAAAACTACATTTTCTAGAAGCTTGCAGTCTCCTCTTTCTCAAAGGTAAAAGTTCCAAGAAAAAAATCATTTTTCTTCATCCTTCTTTCTTGGCCGATTTTGCCCCTTGTAATGCCTTGTTTTCTTTCTTGATTTGGGCATTGGTTCAACTCTTTAATGGAGGTGGAACCCTTTTCTTGATTCAAGGGTTAAAAACCCTCATAAAACTCCAAAGGTAAAACCTTAGATTTTGTGCTTTAAACCTTTTCATTGAATTAGAATTTTCTAAGGGTTTAGGAGTTTAATTATGTTCATTTTGTGTTCTTGGATGTTGGGTTGGGGTTTGCAACCCCATTGCCCAACTTGACCGAAAATGAAGAGTGGGAGAGGAAGGGAGCAAAAGAGGATCTTATGAGAATTTAAGGTAAGAAAACCTACCTTAATGTATATTCTATATGTATTAGAACTTGGGATGGGAAAAATAAAAGAATGAACCCGAATTTGAGTTTCAAGTGTGTTGGTAGCTAGAAAAGAGTAATTGTGAAGTTGTGTTGATTTAAGGGCCTAAGTGCCATTGCATTTGAGATTTTGAACTATATTATTGTTTGATGAGTTGGATGGAATTACTGTGTGCTGGTAGGACCCTTGTATGGGTGTGGCTAGTTTAGGAATGAGAAAGGTGAGAATTGATGAATTTGGATATGTTAGGTTTGTAGGCAAACTATGGCAAAATTTTAGTAGAAAATAAGCATTTTTAGATGACTTGGTGAATGGGAGAACCTAGGTGTTTATTGAGTTGAGTTGAGTTGATTGATAACCATGGAATGGTAAATGGAGAATGGATTGGAGAGAGATGCAAAATCTGTAGCAAAATGGTTTGTGAGGACCTTGGAATTTCTAGAAAAGAGTTAGTGTTTATAATCTTGGAAATGGAGGATGGACTTGGGTATAGTTAATTCAAGTGTCTATGTTGAATTAGGAATGGTCAAAATAGGTGAGAACAAGAGGTAAACCACTAAAAGGAAGTTAGAAATGCACAAGTGTGCCAAAATGTAAAAGTGGGGATGGAAATTTGTTAAATTTGAGCAAGAAGTTGAGCAAGGATTAAACCAATGATTTGAAGAGGTTTAGAGCATGTTTTAAGGGTTTAAATATGTAGGAAAACTTGTGGAAAGATTAGGGAATGATTAGGTGTGAATTAAGGGTTGATTTGGAGTTGAAAATTTACAAGTGTAGCAGGTTTTAGCAGGGTTCGGGACTTGGTCCTTGGAGAAAGTCCCGGACCACACCAAAATTATTGCCGAGAGTTGGATTCCATGCCTGGTCCGGGACTTAAGCCAAGTACAAGGTCCCGGACCACCTGTTCTTTTTGGCCAAGAGTTTAGTTCATGATTTGTCCGGGACTTAGGGTAAGGACCAAGTCCCGGACCACCCCCAGAAATGCACCGTGAGTGTTTTAAAGGGTTCTAAACATGGGGGATTGATTGGTATTGGTTTTAGATGTTGTTTAGGAGTTATTTGGTGACTTGTAAAGGTCCTAAGAAGTATAAACAAATGTTGGAAATGAGAGAGAAGTAAGAACATAAATTGACAAGAGTAAAACTAAGTATAACGGGACAACGGGGTAAGTACGGGAGTAATATTCATTTACCTACCGTAAAGTGTTGATGTTAATAGAACCAATTGACATGTAATCAGTGGTTCGACAGTAAGACTCGAGGAACGTGAGGTGACACGGTAAAGTTAACCCAAGGTGAAAGGTATGATTTTCTCATGCCCTGTATGCTAACGGTGTTAATCTGATTTGTGTGCTTGTTTGCTTTGTGAGACCACCTAAACAAGATAAATGCACAAATTGGATTGATTGCACCTTCCTGTGTTAGTATTGTGTTGTTCCTTGGTGGACTGTATTTTGAATTTGAAGTTTGTATAATTCATGAAATGTGTGATTTTGGATGAGGTGCTTGGATGTTGAATGTGTACTATAGTTCGACTCATAGTTGAGTCTTGTTTGACTAGTGACTCGTAGATAGAGTCGTTCCGCTAAGTAACTAAAACGTGGGAATACACGAAAACTATCGAATTAAGAATAACGATAATGTAAACCTATAAACTCACTAGAACGTGAGAGATTAGTACGGGGTTAATAAACTCCCGATAACGGTTAGAGAACCGAATTGAATTAATCCACAAAACAAATACTAGTGGAAGTATATAAGGAACCTCTACTTAGAGGATTGATGATAGTTCAAAGACATGAACTTTGAGAGAAGTAAAGAACGGTAAAGGACCACCAAATCCCTTAGAAAAATAGCCAACTTACAATGAGAAGATCCAGCTAATATGATCAATGTCCCGAATGTGAGAGTATTCAATAAGTTGGGTAAAACCTTAAATCTGAGAATACTAAACATTGAGAAAATTCCCTAAGCTAATAGATGTTATCGAGAGAGATACTTCTGGGCTAATATATGAGATTGTGAAATAACTCCGAGAGAGGAGTTTTGGGAATTTGAGTAGTCCGATAGAGAACCGGACATTTGAGAATTTGAGGAGCTAATAGTATAGTTCCGTTTGATTGTAAGCCTGGTGGTAAGTCTTCTGTATGACTCTGCCTAGAGGTCATGGGCAATGACTTAAAAGATGCCTTTGAGTATTTGAGAATTTAAATTGAGAACTTGAGTTGAGAATTGAGAATTGAGATTGAGTTTGAGAATTTGATAATGAGATTGAGAATTGAGATTTGAGTTGGTAACTTGAGAAGTCGAGTCGAGATTGAGAATAAGAGAAATTGATTAAGAGTAACCCAAGAGAGTGGGTAAGACATTGAGGAATTGATTAAGGCATAGTGAGGTAGAAACTCTCGAGGCCTATGTGTAGGATAATATAAACTAACCCCTTGATGAGTGAGTTAGTGTTTGTATTCAATGTTGACTATTTATTGTGCTAATGTACGTATATAACGTATTGTTGCCTTGCATATTGATTGAATTAAAACGAATAGCATGTTCTCGACCAAATATTCGGCGTACCCCCGTAGCACGCGGGGTATGCGAATTTCATATGCAGCAATTTGCTGAGCCCCTAAGGGCACCGTTTTTATTTTCCAAGTACATTGAAGTTGATCACCGTCTGAGAGTGTAAGACGGGGTTGCTATATAAGCACGGGTAGTTGGTTTAGGAATGTTGTATTTATTTGTAATATTGAATTGTGAGTCCGAGTTGTTATCGGCAGACCTGAGAATTGTAGATACTCGGTATAGAACAGAATTGAGGTTATATTTATATTATGGAATTGAAGTTTGTATTTGGTTTGAGAATTGATTAAGGAATGGAACATATCGTTTGTATAGGGTACTCGGTATAATAATCCATCAGACCGATATTGAAATACCCCGAACTTAAATATAGGGATTAAAATTAACTTAATACGTATTTAAGGGCCTAATGGTACCTAATTAATAATTGTAAGGAGAAATAAATCCAAAAGAAATAAAGAAACGCTTAAAAGGCGAAAAACGCTAAATAAGCGTTAAATAACCATAGGAGGTATGAGACCTCGGTTAGCGTATTATATGGATTCTAAAGGCTTAATAAGGCCTAAACAATATATGGGAACAACTCCCGAAGAAAACGGATCCAAATAATGAATTAAAACGCTAATAGAGCTTTAGAGCACGTTCTTCGAGGAAACCCGAAAACGTGACTTTAAGTGGTCAAACGGACCCGTAAAAATAATAAATCGTTAAATAATAATTATTAAGCATTTATGGAAGCTTAATAACTAATAAAAATAAGTAAACGAGGAAATTCCGGAAAACGGGCCCGGTTAGTGAATGTACCTAAACCGGGTAAATAACGAGCGTTCTCTGTAAAAGACGAAAAACGCTCCAGCTAGTATACTGTAAAGGGGGGGTCGGTTTTTAATGGGTTAAATAACCCCTCACACACACACATGTAACTAGCTAACAAATAAGTAAATCATAAAGCAAAAAGTAAAAGTGAAAAGGTAAATACCACTCTCTCACCTCTTACTTTCACTTTTCCCTCTTCTCTCTCCTACCCTTCCCCTTCCTCACCGATTTCTCTCATTCTCCCCCCTTGGCTGGCGATTTTGAGAAGCTCCACACCTCCCATGGCTTCTCTTCATTCTTCCTCAAGCTCTACCTCCATTTGAGCTCCAATCACAAAAATAATTACATATTTGTAATCCCCTCATCCTCCTCTATCATTCTCTCTTTTCAAAATTCGAAAAGGATGAGTTTCATCTCCATGGGTTTTCCCCATTTGAAGAGAAAAGCACATCACTATGGAGCTTGGAGTCTCCTCTTTCCAACAAGGTAAAAATCTACATGAAAAACTCATGTTTTCTCCACCTTGCTTCATAGCGATTTTACCTCCTTGTAATGCCTTGTTTTCTCTCTCTCTTTTGAGCATAATATCAACCTTGCAATGGTGGTGGATTCACCTTCTTGAACCAAGGGCTAAAAACCCTCTTAAAGCTTCAAAAGGTAAACCCTAGAAATTGTGTTTGACACTTTAAAAAAAAAGCATTAATTTAAGGATTAGTAGATTAATTGCACTTGTTTTATGTGCTTTGGGTGGTGGGAATGGAGTTTGATAACTCCATTCCCCATATGGTCGATTTGGGCAAGAAAGAGAAAGGAGAAATGAAGAAGAATTGAAGGAAATAAAAGCTCAAGGTAAGAGCTCTTCACTCATGTTAAATTATAGTGCATTGGAGTAATGGGAATGGGAAAGCAAATAAAAGAACCTAAACAATTGTATTGGTATTGTAGTATTGGAAGTTTGAGTAATTGTGAGTAAGTTTGAGTATTTGTGCATTAGTATGTGAATTGTAGGCCTTGGAGCCAAATGGTCGTGTATGAGTATTAGTATTGATGTTGAAGGAGTATTGGTGTATTGGGATGGATTCATATTTGTTTAATTGCTGGTAGGACCCTTGTATGGGTGTGGCTAGAATAGGAATGATTTTGGTGATAATGAGTATGTGTGGATAAGTGAGAATTGTAGGTGAACTATGGCAAATTTTTGGTAGGAAATGTACGCTTATGGATGACTTGGTGAATGGGAGAACCAAAGTGTGTATTGGAGTTAGTAGGTATGTTTAGTAGCGATGAAGAGGTAGTTGTGGTAAGAGGAACAAGGAGTGTGAAAATCTGTAGCAAAAGGGTATAAGAATGTATGGAGAAGTTAGGAAAAATTGGGGTGTAAGGATTGGTAAAAAGAGTGTTGGACTTGGGTATAGATGTTGTAGTTGTTGGAGATGTATTTGGGATGCTAGGAGTGACATTGATAGAGGAAGAATTGAGTGGTAGAAGTTGCAACAAAAATCTGTAGCATAGGTGAAACAAAAACGGTTACATTGGTAGGAAAAGAATTGAGGAATTTGTGTAAGATTGATTGATGGATTCAGTAAGGAGTTTGGTGAATGAACTAAGGCGTATTAGGAGGTTTAATTAGTGTTAAAACATGTAGGATTAAGTGTAGGAACAATGGGGAAGTAATGGGTGAAAGAGAGGACTGAAAACAGAAATTAAAATGCAAATACTGGAATCGACCGGACTTGCGACCGGACTTGCAAGTCCGGTCGAGCAGAAAATTTTCCCGTCAGTATGCTACTGGAATCGACCGGACTTGCGACCGGACTTGCAAGTCCGGTCGAGCAGAAAAATTTTCCGTCAGAATGTTACTGGAATCGACCGGACTTGCGACCGGACATGCAAGTCCGGTCGGACCAAAAAATTTCCCGATGGAACCTACTGGAATGGACCGGACTTGCCAGGGTCGGTCGCAAGTCCGTCCTGACAAAAAAAAAATTATTTTAAATAATTAATATATATATATATGTATATACATATACATATATGTATACCCATACATATATATGTGTGTGTATGTAGGCATGTTAGTAGTAAGTAAGAAAGTAAAACCTAAAGTAATGAAACTAAGTAAGTAAGTAAAGTGTAAGTATAAGAATTTGTGAAGACATAGTAAGTATGAGTTGGGAAACATAGTAAGAGTACAAGTTGAATAATTGTAGATGTTAATCATTCAATTGTATGTATATAATAGGATTTGGTTTGTGACACCGGGAGACGTTTGGAAGTACGTACAACGGTGAACGGTATGATTTCTTCATGCCCTGTATCCTAATCTGGTTACCCCGATTTGTGTGCTTATTTGACCACCTAATAAGATAAATGCATGAATGGGATTATATTGCACTTACTTGTGCTTGTTTACATTGTTCTCGATACTTGTCTTGAACAATAGTTTGTATAATTCATGAAACATATGCATGATGATGATGTGTATTGTATTTTGTAGTGTACTTGTATATTGTAATGTATTCGTATGTATGTGTATATGGGTATTGTAGTATTGTGGCTTGGATGTTGACTTGTGCTAATTCCTAACCATCTAACTCCTAACTTAAGTGAGTAAATTGGAATGAGTACAAGTCCGATATAGCTTCGGCCACGCGTGAGGATGCGGAGTCACAAGAGGTTGGCTGCAATTCCTGACTCTTAAACTGGTCCGCGGCCCAAATCCCTTAAATGGGTAGCATCCCGGATTAGTGAGTCAAGTAAATCCGGAGGTGGGACGGTGTAGTCCCCAGGGCCGGAGGTCCCGACGACTTAACTTGAGTAAGAGTAAGAGTAAGTAAGTATGGATCCGTAAGTAAGTATGTGTATGAGTAAGTATGTGTATGAGTATGTATGTGTACGAAGTAATGAGTAAAAGAGTAATCTCCACCCGATTAACCCGGGTGGACCAATGAAGCTAACAAGTATTGTATACTGTGTATGTAATGAGTATGTGTATACGGAAAAAGGTAAGTACGTATTGAATGGTTTATGTTGTACTCTGTGTGTAATGAAGTGTATGTATGTGTGTATGCCTTGTGTAATGTATCGTAATGATATGTATAGAAGCATGTATGCATGTATGTTTGAATGAAATCAACCGCATGTATATGACCAAATGGTCGGCGTACCCTCACTAGTACGCGGGGTATGCGGTTATCATGCTCGGCGAAAGTTGACCCCTTCGGGGGACATTTTTTAGTGTGCAGGTACCCGAACGAATATGGTCAAGGAAGAGACCGGAGGCACACCCTGGTATTTGGAAGTAAGTAGCGTGTGAGGAACGGGTAGTAAGTAGTCTCTTAGTGAGTATGCATGAACTTTGAAGAGAAAGTACATTGTATAAGGATCTTAGTAAACTCGATATGTAGATTATATTGTATTGTACTTGGAGTATTGTATAGAATGGAGATTGTAGTAGCATTTGGTAAAGGGAGAATGCATTGTAGATTTGTAGTACTCGGGATTCCGTTCCATCAGACCGATGCTGTATGTAGAATCAGTAGCCTTGTTAGTCACGCGGGTGACTAACGGCATTGTATCACCCATTGTATGTAAACATCTATCCGCTGCGTGTATCTGATGAGTAAGGAGATTGGACGTTAATGGCTGTATTAATAGTAGGGGTGTTACAGATATTGTATTTGAATTGTTGTATTAGATTTGGCCTTGTTAGTCATGTGGGTAATTAACGACATTGTAATACCCACCGTTGTAGTGAATTTCCGCTGCTTTGGTATTGGTAATTGAGACGGATTAGGAGGTAATGACTGGATTAACGGTAGGGGTGTTACACCTCCTATGTCACAGGAAATGCACTCATGACCTAGCATGCATCCCTTTGATGTCTTGTTCAGTCCGTTTCATCAAGACAACCTATCATTACCATCCTAGGCACTCATGGTTACCAACACACACTCCTCTTTGACATGCCATTAATGCCACTAGACAACAGGTGTCCTCTTCGCAATTAAGAATGGGCAGCCGAATAGAGCGAGGAAACTTTATCCCTGACAAAGTAACCTGGTCAAGTTGACGTCAGCCTCATCTTAAAATGCACCCCGTGTTATTAACCCAACTAGCTGTGAGTGACGAAGTCGGGAGACACACCAGCTCCTTCGTCCTCTTCCCTATAAATAGCAATCAACTTACTATTAAGCAAGCACAATTGGTAGAGACATACCTAGCACTCACAAACACTCCTTATACATCCATTGATGCTCCATTTATCTTACTAAAAACCTTTGTCATACCTCCCGTTGACTAGGTCATTTATGATCGATCCACGTTTCACTTTCCTTGTACACCATGACACTTAATACTCCATCACAATCTTGATCATAATCCCATCAGTGAATCATCTTAACCCCAAATATGCAGGCTAAACTCTAGTCTGTAAATTGGCATCTCTAACACCTACTCGCTAGACTTTTGAAGATGACAATGTAAATGGTCTTGTAGCAAAGATAGCTTTGTAGTCAGCCGAAGAGGAAGATGAATTTCCCTTGAAGATGATGGAGACATGGTGTGGGTGCTGATTTTCATTTCGCTATATTAATGTCATCTTCTTTTGTAGTCAATTGTGTCCACACGGAGGTCACACTCATATTCAAATGCAAAAGTAAGTAGAATTGTTTACATGTGATTTTTCTTAACGTTCAATAGCCTCCAAGTATTTGATATCTTTAATATCCTTTTGTCATTACATGCAACCATGGAGTGAAAGATGCTCAACTTTGAATGCTTTGATAACTGATAAGTTTGGGCATTTGGTCTGAATATCTCATCTTTCTTTGTCCTGCTACTTTTATGCTTGATGCACAAGTCCATGTAGACGTCGAGGTAGCACTATTTGTTGAACTCCCTGGTAAATTGGTCCCAAGTCCATGGCTGTGGAAACTTCCCCATCACCGACCTCCACCACTCCTTGGCTTCGTCCTTGAACATGAAGGTAGCGAAGTCCACCTTCTACTCATCCTCAGACCCCATCACATGAAGCAGGTCCTTAATCTCTGATAGCCAATGGCTGGCCTCATGTGGGTCTCCACTCCCATCGAAGGCTGGAGGCTTCAACTTCATGAATTCTTGTAGCGCCTTCATGTTACGCCCTCCAGCGTTCACTGCCTCAGCTGCTCCAGCGGGTCCAGTAGCACCACCCGCAGCTCTTCCAGCAGCCACAGTCTAAAGCAGCTGCGCCATAAACTACTGAACAGCATCAGCAGCATCCCCCTGAGGAGTAACTGGAGCTCTACGTGGTGGCATTCTGAAAGTCCACATATCAAGTAGTTAGTCATACAAATCCTTCAGACACAGATACTGACATTCTGACTAACTGACTGAACTCAAAAGCTTTACAAATTTAAACCTAGAGCTCTGATACCACTAAATGTAACAACCCCAAACACGGCCTAGTTCTAAGGTCATTACACACCACATACTTACTACCTAAGATACGCAAGGCTCCTAGCTAACAACTAATGATAAGTCAAAAGAATACTTGCATAAATGTATAATCAAAAGGAGTGTCAATATGTACTCCAAAGATGTAATACAGAATCTGATAAACCATAGACTTATCATATTTTATAAGCTAGATTTATAGTAATATTAGTTAAATTAAGTTTAGAATAGGTAGTATTTACATTATTTTGTATTTAAAGTCATTTTATATGTTTAGACTTATGCTTTGTGTGTTTTCCATGCAAGGAGCAAAGTTCTACATCATAAACTGAGCCTTGCTGGATGTGGAGCTGGGTTCCTCGTACACAGCATATGTACGCAGCGGAAAAGAATCTTGTCGGGCATTGTGTCGGGTGTCTTGTAGCCGGCATAAGTAAAAGACACTCTGATTCGCCAAGAGTTAGCGGTTATTTATCGTTAACGAAATACCCAGTGCCGGGTATGGTGCCGGACATCCCTGTCTGGCACAAGTGACTTTTCACGCCCTCGCGGTTTTAACCGTCACTTGCAAGCACGTGTTTAATTCATATGCCGGATGACTTTGACCCAGCATGGGACCCGGCACCTGAAGGATTTTAAGTCTATAAAAGGTCGAGAGTCTGCACTTGAAGAGAACAACTTTTGCACCATTTTACATTCCAAAACCACTCAAAATTCACGACGAGCTACTGTCAAGGAGTCCTGCAATTCAAACCTGCAATAAGAAGATAATATCGAGTTCGGGGGAATTCTCATCAAGTTGTACTCTCGTTCTTCCTTGTACCTCTTCTTAATGGTCGGGTTGGTTCAGTAGATTCTTTGGCTGATTTGGTTAGGATGATTATCTTTGTAAACACTCTTGATCACAAGTTTCTTAACCGGAATTCTAATCTTCATAAAAGTAGAATAAGGATCTTCACTTGTTCTCTTATTTCTAAGTTCTATTTAAGGTTAACAAAACAAGAGTAGAATAGATTAGAATTTTAGTAATCTTTAATTTGTTGTTCTGAAAAGTGGGCAACAAAGACTTAAGGTTTAGGATTGATCTCTTAATTCTCCAATGTTCTGTTTGTATTCGCGGCATTAACTATGCACGATGCGAATAAGGGCATTGAGGTCTTGTTGTCATACCTTGAAACTGGAAATGGTATTTACAAAATGAAGATGCCGGATGTAGTGCCGGATGGAAGACGTCCGGCACATTCAAAGTCCTTGAATGTGCCGGGAATCTGAGGTCCGGCATGACATCCGGCGCATTCATTTTGCGAGAAACAAATCCTTTTCGAGACTTGCCACATTTAACCTTTGATCATATGAGTTCTTACACTAATAATTGACCCTAATCAAGGTTGGTTCGTTGTGAATAATTAGTTTTAGTTAGGATTAGAAACACTTTCACACTTTTCCCCCCTTTTATTTAGTAAGAATTAGTAATTACCAAGGCTAGGACTGATTTTCTATGCAAGTCCCTAGGGTTCGATATTCTTGGTCTTAATATGCTTCCTTGCTACTTTGACCGGGATTTTTGCTACCCGTATAGAGTTGTAGGTTATTTATCCTTTTTATTATTTCATTCTTTTGTGTATATACTTTTACCCTACAAAATCTTTAGTTAGCAAAATGGCGCTGTTGCCGGGGACGTGGAATTAGTCCAAGTCCTAAAATCGGTAATAGCCTATTCTTTAATTGTTCATTATTGTATTTTTTCACATATTTGAATATGCCGGATTCGTTGCCGGATTGTATCTTTCAGAAAAATCAGAGGAAGTCTGGGCCGGATACGATGCGCCCGGCAAGGCATCTGGCATGTTCTACAATTCTGTAAATGAGTTCCTACCGAGTGTTAATTATGAGTTGTTTCAGTATTCGTTGTTTCGAACGTGCCGTGTAGGATGCCGCGTGTCGTGATCCGGCACATTCAGAGGAAGTCTGACGCCGGACACTGCGTCTCCGGCATGCTACCCATCGCATTCAACTTAGCATTTTTTTTCTTTTATATGATTTCCTTCCTCTTATAATTTTCTCACCCTTTGTCCAACTTTGTACTCAGGATGCCTAGAAACATTTGGATGGCTAAGTTGTAAAGTGGGGAGTCTAGGATTTTTCATTTTCTGCATATTTTTGTGGTGAATGAACCAAACCCCCGTACAGGGGTAGAGATTTTTATTAAGAGGAAGAAGTTAAAACTAGCCCTCGCCTACCACCGCCTTAGAACCACAGCGTGCATGAGGGTTCTGCCTGTAGAAGAGCTTAGGAGGAGATTCCCTTATATGGGCATCTTCACCAATAGAATTCACATGAGGGACCCCTCCTATGCGATTTTTACTAGTAGAGTTAGGCGTACTAGGTTTAGGGCTATCTTTTAGTTTTATTTTAGTATCTTTTTTATGTTATTATGTAATGACAATGATACTTTCTTTTTAATAAAAGTATATATTAGTGGTTACATATTCTCTACATAATACATAAAAACATTTGTTTTTGTCATCTCTTAGGTACTTGCCTTCCTTAAGTGAATGCTTCTTAGATCACAAGGTCTTTCTGACGAAGTTGCAGACTACGATCCTGAGATCGAGAGAACAATCCTTCAAGCCTTAAGACAAAGAAACAACCAACCTTACACACAAGGAGATCCAGGTACCTCGAGCGAGATGGCAACAGTGCGTAACATCAATAGACACTCTAACCAAGGCCAAAAGCCAGCCATCAATCTCCCTTATCTTTCACAAGCAAATTATGATGAATGGCAGAAGTTGAAGCCGTATCATCAAATCCGCTATGTCAAGGAGTTAGGAATGTTTGACGGTACCAACCCAGATGAAGCATTGCTCCACGTAACAAAATTCCTATAGTATGTCAATAGTCTCACCACTACTGACATGGTTCTGTAATATGCTCACCTCTCCTTCTTCCCTCACAGCCTTACCGGGATCGCCAGCAAATGGTACCACGGTCTGACGCCTAGTACCATTTCCAAGTGGGATGACATGGCAACTAAGTTCTATGACAAGTTTCTACCATCGAGTTGCACTTTAGAGATGATCGTTGAAATCTAAAACTTCAAGCAACCCGGAGCGGAGAGCATTTGTGAAACTTGGGATAGATTCAAGGGGTTTCTCCTGACGTGTCCTCACCATGGACTCACAAAAGAACAATTTTCCCAGTTGTTCTGTAAAGGGCTGGTGAACCAATGCAAGACAATGGTGTTGTCCTCCCTTGGTGCTGACATCCTAAAGAAACCAGGGGAGCAGTTTTTGAATTTAACATGGCATAGATGGTAAAAAAAGTGTTTCTACCCATACCGCTTGTTGTGTTGGTCTACTAACAGACAACAGCAAGAACGAATTCATTAATGATGAAGAGGCTTTCTCCATTCTGTTGGTTGAACTCCATGAGTTGGAAGCCTTGAAGCATGTGTTGGTATCTTCTATCGAAAATCTCCACAGAAAGAGATCAATGTAGTCGTTGAGCAACTTGACCTGGGCAAAAGGAAAAGTTATCAACCACCACTGGAGAGGTTTGAACGCCCACCTCAAAAAGTCATACGTTCCATCGAACAACCACCAGAGGTAAAACTGAAGGAACTTCCTTCTGATCTAAAGTATGTCTTCCTATCAGGTATAAACTCTCTTCCTGAAATTATTTCCTCCCTTCTCTCTCCTGAACAAGAAGTCAAATTGTTAGAAGTCCTAGGAAATCACAAGAGACCCATAGGTTCGTGTCTGGCAGATTTAAAAGATATTGATCCTAGTTTTTGCACCCACCGTATTTGCATGGAGGAAAACCATAAACCCATGAGGCAAGCTCAAAGGAGGTTGAATCCCAACCTAAAATAAGTTGTCAAAAATGAGGTTCTCAAATTATTAGATGCTTGTATCATATACCCCTTTTCTAATAGCCCTTGGGTAAGTCCTGTCCAGGTGGTACCCAAGAAGGGTGGAATAGAAGCAGTCCCAAATGAAAAAGGGGGGTTGATCCCCCAAAGAAGTCCCACGGTGGTGGTGTGCAGTGCATTGATTACAGGAAGTTAAATTCAGCACCCGAAAAGATCACTTCCCCTTACCCTGTATAGATCAAATGTTGGAAAGGCTAGTAGGGCAAGAATTTATTGTTTCCTCGATGGGTATTCGGGGTATTTTCAAATCCCAATTGCACTTGAGGATCAAGAGAAGACCACCTTCACCTGTCCTTACGATACCTTTGCATACACTCGAATGCCTTTTGGGCTTTGCAATGCACATGCTACTTTCCAACGTTTCATGCAGACAATTTTGCTGATTTTATTGAAAAAAGTATTGAAGTATTTATGGATGATTTCAATGTTTATAGCCCTACTTTTGATGAATGTTTGGCAGCAACTAGATCTAATCTTAGCCAGGTGCGAAGAAACCAACTTGGTGCTGAGTTGGGAAAAATGCCACTTCATGGTAAAGGAGGGCATTGCTTTGGGGCATCGAGTATCCAAAGCAGGCGTTGAAGTTGACCAGGCCAAGGTCGAGGTCATCAAGAAGCTCCCTCCCCTTACCTCAGTCAAAGAAGTAAGAGCATTTCTGGGTCATGCCGGCTTTTATCGAAGGTTTATTGCTGACTTCTCGAAGATACCGAAGCCCTTAAGTGATCTGTTGGCCAAGGATATGAAATTCAACTTTACAGAAGAATGTTTGGAGGCCTTCGAGATCATCAAAGAGAAGCTTGTCTCAAACCCTGTGGTCATTGCCCCTGATTGGTCTCTCCCCTTTGAGATCATTTGTGATGCAAGTGACTACGCTGTGGGGGCTGCCCTGTGTCAAAAGAAGGACAAGGTATTGTGGATTATAACTTATGCAAGTAAGACTCTTGTGGATGCGCAGAAGATTTACCCAACTACAGAGAAAAAGCTTCTTGTTGTTGTCTTCACCCTTGATAAGTTCTGTTCTTATCTATGGGGAAGCAAAGTTATAGTGCACACCGACCACTCCGCCCTGAAATACCTGTTCACCAAAGCAGACACTAAGCCAAGATTGTTACGTTGGATTCTCTTACTGCAAGAATTTGATGTTCTGGTTGTGGACAAGAAAGGGTGTCACAACGGAGTAGCTGATCACCTGTCCCGTATCGCAAGACCATATGATGGAGTTCCTATTCAAGAATATTTTCTGGACGAGACAGTGTTCAGCATCCAGCAAGTAGAGGATTTGGCTGAAAAGAGAATTTTTCCAAATTGTGTTGAGTTATTCTCTACCTTGAAAGTAAGCAATGAAGAACCATGGTATGCCGACATCGCCAAAGCAAGACATGCAAAAAGCTGAGTAGAAGGTTAATAAACTTAACACTTATTATATTGTTTAAACTAGATGGGTTATATGTATATAAATGTTTTTTTAAGTCTAAACTAAATAAAATTGTTTTTTGTTGTTTTTTTAAAGGGGGTCCCCCTGCCTTACACTAGGCAGGAACACTGTCCCCAGTGTTATAAAGAGAGAATTAATGGAAAAATAACTGAATAAATAAATAAAGCATAGTAAAGAAGGAAGAACTCCCCTGGAATGTAGATGCGTGAAGGGAGAAGGCCCTACACTTGGCCTTTAGCTACGTACTGACAACTTGCATTTTTCCACTAGGTCAACTTCTTTGTTGTAGAATCAATGAGATTAATTGGGGCTGAAAGGGGTCTGTTAGAGTCATTGCTGAGATATTTCTTTAACCGAGAACCATTGACCTTAAATTGGTCACCCGTAGGAGTGGAAAGTTCATATGCACCAAAGTCCGTCACGGAAGTAATGGTGAAGGGCCTAGTGAGACTTCAACTTTCCTGGGAAGAGTCGAAGGCAGGAATTGTAGAGGAGAACTTTATCACCTACTTGAAAATTGTGCGGAAGGATGGAATGGTCATGAAGTTGTTTGGTGCGTTCTTTAGATAAACGGGCACTCTCGTAGGCATTGTGGCACAATTCTTCCAGTTCAAATAACTGAAATTGTCTTTTCATGCCCGCTGCTTGCATGTCAAAATTGAGAGCTTTAAGGGCCCATAAGGCTTTATGTTCCAGCTCTACTGGTAAATGACAAGCCTTGCCATATACAAGACGGAAAGGAGTGGTCCCAATAGGTGTCTTGAAGGCAGTCCGATAGGCCCACAAGGCGTCGTCAAGCTTTTGGGACCAATCGCGTCGAGAGGAGCCAACTGTCTTCTGTAAGATCCATTTTAACTCCCGGTTGGAAATCTCGGCCTGTTCGTTGCATTGTGGATGGCCGAGCAGGGCTACTTTGTGATGAACCCCATATTTGTGCAGAAGAGCATCAAATTGGCGGTTATAGAAGTGGGAACCGCCATCAGAAAGAATTGCCCATGGTACTCCAAATCAGGTAAAGATATTTTTCTTGAGAAATTTTAAGACTGTCTTGGCGTCTGCAGAGGGGCAGGAAATTGCTTCTACCCACTTTGATACATAATCCACAGTGACTAAAATGTATTGATGTTCGTGGGATGGAGGGAAAGGAACCATGAAATATATTCCCCATAAGTCAAATAGTTCCACTTTCAGAATGTTGTTCAAAGGCATCTCGTTACGCCTGGAGATATTCCCCATTCGTTGACAATTATCACACTGCAAGAAAAATCTGTGAGCGTCCTTATGTAGTGTAGGCCAAAACAACCCGCATTCTAGAACCTTGGAAGCAGTTCGGGTGGAGCCATGGTGACCACCAGCCTCTTTGGAATGACAGAATCATAGCACAGATGTGGTCTCATTGTCAGGAACACACCTCCGGATGATCCCATCATCACAGACCTTAACAGGTAGGGATCATCCCAGAAGAAGTGTTTAATCTGGGAGAGAAATCTTTTCTTCTGTTGAGAGGACATACCATGGGGCACTACTCCGGAGGCCAAGTAATTTGCTATATCAGCATACCATGGTTCTTCTGAGCTTACTCTTAATGCGCCACATAGTGCAATCAGATTGGGATAATCATCATTACCTGGAATATCATCAACTTGCTGAATGCTGAACACCGTCTCGTCTGGAAAATATTCTTGAATTGGGATTCTGTCATAAGGTCTTTCTATACGAGAGAGGTGACCAGCTACACCATTGTGGCACCCTTTCTTGTCCAAAACCAGCACATCAAACTCTTGTAGCAACAAAATCCAGCGTAACAATCTTGGCTTAGTGTCTGCCTTTGTAAACAGGTATTTCAGGACGGAATGGTCGGTGTGTACTATTACTTCACTTCCCCATAAATAAGAGCGGAATTTGTCAAGGGCGAAGACAACCGCAAGAAGCTTTTTCTATGGTAGTATAGTTCTTTGGGCATCCACAAGAGTCTTGCTTGCATACGTAATAATCCTCAACACCTTGTCTTTTTCTTTGGCAGAGTGTAGCTCCAATAGCGTAGTCGCTTGCGTCGCACATGATCTCGAAGGGAAGGGACCAATCAGGGGCGACAACTACAGGGGCTGAAACCAATTTCTCTTTGATGATTTTGAAAGCCTCCAAGCATTCTTCTGTGAATTCGAACCTCTTGTCTTTTGCCAATAGATCACTCAAGGGTTTTGCTATCTTCGAGAAGTCAGCGATGAATCTACGGTAAAAGCCAGCATGACCCAAGAATGCTCGGACTTCTTTGACTGTGGTGGGGGCGGAATCTTCTTAATAACCTCGACCTTGGCCTAGTAGACTTCAATCCTGGTCTTAGATACTCGGTGGCCCAGAACAATGCCCTCCTTTACCATGAAGTGGCATTTTTCCCAACTCAGCACCAAATTAGTTTCATCACACCTGGCTAAAATTAGATCTAGTTGCTGCAAACATTCATCAAAAGTAGGGCCATAGACACTGAAATCATCCATAAATACTTCAATACCCTTTTCAATAAAATCAGCGAAAATTGCCTACATACAACGTTGGAAAGTAACAAGTGCATTGCAAAGCCTAAAAGGCATTCGAGTATATGCAAAGGTACCATAAGGACAGGTGAAGGTGGTCTTCTCCTGATCCTCAGGTGAAATTGGGATCTGAAAATACCCTGAATACCCGTCGAGGAAACAATAAAATTCTTGCCCTGCCAGCATTTCCAACATTTGATCTATAAAGAGCAGGGGGAAGTGATCTTTTCGGGTGGCTAAATTTAACTTCCTATAATCAATGCACATGCGCCACCCCGTTGTTTTTCTTTAGGGGATCAACTTCCCTTTTTCATTTGGAACTGCTTCTATCCCACCCTTCTTGGGTACCACCTGGACAGGGCTTACCCAAGGGCTATCATAAATTGGGTATATGATACCAGCGTCTAATAATTTGAGAACCTCATGTTTGACAACTTCTTTTAGGTTGGGATTCAACCTTCACTGAGCTTGCCTCATGGGTTTGTGGTTTCCTCCATACAGATACGATGGGTACAGAAGCTAGGGTCACTCCCTTTTAAACCAGCCAAACTCCAACCTATGGCTTTCTTGTGATTTCCTAGCACCCCTAAAAGTTTGGCTTCTTGCTCAGGAGTAAAAAGTGGGGAAATAATAACAGGGAGAGATTGAGAGTGGTAGATGGAGGAAATCATATCAGATGGAAGTTCTTTAAGCGTTACCTTTGGTGGTTGTTTGATGGAGGGCATGACTTTTTGTGGTGGGCGATCGAGCCTCTCTAATGGTGGCCTGTAATTTGCTTTCTTTGGTCTGCCACCATTGAGTTGGTCAATGACAGATTTGAAATCTTTTAGTGGGGACTATTCGATCGCTGATACCATGACTTGCTCTAAGGCCTCCAGTTCATGTGTGGTGTGGCAGATGAGATGGCAAATACCTCGTTGTCGGTTAGAAATTCATTTTCGCCATCCGCTAATGGACCAATACAGCACATAACATGGGCGGAGGCACTTTTCTTATCATCTTGGCCATATTAAATTCAACATTCTCGTCCTCGAATCAGAAGGTCACCTTGCCATCATAGACGTCGATGACTGCTCGTGCAATGCTCAGGAATGGTCATCCAAGAATCAGAGGAACCTCAGTGTCCTCACTGATGTCCAGCACCACAAAGTCGGCTGGGAAAATGAACTTATCCACCCCACCACTAAGTTCTCAACCATAGCCATTGGTTGGATTGAGGATCGATCCGCCAGTTGGAGGCCGAATGAGACCGGCTTCAATTGACTACCGTGAATCCGTGTAAATATGGAATATGGCATAATGTTAATGCTTGTGCCCAGGTCACATAACCCATGGCCACAATCGATATCTCCAATGCAGCAAGGAACAATCGGTAGTCCAAGATCTTTCTGTTTGGATGGCATTGAGCGTACAAGGGCCACTGAGCACTCTTCTGTCAGTGTGACCATCTTACTTCTTCCATTTGTCTCTTGTTGCTCACAAGTTCTTTAAGGAACTTAGCATAGGTGGGCATCTGTTTAGTGCATCTATCAAAGGAATATCAATGGTTAAATGTTTAAATATACCCAGAAATTTCTTAAATTGCTCATTCATATGCTTTTACTTGAGCCTAGTAGGGAATGGTAATTTTTCATTGGAAGATTGCTATTAAGAGGAGAGAAGTCATTAGATGCAGTGTTAGAAGTAGAGGGAGAAGAAGTAGGGGCATGTGTCCCCTGAGGTGATACAAAAGGCATTATTTTCTCCATATTACCCGGAATCACTTGCTTTTCTTTTTCATTTTCTTTATTTTTACTTACTTCCCTTCCACTTCTGAGAGTGATGGCACTTGTATCTTTACTCTCAACGAGCACTGACTTAGCATGCTCCCTTGGATTCAGTTGAGTATAGGAGGGTAAATGGCCAGGAGGCCAGGGTTAAGTAAGGATTTGTTGGAGTTGAGACTGCAAGGATTTTTTATCCTTGCGAAGGGCGGAGATATCTTCTTGCGTATCTCTGGATTTATTCATGATGGCCTTCATCATATCCTCATCTCTGCCATCTCCGCTTCTAAATGGATGGGGGTTGGGGGGGTGATTGGTGAGAAGGCACTCTGTTATAAGGAGTTTGTGAGAATTGCCTCTGACCTCCTTGATAGCCGGAATTGTTTTGAAAGTTTTGGGGTGGTTGGGCACCTCTTTGCCAAGGTTGCATGTACCCTTGATTGTTGGTGACATAGTTCACCTCCTCAGATGCTTTAAGTTCTTGCAACTCAGGACATTGCTCTAAATCATGTGGTTCACCACACTGTGTACAAGACACGTCAAAAGGTGGTAAAGAAAACATAAAAGAGCTAGTTACCTAAGCGGGTGGTCTTGTATTAACCATATTTGCCTGTGGAGGGAGAAAACTCATAGCCAGTTGCTCCACGACTTTTTGTAGAGAACTTACCTTTGCGAACGGTTGAGCAGTGCTCTCTAGTAATTTCTCGTGACTCTTCATTAGATTTTCAAATTTGTTATCACTTTCTCCAATATGGTACAAACCTGGAGTGTTGCCTCTTGTCCAACCTGTGGCCCAGTCGCGAATTTCCTCGCAAAGAGATTCAATCCTGTCCAGAAATTATTCCCCTGGTTTCTTCAGGATGTCAACGCTGAGGGAGGACAACACCATTGCCTTGCATTGGTTCACGAGCCCTTTATAGAACAACTGAGAGAGTTGCTCCTTTGTGAGACCATGGTGGGGACATTTCAGAAGTAACCCCTTAAATCTATCCCAAGCTTCACAAATGTTTTCTGATCCAGGTTGCTTGAAGTTATAGATTTTGGCGATCATTTCCAAAGTGCGACTTGGTGGTAGGAACTTGTCGTAGACCTTAGTTGCCATGTCGTCCCACGTGGAGATGGTGTTTGGCGTCAGACTGTGGTACCATTTGCTTGCGATTCCTGTGAGACTATGAGGGAAAAGAGAGAGAGACGGGCATACAGCAAGAGAAGAGAACGTCAGTAGCGGTGAGGCTATTAACATGCTGCAGGAACTTCGTTACGTGGAGAAATGCTTCATCTGGGTTGGAACCATCAAACATTCCCAACTCCTTGACACAACGGATTTGATGATACGACTTCAACTTCTTCCATTCATCATAATTGGCTGGAGGAAGATGAGGGAGATTGATGGCCGGCTTTTGGCCTTGGTTAGAGGGCCTATTGATGTTGCGCATTGTTGCCATCTCGCTGGAGGTACTTGGATCTCCTTGTGTGTAAGGTCGGTTCTTCCTTTGTCTTAAGGCTTGAAGAAGTGTTCTCTCGATCTCAAGATCATAGTTATTTACTTCGTCAGAAAGACCGTGTGATCGAAGAAGCATTCACTTTAAGGAAGGCAAGTACCTAAGAGTTGACAAAAGGAATGTTTTTATGTAACATGAAGAGATATGTAATCACTAATATATGCTTTTATTAAAAAGGAAATATCATTGTCATTACATAATAACATATAAAAGATACTAAAATAAAACTAAAAGATAGCCCTAAACCTAGTACGCCTGACTATACTAGTAAAAATCGCATAGGTGGGGTCCCTCCTGTGAATTCAATTGGTGAAGATGCCCATAATCTCCTTCTAAGCTCTTCCACAGGCAGAACCCTCATGCGTGATGTGGTTCTTAGGTGGTGGTAGGCGAGGGCTGTTTTAACTTCTTCCTCCTAATAAAAATCTCTACCCCTGTATGGGGGTTCAGTTCATTAACACATAAATATGCAGAAAATGAAAAAAGCCTGGACTCCCCACTTTGCAACTTAGCCATCCAATGTTTTCTAGGCATCGCTGAGTACAAAGTTTGGACAAAGGGTGAGAAAATTATAAGAGGGAGAAAATCATATAAAAGAAAAAAATGCTAAGTTGAATGCGCCGGGTAGCATGCCGGAGACGCAGTGTCCGGCGTTAGAGTTCCTCTGAATGTGCCAAATCAAGGCACCCGGCATCCTACACGGCACGTTTGAAATAACTAATACCCGAAACAACTCATAATTAACATTCGGTGGAAACTATTTACATAATTGAAGAACATGCAGGGTGAAGTGCCGGAAGCATAGTGTCCGGCATCGGACTTCCTCCGAATGTGCCGGATCATAATACCCGGGATCAGACACGGCCCATCCAAATAAATAGAAAAGAGCCGAAACAAAAAATTTAACGGACACTAAATGCAAAAAAAACGTATGTCGGACATATTGCCGGGAACATAATACCCGGCGCGGACTTCCTCCAATAATGCCGGGGTGGACTTACCCGGCACCCTGTCCGGCATGTTCAAAAATTATATGAAATACAAATGAACGAATGAAATTTAAAGAATAAAGAATAAAATATAGAGAATAAGGCGATTACCAATTTTAGGACTTGGACTAATTCCAAGTCCCGGCAACGGCGCCATTTTGCTAACTAAAGATTTGTAATAAAATATATACACAAAAGAATGAAGAATAAAATAATAAAAATGTTAAATAATCCTACAACTCAATACGGGTAGCAAAAATCCCGGTCAAAGTAGCAAGGAAGCATATTAAGACCAAGAATATCGAACCCTAGGGACTTGTATAGAAAATTAGTCCTAGCCTTGGTAATTAATAATTCTTTATAAATAAAAGGGGGGAAAATATAGTCATTAATTCCAACTAATAACAAAAAATATTTTCTAATTTAAATGATGTATATACAATGATTTGTCCTAGAATCGGAACTACACTCATCCTAAGTATTAACATGATCCTGAAATAAATTGCAAGATTTGAATTTATCCAACAAATGAATGTGTCGGATGTCTTGTCGGATACTTTGTGCATGGCACATTCAAAGATCTTGAATGTGCCGGATACCAGACCCCCGGCATGTTCATATTGCCAACTTTATTTCCAGATTCAAGTCTGATATCAGGAAACTCAATATTCATTATCAATTTGAGCATATATCATGCCGCAAAATGAACAGAAGATTGAGTGAAAATGGGTTAATTCATAAATCTTAATATTAACTCCTAAATCATAGAAGAGAATAAAAAGATCATTAAGAGTTTTCTAACCTATTCTACCTTCACATTTTTCTTCCTAAAGTAAAATTTGCACAAAGGAACCAAGTAGATAACGAGATTCAGTTGCAAGAAGATTAAACTTTTAATGAGAACTTGAATTATATTAAAGAGATCATGTTGTTACAAGGAGAGTTTCATCGCAACCAAGAACAGAAGGGATTACTACTCAAACATCCATGAAATGAAGAAGAAAATACAAAGAGAAGGGAGAGATTTGACATAGCCTTCACCCTCAGAAATCTTCTTTTTCTTCTCTTGGATGGTTGTGCAACAATTCCTTGGTTGAACTGGCATCAATTATGTGGAGTGTGGGTGCAAAAATGGAGGGAATGATGTTAGAAGAGGCGAAGAAGAATCGAGACAATGAGCGATGAATCGAGTAAGAGAATGCGAGATTGAGAGAGAGCGACGGAGAGAGAGTCGGGAGAAGACGAAAGCAGAAAGAAATTGTAATCTGTATATTCACTAGGGAAGAACCCAATCAGGAGAGTTTATACAAGGGGATTATGTCGTTGCTTAATGGAACAAAAGTAATTAGCAAGAAATTAAGCAACGGCTAATAGACAAGACAATTAATGAAGGGAAAATAAGAGGAAGGGGTAAATGAGTAAAATGAAACCTAACACCCTCCCTCCCCCCCCCCCCCCCTCAACCTAGGAAAAAGAGGTTTTTGCTAGGTTTGAAGTGTTGAGCACGCCCACGGTCATTAATTGCTGACGATAATCTTTCCCTGCTAAAGCCTTAGTAAGCATGTCGGCCTTTTGGTACTGGTTGGAGATGTGGACGACATCAATGAGCCCCTCCTTAATCTGATCACGAACATAATGGACGTCTATTTCAATGTGCTTAGTTCGTTCGTGAAGAACGGGGTTTCGTGCAATATAGATGGCAGATTTGTTGTCACATTTCACAGGTATGGGAGTGATGTTGTTGATGCCGAGTTCGTTGAGGAGGCGGGAAAGCCAAGCTAATTCCGTCGTGACGCGTCGAAGGGCACGGTATTCGGCTTCGGCGGAGGAGATGGAAACGGAAGCTTGCTTCTTGGATTTCCAAGAGATAGGTGATCCTCCGAAAAGAATGTAATATCCACTCACGGACCTGCGAGAAATGGGGCACGAAGCCCAATCAGAATCGCAATATGCTGATAAAGAATAATCAATGGTGTTATTTAAGAAAATGTCGTAGCCGAGCGTCCCTTTAATGTATTGGAGAACGTGTATGGTAGCATCCCAATGGTGTTGGCAGGGATGTTAATTGAACTGACTTAAAAGTTGGACGCTGAAATTGATGTCAGGACAGTTGTTGATGAGGTAGTTTAATTTTCCAATGAGACGGCGATACTTGGTAGCATCAGGTAGAGGGGTGTCGTCTTGAAGTTGAAGCTTGGTGCCAAGAACAAGAAGACTGGCAATTGAGCGCTTGGATGTGATGTCGTAGTCTCTGATGAGATCGAAAGTAAATTTTTGGTTTATGTGATGCCGACTCCGTCAGAAGTATGGTGAAACTCAAGCCCAAGAAAGAAGGTAAGAGCGCCCAAATCTTTGATCTTGAAGGATTGATGAAGAATTTCTTTGACTTGAAGAATCTTTGCGTCATCATTTCCACATAAGATGATGTCGTTGACATAGACGCCAAGGAAGAGGATGGAAGTATCTTGTTTCCACTTGAAGAGAGAGTGATCGTTATCTGAAAGAACAAAGCCAAGGTTAGTGAGAGTAGAAGAAAGCTTAGCATACCATTGACGAGAAGCTTGTTTTAAACCGTATAAGGATTTTTGTAATTTGCACACTAAGCCGTTAGTTGTGGTGGTTAAGCCATCGGGAATCTTCATGTAGATTTCTTCTTCGTGAAGGTCGCCATGGATAAAAGCATTATTGATGTCTAGTTGATGGACTTTCCAATGTCGTTTTATGGCGACGCTCACTAAGACCCGAATTGTTGTCATTTTGACGACGGGAGAGAATGTTTCATGAAAATCTTCTCCTTCTCTTTGTGTAAACCCGCGCACGACCAATCTGGCTTTGTGTCGTTCAATGGTTCCATCGGCTTTGTGTTTAGTGCGATACCCCATCGACATGTGATGCATCTTTTCCCTTTTGGGAGTTTGACAAGGGTCCAAGTGTGATTTTCTTCAAGGGCTTGGAGTTCAGAATTCATAGCTGCTCTCCATTCGGGATGTTGCATGGCTTCTTGGTAGGAAGATGGCTCAAGAGGGCACTGATTTCGGACATGAGAGCATATAATGCGAGATGGGATAAAATCGGTAATGGAGTTTAATTGGGGTAAGAGGTTGGATTTATGTTGTTCAAGACGGGTTGAAATAATTTGAGTGAAAACGTCATGGCCGGCTTGGTAGCATTCATAATCTGCTAACTTGCTGGGCATTTTCTTCCTTCTTGTGGATCGCCGAGAGTTTTCCAGCCCAAAAGGAATGTTCGAGTCATCCAGATCGTCAGAAATAGTATTGGGCTGAACGTTGTTGATGCTGGAAAGATCTGGATTCTCTTGATTGTTATTGTTCTCAACATCTTCAGCGTTAGGGATGTCGCCTATGTTGATTTGCTTGGGCTCCAATGTACCAGAGATTGTGTCGCTGGTATCTGTTGGTTGGGCTCTGATGTTTGACGCGTGGTGGTGTTATCTGAAATGTCGTAGGAATCAGAACATTGGGAAGTGGTGGTCGTCGGATTTGGACTTGCTGGATTGTGGGCTTGGTCGGTCATCTTGGTCATCATCGATGATAACAGAAAGGGAGAAAAATTGGACTCATCGACTGGGTCCTTCTTGGTGGGTTGTTCCTGCAAAGGAAAATATCTTCAAAGAAGGTTAAGTCCCGGCTTGTTATAATCTTGTTTTCCTTAATAAGGAGAATTCGATGGCCTTTCTTACAAATGTCCGGCCCAAGATAAACGCCGCGATGCCCTCTGTCGTCAAATTTTGTCTTGTGAATAGTTGGTCCTGTGTGGTATACTAAAGACCCAAAAGTTTTAATATTGTTCAAATTAGGAGGAGACCCATACAAGCACTCATAAGGAGACAATCCATTTAATGTAGATGATGGCAATCTATTGATAAGGAAGGTAGCCATAAGAATGTTTTCACCCCAATAAGTAATATTAAGGCCGGATTGAAAAAATAAAGCACGAGCTGTCTCAAGCAAATACCGATGCTTTCTTTCGACAATTCCGTTTTGTTGAGGGGTATACACACATGTGGTTTGATGGATGATGCCTTTTTTATGAAAAAAGTCTTGTAAAACTTTGATGTTCCCAATTCATATGCATTATCGGAGCGCACAATCTTAACAAGTTTGTTGAATTGCCGCTCAACCATGTTGATAAAATTTTGTATATGTTGGGAAGCATCAGATTTAGACTTCATAAGAATAACCTATACACCTACTAGCATCGTCTACAATGGTGAGGAAATATCGACACCATCATGATTACTAGTGGAGCAAGGACCCCAAGTGTCAATATGAATGAGATCAAAACAATGTTTGGATTTATTGTTAGAATGAGAGAAGGATAATCGGTGACCTTTAGCTCTAAAGCAAACATCACAAACAAACTTATCAGAAACATCATGTTTATCACAATACCCATCCGAATCATTTTTTCTACAGGGGGATGTCCCATTCTCCTATGCCATCTCCAAATTCACACTACATGTATTACTAGAAGCAGAACAAGAAACATTATTCTCACAACCACCAAAAGTATTACGCAACAGATCAGCATCTAAAAAGAATAAACCGTCAAGTTGATACCCAATCCTCTGCTTACTCTTCCAAGTAAGGTCTGGCAAATAGCAAAAGTTAGAATCAAAAGAAACAATGCATTTATTTTGCTGAGTTAATCTGCAGACAGAAGCAAGAGAAAGCTTGAAACTGGGAACATGAAGCACATTTTCAAGACAGAAGTTATCAGCCAATTGAACAGACCCCACTGTACTGATGGTTTTCACCCTGTCCATTAGGCATGGTAACATGACGGATACTGGAAAAACGTTTTTGATTACTAAACAACAAAGGATTGCCGGTGAGATGTTCACTAGCACCAGAGTCTATCAGCCATTGTTGATTAAAAGATCTATGATAAGAACTATTGCATTTAGGAAGGATATTACCTACGAAATTCGAATCGTTTCTGATAGAGGAAACATTGCTGCTTGAGGTGGTTTTCTCAGGAATTCTTTCGGTTTGCTCAAGAAGGCTGTAGAGTCTTTTCAGCTTGTCGATATTCAGGCCAGACAGGCCTTTGATACCTTCCACCTCTTTATCAGCAAAATTGACAGAAACATTATTCTTTGGACCTTTCCACCAGTCTGGAAATCCGCATAGCTCAAAACATCCTGTCTTCAGATGACCGGTTTTGCCGCAGTGTGAGCAAAGCAAGGAGTTCTTTTTGCTGGTTCCGTCCTTATCTCTCTTAGCTTTGCCATACTTACTTCCTCTTCCTGCTTTACTGGTGTTATTCGCGAAAGAGACATCTAGGGTTTCTCTGGAGCTTCTCCCATTGATTCGTTGCCTCTCCTCTTGGAGTATTATCACATAGGCCGAATCAAGACTTGGGAGAGGCTTCTTCATGAGAAGATTGCCCCTAACATTCACAAATTCCTCACGCAATCCCAGCAAAATTGAAATAATTTTTGATTTTCAGATTGTTTCCAATTTTCTCACTATAGCCACAGACACAAGAAGTAATGTTTGACATAGCAGAGATATCGTCCCACAGACTCGTAAGTTTAGTGAAATACTCAGCAACACTAGATTCTCCTTGTTCAAGCCTAGATAAATCGCGATTGAGTTCAAAAAGTTTCGTACCGTCAAGTTGGTCGAACCTTCTGATGAGGTGCTTCCACATATCATGCGAAGTTGAGCAAGAAACTAGGCTATCACCAAGTGTGGTTTCAACAGAGGCGAGGATCTAGGATCTTACCAGGCCGTTGCACCTATCCCAGGTGTCGCGTCGTTTCTTTGGAATTTTGGATCTCCTCAAGGTGCCGTCCACTAGCTTGATTTTGTTTTTGGCTAATAGAGCGATTTCCACCTTTTTCTTCCATTTTGAAAAGCCTTTCTTGCCATCGAACTTGACGGTAGTAAGTTGCGCCCCAGGAGTTTCAGAATTCGAAACGAAAAGCGGATCAGATTCAAAGCGTCTCCTATTTTTCCTCTTGCTAGCGGAGAGATCTTCTTCTTCGGTTTCAGATGACTCTTCCTCATCCTCAGAAGACTCATCTTCTTCTTCGCTGGGCTGTGTCGACATAGCGGCGATGGTGAGCGACCGTCACTGATCTGATACCATGTTAGAAGAGGAAAAGAAGAATCGAGACAATGAGCGATGAATCGAGTAAGAGAATGCGAGATTGAGAGAGAGCGACGGAGAGAGAGTCGGGAGAAGACTAAAGCAGAAAGAAATTGTAATCTGTATATTCACTAGGGAAGAACCCAAACAGGAGAGTTTATACAAGGGGATTATGCCGTTGCTTAACGGAACAAAAGATATTAAGCAACGGCTAATAGACAAGACAATTAATGAAAGGAAAATAAGAGGAAGGGGTAAATGAGTAAAATGAAACCTAACAAATGATGTCCCAAGTGTGTAGACTCTTGGCCTTTTATAGACTGAAGTTTCTTCAGGTGTCGGATCCCATGTCGGGTCAAAGTCATCCGGCATATGAATTAAACACGTGCTTTCCAGTAACGGTCAAAACCGCCAGGGTGCGAAATTTACTTGTGCTGGACAGGGATGTCCGGCACCATACCCGGCACTGGGTATTTCGTTAACGGTAAATAACCGCTAACTCTTGGCGAATCGGAGCGTCTTTTAGTTGTGCTGGCTACAAGACACCCGGCACAATGCCCGGCAAGATTCTTTTCTGCTGCGCACATATGCCGTGTACGAGGAACCCGGCTCCACATCCGGCAAGGCTCGGTTTATGATGTAGAACTTTGCTCCTTGCATGAAAACACACAAAGCATAAGTCTAACATATAAAATGACTTTACTAACAAAATAATGTAAATACTACCTATTCTAAAACCTTAATTAACTATATTACTATAAATCTAGCTTATAAAATATGATAAAGTCTACGGCTTATCAAGGCCCTACACTTACCTTTTGCTAGTCCTCTAGCAAACTAAAATCAAAAAAGAGTAACTACTTGTGCACAAAACAGATAATCATAATAATGACAATTAGATAATTATTTCTCAACTACTTGACTCTGATTCATAAGCATCACTTAATCTTTCTTATTCTATAAAAAAATACTAGTGGGTATAAGGTAAAGCATTCAATCCCAAAAACGGATCAAAGACTCATGGGCTACTTTGCATAAGGGATTTTGCATCTCTCTTTTTTTCCGGTTTCCAACATTCAGCTCTATTTTTCAAGAGTTTCTGAATGTGGACAAGACACTCATCAATGGTTTTTACAACTCAGTCCTGTTTTCCAAGGGTTTCTAAATCTAACGATGATTTTTTTTTGCATTAAGAACAGGGAATTTAGGAGAAAAATAAAAGGAAAAACTCCCGTTTATTTCTTTTATTCTGAGGCAATCTTGCAACCTCATAATGCTTCATCTTTTTCTTCTGTAAGAAGAATTTTTTTCTTTTTCTTTTTCTTCTTTTTTTCTTCTTGAAGCTTTTTCCTTTTTTTCCTTTTTTCATACATCACCCCTATTTTAGATATTCACCCACAAGAATTGAACTATTTTGAAAAGGAAGAAAAAATATTACCCAAAAGTAGATCAAGGACAAAAATAGAAGTAAGGTCATATACTCATGTTAACAAAAAGAATCACGAAGTAAAAATCGACATCTAAAGGTCATTAGAAAGCTTACCTCTTGAGATCAGAAATCAGAAGCTTAAAAGCAAAGTAGAATCAAAGGCTCGAAGGCTACAAAGGTATAATTGTATCATGTGCCAAATAAACATAAGTGGGCTAAGCTAGCTAAGTCTCTAGAAATCGAAGAGAGATCCTCGCTGATCAATCTACAATGTTAGTGAAAGTAGGGGAGTGAGCAAATCATATGCTCAGTAGATGACAAACTTCATCAATAAGCATGCTCAAAACATTTGGAAACATAATCAGAAATCCAGAAATCAAATGGAAGGAAAAGATATCTTTCCATAGCAAAACGATAGCAATAGAAACCAGAGTTGTCACAGGCTAAAACATCGTTCAGAGGTTACAAACAGAGCAACAGAATCACAAAACAGAGCGGAACCCTAGTGCTCAATGTATACAAACAAAACGGAGAGAATCCGTGAACAGAATGGGGAAGACATCTATGGCAAATAAAGAAGGACGTCCTTCGCAGCGTGCTACGGGATAGCTAGACCCAGCCATCCACGGTTAAATAGCTTGGTTATCATTAGGGGAATACAACCCCGTAAATAGAAGTCAATGGAGGTAGCCAAGTAATTTAGGAAAACCAGAAGCATGACCAAGCATGTGTCCAAACATCAATGTTTAGACACAAGTTGACTTAAAACTGAAATAAACCCGGGAATCTTAAGTTAGGAATACGATAAATATAGTCAGAATAATAAGTCCGAGTTTTATAATATAGTGGCCCAGGGAAACCAACGATATTCCTATATTAACTTATTTCCTCTTCCTAGAACTTTCCTCCTCACTTTTATTCATTTAAAATACATGGAGTTCTAATTCAAAGTGATTTGCTCTTGGTACTTAATTAATTTCTAGACCTCAATTCTGATTTTACTTCCTATTAGTAATTTATCTCTAATTACAGAGTTCAAATCCCTTTTGACTTCTTCAAGTTAATTTATATATATATTTTATTATTAGTATTCTAGAACTCTCTCTAACGCACATTATAATTCCCTTACTAGTATTATTGTTTTACTTTAATTAATTTATTTCAATCTCCTTCCTACTTCCAAGTAAATGTTATTTAATTATCTTCCTAGATTTTCTACTCCTTCCTCATCTTGTTCAACGATCTACTTTCTCAGCAATATTCAAACCAGGAAACTATTTCTGAATTTCAAAAAGAATGTTGTTAGAGATTTTATTTTTTATTTATATTTCCTTCCCGATATTCTCAACGTTAAGTTGTTGCATAGGTTTCCTAAAAACATTTTGCAATGTGAAGTATTTGTTTTGATTTCCTTTTCTGAGTTATTTGTATTTCGTAATTATTTACCCCTTTTGTTAAAATAGAAATCATTACCTTGTTTGACAATTTCAATTTCCTTTATTCCTATAATTTACTTATTTATATAACAACCTTCCCCTCTACGGTCTACCATCATCACGACGCTTCTACCTTCTGTTCTACTAAAAACTTATTCACGTATCTTCTTCCTTGAGTTCTTTTATCTCGCGTTCTCAATTCACCTTCGGCGTTATTCATTCCACCCTTGCTGGATCGTTTTCCTTTGTGCCAATTAGGAGCTTTGTTGGGTAATGTATTCTACTTAGCTACTTAGTTATTTATTCGTTGTTCGGTGGATCCTGATTGTTAATTCTGATTACCTAGACGCCGATTACATCGACGAGTGCTATCAATAGTCCGGAGCAGTTGGGTTCTTGAGGGAATTGTTTGTTCCAGGTAAATTCTATGCTCAATGGTTTTGATTGTGGTTTTGCGAAATCTTGGAAAAGGGTTTGTGTGTTTTATCTCGGTTGTGGTTTGAGGATTTGGAATTGAGAAATTGAATTGAGGTTGTGGTATTTCAATAATGGCTTTGGGGAGTCTTTCACAGGATGTTGTTATTGTTTGGGAGCCCATAGGTGCTCCCCATTATTGATATTATTTGCGCTGCACACATTGTTGCAGTTAAGCTCTATGCTACTCTATCTACTGTTACTGCTGTTTCATAGGGGGTGTGCACACTTAAGGACTTAGGGTGAGGTGGTTGTTTGACGGTCCCATAGGTGACTGTCCTGGAATTGTGGTTTGGGGTCCCATAGGTGACCCCGTGTTTGGAATTATGGTTATTACTTCCTGTTGAGAGCTCCCTACTGTGGTTTCGGTATTGAAATACTTTTCTGGAGATTCATTAACTATTCAGTAACCTACCTTCTCATCTGATTGTTAAAAGGCAAATGTGTTCTAAAATGTATTTTACAGTTTGAGGTGGAATTTACTCAGTTTTTCTGATTTGTGCGATCCTTTCTGTGTTTCTGTCTATGTTTTATGATCGCAGGTATGAATGACTAGCTGAGGGAAACGGGACCGCGAATCACATAGTTTAGGACCACGTAATGATTAAGCAATATCTTGAATTTTAATGTTTTAGAGATGTTGTTATGTTCTCAAGGTTTTCATACATTAACGTTATTTTGCTTCCGCATAAATTGAAGTTGACTTTGGTTTTAATGTTGTTTAGTTCATCAGCCTGAGCACCCATGGGTATTGGGTGTGGCGGTAATGCCCTGGATATTTTGAGATCCGCTGCTATATTGAAGGTTATGTTCATTTTGGTTTTGGTTAACTGAATTCCGCTATTGTTTATGAATCAGTTTTGTTGAGGTTGAGCTTTGAGTTAAGTATTTGCCAATGGTCTTAACTGTTCAAAAGTTCCTTATATTGTCATGGTGTTTTATGTAAGAGTTTATGATGGTTTTTGGCTCTTGGTTACGTTTTGGGAACTGTACTGAAGGACCTGTCCGAACGTCCGTCCGGACATCGATGTTCGGACAGGCCCCGAATGTCTTAAAAGCTTTCTGTCTAGGCGTGTCCGAACTTCGGTCCGAACATCAATGTTCGGACACGCCACGTTAAATTTCTCGGGTTTTTCCAAACTAGCTTGTGTCCGAACTTCAAAGTCCGGACACAAGTTCGGACGCCATTGGTTTTCAGCCCTTTTAACTCTCGACTTGTGTCCGAACATCAATGTCCGGACACAAGTTCGGACTTTCGGATTTCTGCAGTCTATTTCTCTTCGGCTTGTGTCCGAACTTACCATGTCCGGACACAAGTTCGGACCAGCACCGTTTTGCTCTTTTGGGACTCGTTTGAAGTCCGTTTTTGTTGCCGTTTGCGCCATTAGATTTGTATTTTCATAAGCTATGTTTTGAGGTAAAAATCCAGGGTGTTACAAGGTGGTATCAGAGCTTTGTTTTTGAAATAAGATAAAACTTGAGTAAACCGGATTAATAATGTGGGGATAAGCCGTTGGGGAAGTCATGATGGATTATGTGTTATTTGTAAGCTGTTGAGTTACATTGGGCATTTGAGTGTGATGTTTGGAGATTATACAGGGACTGCTGCTTATTATCCAATTGTGGTATTGTATTATACTTGTTATTTGCAATATGGTACTATCTGAGTTATCTAACCATGGATTGGGGTAGTGAGATTGTAGTGTAATTAGAAGGGGATTGTTATGGGAATTTAAGATCCTTTGAAATTCTTGACTCATAACCAGGAGTCCACCTTGAGTAGGGTAGACTGGCAGACCGACTGAATTTCCCCTACAACACCAGAAGTAGAAGCGGAAGGACTACTATGGCAGGCAACGATCCAATGAGACAGCTCCAGGAGCTCGCTTTGAATCTGGGGCAGATTGTGCAACGCCAAGCCCAGCGAGACCATGTGCCAGAAGACTACACAAAGAGAATTGCCCACCTGAAGCCAACTGCCTTCAAGGGGGAGGAGGACCCAGTACTGCTAGAGGATTGGCTGCGTGAATTTGACAAGATCTTTGAGGCGGTCAACTGCCCTGCCAACAGGAGAGTCAACGCCGCCGTGTATTACTTCAAGAGCGAGGCTGACATCTGGTGGTCTGCCAACAGGGATGCTCTTCTGGCGGGACCTGACTTTGGATGGGAGGCACTGAAGGAGGCCATGCGAAGGCGATTCTACCCTGAGCATGTTCGGATGCAGAATACCTGGAGTTCTCTGAGCTCAAACAGCAGGCCCGGAGCGTGAAGGAGTACCACTCCAAGTTCTTAGAGTTGGCGAGGTTCGCACCGACGATGGTCCCTGATGAGGCATCAAAGGTGCAGAGATTTGTGGGGGGACTCAACTGGAGTCTCCAGGAGGCCTTGAGCGTGCTGACGATACCCACCCTCCAGGATGCATATGGAAAGGCTGCTAACCTGTATAGGGTGCAGCAGAAGAGGAGGGAGGTACAGGCGGGCCAGAAGAGGAAGATGGAGGACGGGGAGAGTCCCGGAGTCGGGATGACCGACATCAGAGGCCCCATCAGGACAAGAGGTGGAGGCCTAACACAGGGGATGGGAGGAGATTCGATGGGAACCAGAGGAATGACCAGAGGCGGAATGATAGGCCCCAGGGGCAGGCTCAGAGGGCAGAATTCATGCATAACAGGCACTTCCATTGCAGAAGGTGCCACAAGGACCACCCGGGGAAGGACTGTGAGGGGAACCTGGTGGCGTGCTTCCGGTGTGGCAGGAAGGGCCACAGAGCTTTTGAGTGCTTCCAGGATCCCCAGGGAGGCTTTCAGCAGAGAGGAAATGGCGGAGACCGGACCTACAGACCAGCAGACCCCCAGTCTCGAGGTAGAGACCAGCATCAGGCCCAGAATCAGCGAGGGAATGCTCCCCAGCATGGCAATGGCGGGGGTGGAAATGGAGGTAATCGAGGCCCAGGGAGAACCGAGACAATGGTAGAGCTCCTGGGAGGATCAATGTTATGAGCCGGGCCGAGGCAGAGGCTGAAGCAGAGGTGTTAGCAGGTACCTTTTCTGTTCATGGTACTTCAGCTCATGTTTTGTTCGATACTGGAGCTTCATATTCTTTCATTTCTGAGGAATTTGCTAAGAAATTGGGTCTAGAAACTTGTAAGACTTCTACCATAGCAGTATCTATACCCTCGGGGCGGGTTATTTCTTGTAATGCTGTATTGAAAGATGTGGGGATAGACATAAAGGGGGAAATATTTGTAATTGACCTGATCCAGTTCGTCCTCCCCGACTTCGATATTATTCTGGGGATGGACTGGCTAAGCAAGTATAAGGGGAAGATCGATTGTGGAGAGCAGAAGATCGTCCTGAGAGGACCAACGGGCCGAAGAGTCTCCTACAGTAGCGTGGAGAAGACACCGGGAGTAAAGATAGTTTCAGCCATGTCAATTCTCTCCCAAGTGAAGAAGGGACAGCAGGCATATCTCTGCCATGTCCAGGATTTGAGACAAGCGCCGAGTCCATTAGAAGAGATTCGGGTGGTGAAGGAGTTCCCTGACGTCTTTCCAGATGAGATTCCGGTATGCCGCCAGACAGGGAGGTAGAGTTCAGCGTAGACCTTGTGCCAGGAGCAGCGCCTATCTCTAAGGCCCCATACCGTATGGCGCCATCAGAATTGAAGGAACTGAAAGTTCAGTTGGAGGAGTTATTGGAGAAGGGGTACATTCGCCCGAGTGTATCACCATGGGGAGCTCCTGTCTTGTTCGTAAAGAAGAAGGATGGGAGCATGAGGCTGTGCATAGACTACCGAGAGCTGAACCAGATTACAGTGAAGAACCGGTATCCCTTGCCCAGAATCGATGACCTTTTCGACCAGCTTCAGGGTGCAGGAGTCTTCTCCAAGATAGACCTGAGGTCGGGGTACCACCAGTTACGTGTTGCAGAGAAGGATATCCCGAAGACGGCCTTCAGGACCAGATATGGGCATTTTGAGTTTCTGGTGATGCCCTTCGGATTGACGAACGCGCCGGCAGTCTTCATGGACCTCATGAACCGGATCTTTAATCCCTTTCTAGACCGGTTCGTGTGGTTTTTATAGACGACATCCTCATCTACTCTAAGGATGAGGAAGAGCACGAGGAGCACCTGAGATCAGTATTGCAGATTTTGAGAGAGCAGCAGCTTTACGCCAAACTGACCAAGTGTGATTTCTGGTTGGACCGAGTGGCATTCCTAGGCCACATCGTCACCAAAGAAGGAATTTCAGTGGATCCGGCCAAGATCCAAGCAGTGAAAGAGTGGCCAACACCGAGTAATCTGACGGAGGTTCGTAGCTTCTTGGGTCTAGCGGGGTACTACAGACGTTTCGTGAAGGATTTCTCGAAGATAGCTAGACCGCTCACGAATCTCATGAAGAAAGTAACCAAGTTTCAGTGGGATGACGACTGTGAGAAAGCTTTCAGACATTGAAGGAAAGGTTAACCACAGCCCCAGTGTTGACCTTGCCTTCGGGGACAGACGGGTTTGAGGTTTTCAGCGACGCATCCAAGTATGGCTTGGGATGTGTCTTGATGCAGCACGGGAAAGTCATAGCCTACGCATCGAGACAACTGAAGGAGTACGAGACCAGATACCCGACGCACGACCTAGAGCTTGCAGCAGTAGTCTTCGCCCTGAAGATTTGGAGACACTACTTGTATGGAGTTTCCTGCAAGATCTACACCGACCCAAGAGCCTCAATACATTTTCACTCAGAAGGAACTAAATATGAGGCAAGGAGATGGTTGGAGCTGATCAAGGATTATGACCTAGAGATTTTATATACCATGAAGGGAAGTCTAACCTAGTGGCCGATGCACTGAGTAAGAAAAAAAGTCATTCTGTGAATTCGATGTGGGGGTTCTTCCAGACGAGTTAGTCCGCGAATTTGAGAAGCTGAACTTGGAGGTGATGGAGGCGGGGGAGTAGAGCGTGAGGTGAGGTTGTGCCACATGAGTGTCTCCTTCGACATCTATGGAGAGATACTCAAAGGACAGCCTGGTGATGCGAAGTTGAGCGCATCAAGGAGAGGATGAAGGAAGGAGGGAAAGCTGAGGGGTTTGAGACGCACAGTGACGGCGGTCTGAGATTTAGAGGCCGAGGTGTGTACCTCAGGGGTGCGTGGAGGTAAGGAGACTGATGAGGGAGGCTCATAATATCCCTATTCAGTTCACCCGTCGTGATAAGTTGTATAAGATCTAAAGAAAAATGTTTTGGTGGCCGAATATGAAGAGAGAAGTTGCAGAGTTTGTGTCGAAGTGCCTTACCGCCATAAGGTCAAATTCGAACAAAAGAGGATGGGATGTTTACTGCAGCCGTGGAGGTTCCAAAGTGGAAGTGGGACTCCATCTCTATGGACTTTGTGATGGGTTTACCACAAGCGAAAGGAGGAGTCAACCAGATTTGGGGGTAATTGTGGACCGACTACTAAGTCTGCACGGTTCATCCTATGAAGAAGACGTGGTCCATAGCCAGTGGTGATGCTTACATCAGAAAGTGGTGAGATATCACGCAGTGGTACCTGGAAACCATTATTTCAGACAGAGACTCGAGGTTTTTAGCCATTTCTGGCAGCAATTCCAGAAGGCGAGGGGTACCAAGTTGAAGTTGATACTCGCGTTCACGTCGCGGTGGGTGGGCCTCGACGCCCATGCCCATCTCTGTCACGGAGGTTAGCTAGAGAACCCAGTGACGGAGTTTGTCCTTTTCGCTGCAGTGTGATTGGGTCATTGGTTCTTCCACAGGTGCGTGAAAGGCGACGTGTTGGTGGGGTCTCATGGTTACCCTATAGTGCATCTTCATGAGACCGCCTGGGATTCATAGAGACTGGAGTCACGTTGTAGTTTAAAATTGAAGAGCACTTGTCTCGGCTGCTGACACTGTTCCTTCTTGGAGTGAATCTCTTAGTGGGGTCGAGGGTGACGATTTGGTAATGCACTGTCCGCTCATCCAGGTGGGCCTCTGAGTTAATCTATGCCCGTACCTGATTTTCGAGCCAGGCCGAAGGAGGGGACGGGACCAAGTTGAGACAGAGTTTCCCACTGATGGTCAGACCGAGAGAACCATCCAGACCTTGGAGGACATGCTTCGCGCATGTGTGATGGATTTTCAGGGTTCGTGGGTTGATATGCTACACCTGATAGAGTTTTCTTATAACAACAGTTACCACTCCAGCATCAAGATGGCTCCTTATGAGGCTTTGTATGGGAGAAAGTGAGAACCGTTATGTTGGAGCGACATTAGTGAGACTGTTGTTTGGGGGCCCCAGTTGATTGAAGAGACTATGGAACAAGTCCCGGTGATTCAGAGACGAATGAAAGCAGCCCAGGACAGGCAGAAGTCCTATGCCGATCTCAAGCGCAGACCAGAGGAATTCGAGGTGGGAGATAAAGTTTTCTTGAAAGTATCTCCTATGAGAGGAGTAACCAGGTTCGGGAAGAAAGGGAAGCTCAGCCCCAAGTTCGTTGGACCCTATGAGATCTTGGAGAGGGTTGGAGAAGTGGCATACCGGCTAGCACTTCCTTGTGAACTGGGGAAAGTTCACAACATCTTCCATGTTTCCCAGCTGAAGCGGTATGTTCCCGATCCTTTGCATGTGTTGCAGCCAGAGGTTTTGGAGCTTGAGCAGAATCTATCCTATGAGGAGTACCCCATCAGGGTTATGGACACTAAGACCAGGGAGACGCGATCGAAGTCCATCCGTATGGTCAAGGTCTTATGGTCTAATCATGGAACCGAAGAGGCTACATGGGAGGTAGAGGAGGAAATGAGAAGAAATACCCACAGCTCTCTTCGATCAGGTAACCACTCGAGACAGTAACTCAGTTAGCAGTTTTTCGCATTATGGATGAGTTTTAGCTTCGAGGGCGAAGCTTTCTTAAGGGGGATGAGATGAAATACCCGGGAATTTTAAGTTAGGAATATGATAATATATAGTCAGAATAATAAGTCCGAGTTTATAATATATGGCCCAGGGAAACCAACGATATTTCTATATTAACTTATTTCCTCTTCCTAGAACTTTCCTCCTCACTTTTATTCATTTAAAATACATGGAGTTCTAATTCAAGTGATTTGCTCTTGGTACTTAATTAATTTCTAGACCTCAATTCTGATTTTACTTCCTATTAGTAATTTATCTCTAATTACAGAGTTCAAATCCCTTTTGACTTCTTCAAGTTAATTTATATATATATTTATTATTAGTATTCTAGAACTCTCTCTAACGCAATTATAATTCCCTTACTAGTATTATTGTTTTACTTTAATAATTTATTTCAATCTCCTTCCTACTTCCAAGTAAATGTTATTTAATTATCTTCCTAGATTTTCTACTCCTTCCTCATCTTGTTTCAACGATCTACTTTCTCAGCAATATTCAAACCAGGAAACTATTTCTGATTTCAAAAAGAATGTTGTTAGAGATTTTATTTTTCTTTTCCTTCCCGATATTCTCAACGTTAAGTTGTTGCATAGGTTTCCTAAAAACATTTTGCAATGTGAAGTATTTGTTTTTGATTTCCTTTTCTGAGTTATTTGTATTTCGTAATTATTTACCCCTTTTGTTAAAATAGAAATCATTACCTTGTTTGACAATTTCAATTTCCTTTATTCCTATAATTTACTTATTTATATAACAACCTTCCCCCCTACGGTCTACCATCATCACGACGCTTCTACCTTCTGTTCTACTAAAAACTTATTCACGTATCTTCTTCCTTGAGTTCTTTTATCTCGCGTTCTCAATTCTACCTTCGGCGTTATTCATTCCACCCTTGCTGGATCGTTTTTCTTGGTGCCAATTAGGAGCTTTGTTGGGTAATGTATTCTACTTAGCTACTTAGTTATTTATTCGTTGTTCGGTGGATCCTGATTGTTAATTCTGATTACCTAGACGCCGATTACATCGACGAGTGCTATCAATAGTCCGGAGCAGTTGGGTTCTTGAGGGAATTGGTTGTTCCAGGTAAATTCTATGCTCAATGGTTTTGATTGTGGTTTTGCGAAATCTTGGAAAAGGGTTTGTTGTGTTTTATCTCGGTTGTGGTTTGAGGATTTGGAATTGAGAAATTGAATTGAGGTTGTGGTATTTCAATAATGGCTTTGGGGAGTCTTTCACAGGATGTTGTTATTGTTTGGGAGCCCATAGGTGCTCCCCATTATTGATATTATTTGCGCTGCACACATTGTTGCAGTTAAGCTCTATGATCTACTCTATGTTACTGCTGTTTCATAGGGGGTGTGCACACTTAAGGACTTAGGGTGAGGTGGTTGTTTGACGGTCCCATAGGTGACTGTCCTGGAATTGTGGTTTGGGGTCCCATAGGTGACCCCGTGTTTGGAATTATGGTTATTACTTCCTGTTGAGAGCTCCCTACTGTGGTTTCGGATTTCTGCAGTCTATTTCTCTTCGGCTTGTGTCCGAACTTACCATGTCCGGACACAAGTTCGGACCAGCACCGTTTTGCTCTTTTGGGACTCGTTTGAAGTCCGTTTTTGTTGCCGTTTGCGCCATTAGATTTGTATTTTCATAAGCTATGTTTTGAGGTAAAAATCCAGGGTGTTACACCGGTGATTAATTAATACACTAGTTGACTTGTGTATCTATAGAACGCAAGGTGGCAAGCAACAAGAGGAAACAAGATTAGAATGAATAAACAATTAATTGATTGAAATGGACGTGGGAAGTTGAACTTGATCCTGGTCCGATCAAGGGAAACCGAACACAAATTGAGGTGAGAGATAGTTCAACACTGACGCTGACCACGTCGGGGTTGAATGACTCTCGAAACTTCCTACAAGTGGACACAGATATGAATGGAAATTGGAATTTAGGCGTCACTCGAAGAGCCGTGGACCGTCGAGTCCTTCGCCATTAGACCGGTGTGTCTGCGAGTGACATCACCCAGAGAGCCGTGGACCGCAGAGCCCTTTGTCATTAGACCGGCGTGTCTATGGGTGACTAAGGAAATAAGTGACTGCCCGAGGAGCCGTGGACCACAGTGTCCTTCGTTATGATCAAACCGGTGTGTCCGCGGGTAGTAGACGTTGGTTGGGTTGGGGACCGTCAAGTCCTGGTCTTTAAGACTGCTTCCCTGTGAGTTGTCAACGTTAACTATATGTGCACGCATACATGTGGAATGATGTGTGGGTATCCTCGCGAGATACTAACATGTAGATAGGGATGCGTGGAGTATCCCTTGCAAACACCTTTGAGTACTTTATGAGTTTTTGCACCTTGTCTAGTGCTGTGTATTATGAGTTTTGCACCTTGTCTAGTGCTGTGTACTATGAGTTTTGCACCTGGTTGAATATATATACAGTACCGCTGAGTACTTTTGTGGATGAATTGGATGTACACCTTGTTTAGTGTTACGAAATGAATGAGCTTATACCATGAGTTTTGCTATTTGATATATGTTGTATGTATAGACTAGGTCTGAACCTAGTGGGAGTTACTCCCTAGCAATGGACTGTTGGTTACTTAGTGGAACTTGATTCCTTAGGTGAACTGTAGAGGATTAAGGACTTCGGGACGAAGCCTTTTTAAGGGGGGTAGACTGAAATACCCCTAATCTTTAAAATATAATTAAATGATCTATTAATGATCTAAGATGATTATTAAACATCTAAATATTATTGGGGAACAATCTAAAAGATCTCAACAAGGCAAAACACCCGCTTAAGATCGGTAAAGCCAAAAATGTGCTTTAAGACACCATAAAGATTGTATAACCTCAAATAGGATCCAGAGTGGACTCCTAAGTATTATAATGAATCAAGGAACACAATAAAACCATTCTCAAAGAGAACTAAGCTCAGGAACCCCTGTGACACAAAAATGTGCGCTAAAACTCCTTAAAGCACGTATTTGTGAGATTGCCTTTTAAATTGATTTTGATGGGCTTAAAAATTATAATTATCCTTAAATATGATATATAATCATATTATATCATATTAGGAATTTAATTCCAGAAATTTACGAATTTTTACAAATTTAATATTAAAATATTAATAAAACCCTAAAGTGGGGCCCGCATGAGTCAAATTGACCAAGTATGGTCAATGGTCAACTAATTGACCCACTTGGACCATGGCAGCCGGCTGGCAATAAGAGAGGAGGCTGCATAATTTCCTTGATTGACAATAATGCTACCTAATGCATTTAGTTTTAGAAAATAATGTTACTTTTTACATTATTTCAAACTTTACTTACTTTCCCCACCTTCTCCTCCTTCCTTGTCCGATTCCACACTGCCCAGCCGAGTTCTCCTTCCTCCTTGGAGCTCTCAAGACTTGTTCTTGAGCTTGGAAGACAAACCTAGCTCCTAAGCTCCTAATGTAAGTGTTTTAATGTCATTTTTGGCTCTTTTTCTTCATCTCTTCACCACCAACACCTAAATTTCGTGGCTCATCAATTCCTATGGCTTATTATCAGTGTTCTAAGTCAGAAACAAGAGCTAAACTCGGTTGAGACCAGTAGAGGGACCAAGGTTGTTCAAATCTACATTTTAAGGTAAAAATGTGCTTTAAGCTCATAACTTTTGATTCCCTTCGAGTTTGGCTGTGAAACTTTGGTCATAGCCTCATCTTCTTCTCCTTTTCATGTGGAATCTGTTGGTTAGCCATTTGGAGCAAGGGTGACCGAGATCCAAGAGAAATACTCTCTTTTAAGGCATTTCCAAGGTAAAACCTAATAACAAGGTAGTATTTCGAGATCTAACTATTTCCTATGTCAATATGGTGGATCTAACACCTTGTGGTGTGTTTGGTTCAGGTTGAAAATACCTAGAACTTCCCTTGCATTTTTAAGGTGATTTTTGCCTTAAATCTTACATTAATTATTCCTTATGGTTAAGCTCAAGCTTGGAGTGTAACCATATCTTGTTTTTGTGTATTAAACATGTCTAAATCAAGTGGTGAATTTTCCTACAAGTGACCGAGCCTATACAAGGATAAATCAAGGTATAAACACCTTAAACTTATGATTTTTGTAATTTCCAAGTATATATATATATATGGCCGAGAGTGAATATACATATATAGGTCATATTGACCTAAAAATGTAAAAAAAAATGGCTAAGATAAATTAAGCTAGTCATTTAAGAGATTTAATTAACATAATGGTCAAATTATGACATTATGTGGAAAAATAATTAAACCATGGAGAGGCCGAATATAGATGCTATATTTTGAGACATTATTGTGTAATTTATTTTGCAAGATCAAGGTTGTAATAAGGCCATGTCATTAGGCCATTTTAATTTAAGTTTATAAGCTTATTTAGTTTTATTTATGCTTATAATTAAAGTTGGGGCCAATTCGTAATTATTAAGGAATTAGAAAAGCCGTGGGTAATTTAGAGCAATTTAGGGTTTTTAAATGAATTTAATAAAAAGTATAACATTTTATAAAGTTTTGGGTAAAATTGTAAAAATAGAAAAGTATGGGGTTTGTTGGTAATTACCGAAAGTTTGGGTCCCAATTGGTATTAGTAGTCAAAGTTGACTATGTAGGAGACCTTGACCAAGTTTGGAGAATTTAAGGAATTAAAATACTACCTTATATTAAGATAGTAATTAAATTGTAAAAGATTTATAAGTCTTGGGGTGGTATTGTGATTTCCGAAAACTAGGGGTACTAAATGGAGCTTAGTACAAACCTTAGATTATTAGGGATTTTTAGAAGTTGATTTGGGTAAATTTGGAGTTTATATGAATTATCTAGGTATACTATAAGATATTTCATAACATTGTTACACATGGGTAAATATGTGGTAAAACCGAGATTTAGAGAAAGTATAAGTTAATAATGATATTTATAACCTTTTGGTATGGTTTGGTAATTTTTGGGATTATATATAAGGTTTTATGAAGATATATGTATAATATATAGTTTTGGTGATATTAGAAACTATATGTTTAAAAATGGAGTAAATTGGTGAAATAGAAAGTTAAGTGGTGGAAATAAATTTAAATAGACCATGGGTCTCTCTCGGTATTTTGGAGAAATTATAACTATGGGTTATAATTATATTAAGGTTTAAGGATTATATATAAGGTATACATTATAAGTGTAACAATGGAATATATTTTTGGGATTGATTTGTAAATTATGGAAGTTGGTGGGAATTAATTAAAAAACCGAGAGTTTGAGTGTTGTTTGGATTTCATAACAAAATATAACTATAGGTTATAATTGTTTTAATGACTTAAATGTCATAATATATGTTATATAACTATAATATAACGTTATATAATTATATAAATTATGTGGTGGATTTTGTAAATATTTGGGAATTATAGGTGCTGTTCGGAAATATTACTATTTTGGAATGAAATTTATAATATGGTTTTTATGTTATAAGAGCTATAACATTTATAATATAAGAGGTATTCATCAAAAGAATGAATATATATTATAATGACTTACCATATAATAAATAGCCCTATAATGCATATATATAAATAAATATATGTCATAGTGTGGAAAATATAGTATAGTTCAATAACTATGTGTTACCACAATTAAAATGATATGAGATGAAGGGAAGAGAATTATAAACATTGGATATGGAATTCTAATGTCAAGAGTGTACATGAAATAATAAGGATTTATATAATGCAAAGTATTTGTACATATGAATTATACAACATTACACTTGGAAAAACTAACCTTAGAAAAATAAATACTAAGGTGAGATGTATAGTGCATGTCGAAGAATCATACATGCAATAGAGAAACAAACTATACGATCTACAAATATACGTTTAAGTTACATGCGATAACAAGTCCAACAATAAGTATGTTAATATACGAGATAAGACTACGCATGTAATGTAACACTTTTCCAATCTCGAGTTAAACCGAAAGCCCGACAAACATTGACAGTTAATAACGGGGGTTAACCGGGAGGTATTAGTGACGGTACGGGATACCGTAGGATTTTGTGTTGTTATATAGTATGCTAATCGGTAGCATTATGTATTGTATAGACTGTTAGAGACGACGCACGGAGCGTAGGATCTTGCTGATTCATACTCCACCGTAATACTCAGCAGTGTGAACGGTATGTTATTTATGTGGCTTGATTGTCTCTGAGGATTTCCTCAGTTCAGACATTGTGTGAAAATCTGTGATAAGATTGAATGTCTGCTTGTGTGAATTAATATGCTTGAGTTGTGTATTAATGCTGCTTTTTATTACTGTTGTGCGATAACAGTACCGTTCGTATATATGAACAAATTATAAAACGAACTAGCGGCAATGATGCTATATTATATGTGTAATATAAGGGACGTAAGTAAAACGTTGTAGCATTAGGGTAATAAGATATATAAATATCTGAGACTTATATACGGAGCATTGGCCTCTTTAACGCCGCTCTCGTATCTAGCACTGGATCCCGAGTCGACATACTCAGGATTGGACTACGACCTTGGTCTGCTGTGTTGGAAAAAAAATAGTAAAGCGATGCGATGGTATAGATAAGTATATCAAGGATGTGGCTCTTGTTGTGAACTGTGATCCATTAACGATACTAGGACACCGTGTGGTAGCCGTAAGTATCTGGATAAATTTCCAACGAACTACAGATTGTTCGTAGGACGGAGACTCTACCGCTGGAGTGGCTATTGCCGTGGGTGACCCGCCATAAGAGATGGGTAACTTAGAGACACGTCGTTCTAACGAGACATTGTCATTAGACATGACTGAACAATTACGAACGACTATATTAACTCGTACATTAGGCGAACATTATTTGGGCTTGCATGCCAAAGACGAGAGTTCATACTCGTTTATAATCCTCGTTACTTCGCCTTGTTGTTCATTGGTTGTGCTTTGTGGTTATGTGTGGTATGTTGGTGGCGTTGATTGTATAAGCCGTTGTACTCATAAGTGTGTGTTGTGAATTGGATTATTTAAATAAACTGTACTTATATCTGTGTGTGAACTGGATGAGTCGAGTCACTGTGCTCGTGTGTGGATTTTGTGGATTGTTCGTCGAACGAGTCGACGTACTCAACTATGAACTTTCGGGTGTTGTTGGAGTGGAGTCTACATACTCATATAAGCGTTATAACGCTTTCAGTGGTCTATTACGATGCGATGTGTGGAGTCGGGGGCTTATTTGTTATTTGAGTTTACTGCAAATATAATGTTGCTTTACAGTTCTAATATTAAACTATTTGCATGAAAATGGTTTGCATGCTCTCGACCAAATAACTGAATGGTCCGAGGGTGCATGACAGTCAGGTAATAACATACTCAGCGGGGGCTGATTCCATACCACAAACTACCATTTTTGCAGGTATGCAACTTCCGGTGCCGGCAAAGAGAGTGACGCGCGGGGTAGTATGATTACAGTTATTCGAACATGCACTGTTGCATTTTGATACGAATCTAGAAACGTGTATAGGTTTTGGGATACTTAGAAAGCTCACTGTGAATGTATTATATTTTGGTTTGGGAAGTTTAGATCTATCTCTTGTTGTCACTGCGAAAAATGTTTCGTATGTAAGAATATATTAGGAAGTACGTTATTACTCGTATGGGCGAGTAAGAACGGTGACACCAGTAGTTGACTTGTTGAGATTACCGCTGCGATTATATTGTTAAGTAAGATGATTAGGAGTCGATTAGAGTAGGGGTGTTACACTATATGTGTTAGAATTAGAATCCATGATGTCCTGTTCATCTTCCTCGATAAGAATTTTTCTCGTAGCCTTAGCAGTAGATTCGGGCATTTTCTAGAATAGTGATGAGCAAGGACATTCTACAGGTGACTTCCAATGCTTCAGGGTCCTGTAGGGTGTCAACAAGCTAGTCTTACGTGGTGTTAAGGTCACAGTTGAGGGGTGGTGAGTCAGTTATGAGGGTTCAGTATGAGAAGATGTCCACTATCTGCTTCAGGTGTGGGTTGTTCACACACACACAGCAAGGAATGCCCAATTTGCTCCGATCCCTCAACTGGTATCTTTCGATATGAATCATGGATGAGGGCAACAAAGTAGTGTTTTGGTAAGCGGATTCTCACTGAGGACGATAGTGATGCATGATGCCTCATTTGTGGTCTTGATCGACCCATGGCTGACCTACCCGTCTTGCCCATCTGTGGATTTCCATGGCCTTGTGGACTAGAATAAGCACCTGGGGGAATCCCGTCAGGCTGATACTGAAGCTATTGGTTTTCTTGGTCTAACTCCCTAAACTGGTCACATTTGGATGGTGGATCTCCTGGAAGTTTATGATACCCCCTATCTCCTTGTGACAATGGCCAGGTTGGTGCGAGATATAGCAATAAGACGAAGAACTTTAATCGTATTGTTAAGGAAAGCCAACATGAGGGCACGAGAGCACCATCAAAGTCAGTCCTTCAGGCAAAGAAAGGTAAGAAAGTGCAAGTTCGGACTGAACCTAGTCTTATCATCGAGCTTATTCACCAAAGGAACCCACCACTTCGGCTTTGGCACCTGATGACCCTATGACAGTCCTGGTGTGACCAAGGACTACGTGGAGTCATGATCTTTTTTGCTTATAGCCATCAAGATTGGCATTATATCGGCTATTTGTCCTAGGCATTCAGCCCACAACGCTAGTCTTGTTGGTTCCAAGTTTATTCATGATTGGGTCATATCCAGACTTCGCCTTTGATATTTCTCTTTGTTTCATAGTTGTCCTGCTCTTTCCTAAGAATAAACACTACAAGACATGTATTTTTCCCGGTCTTCAAATGGTTGGGAGTTTTGTTTTATCTCTTTTCTTTACTTAGTTAGTTATCCTAGATGTGTGTGGTCTAAATATAATGTTGCAGAGCACACTAAGCTCTTTCCCGAACAAGTAAGTTAGAGTAGTATCATAGGTGTTGATATTGTTCAGGTCTTCCTTGGTGGATCATATTCCTCAAAGACTACCCAGCTGACTTGCCTTGAGGTTTCTACAACCTCATCCTGTATAATACACTTATTACAATATTAAAATTATCACTAGTACAAAAAGGCCTATTTTGGCACCCCTATCTTGGCGGTTGTGACTAGGAACCGCCGAAGTAGGTCCTCCGTATTTTTTTATTAAAAAAGTAACACCTATTTTGCCGGTTCCTAGTCACAACCACCGAAATAGATATATTTGGTAATCTATTTCGGCGGTTGTGACTAGGAACCACCGAATTAGATTTTTTTTAATTTAAAAAAATGTGGAGAACCTATTTCGGCGGTTCCAAGTAACAACCGCTGAAATAGGTTGTTTAAAACACCCCCACCCAGCCCCGACACAGTTACGCTGTTACAATCCCTAACCCATCCCTCTTCTCTATTTACACCGGCGATTTCAGCTACAATTTTGACCACCACCGCAAGGCCGCCACCACTCCGACGTCGCCCACCCTCCTCCCTCCTTCTCCGGCCGTCTCCACCAACCTCGGTCGTGCGGTGGTTGTCGTCAGAAGTTGTTGTGCTGCAGCAACACAGCAGCTACAAACAAAGTAAAAAAAACCCAAATTTGTTAGTTTCGGTTTTGACAACAAAATTGCAAATGTGTTGTTAAAATTGATAGATTCATGTCACATTGTGATTGTGGATGCTGATATTTATTGTATGTGTCAAATATTTGCAAGATTTAGTTGTTAAACTAATAAAATTATGTATGCACACAAGGTGTTTAACAAAATATCCGAGTAAAAATTTATGTTGGTTTTGCCCTTCTTTTATGAAATACCCCAAACCAAGATATGGTCTTTATATGTTAAAATAATATATAAGAAGGCTAAAACGTGCCTTAGAAACATTAGGAAACAATTTAAACACCATAGAAAACACAAGGAAAACACCATAAAGGCAATTTAAGCAAGAACATGCTCTAAGCTTGGAGTAACATTGGTTAGCACCCAAATATCATTCTTGGACCTTATTAACATTCTAATGGAAATGTTAAAAATTACCAAAGAAAACCAAGCTCAAAAACAAGTTAAAACATAAATTGTGCTTTAAGGACTCTTAAAGCACATTTTTGAAAAATTGTCTTAGAAAGAGGTTTTGAGTGGCTAAATGCCCATGATTACACCTTAATCAACTTGTGTAATACTTAGTATCACGTTAGGAAGCCTAAATCAATGGGAAACCAAAATTTTCACAAATTTGTGCACTAATTATGAATAGTGCCCAAATAGTACCTAGTTTAGACATAAGTCAACTTAGCTTAATTAATTGGTCAAAAAAGACCATAAATATCTTCATCAAGCAAAGGGGGCAGGTTTTTGAAGTGGTGAGTCACCACATGAGCCAGCACTTTAAGGAAAAAGAGGAGGGAAGTAAGTAAAGTACTATTTACCTTTTTAAGAAAAGATCTTGCAAACTAGCTCACCTCACTCTCTTTCTTCATTCTCTTCTTCCCCACCATTTTTCTTCCTCTTCATCCTCTCCAAACCGTAAGTTGCAGCTCCATTCTTCCTCCACCTTCATTTGCTCACCAAATGTTCAATATTGCCCAAATTAAAACAACATAGATTATTATTAGTTGGAACAAGCCCTTTAGCTCTATCTTTTCAAAACTGGAAAAGCTCAAGTTTGGTGCCATGGAAAAACTCCATTGAATTCAGAAAATTCAGTTTGAAGATCTCTTTTGCTTCTCCATTCATATAAGGTAAGGAAAGTGAAAGAAAAATCAAATTTCCTCTATTTTTACCTATGTACGAAAATAAACTTCTCATAGGGTTTTGTTTTGCTCCTTGAACTATCTTATTTTAATCTCCAAGGACTAGTAGAGGTCCTTTTTGATTTATTGCCCAAGTCTATCTTGAGACTTCAAAGGTAATCATCCATCTTTAAGGCTTAAAGCACTCTTTTTGACCTAGGAATGATTCCTTAAGTTTAGGTGCATTCCTTAGCACTCATTAGATTATTTAAATATTGATTAGAACATTGGCAAGGGAATTGAAGTTGCTTGCCGAAAATAAATCAAGGAAACCCAAGGAAAAAAGTGAGAAGCTTGAGAAAACAAGGTAAGTTACTTACCTTAAGGTGGGTTATTGTTTTATGGGATGGGATTTAGATAGATGATAGCTGTAGCTTAGAGTGTACATTATGTAAGGGCTGTAAAACCTAGAAGAAAGAACATGATCATATTTGAGAATTGAGATAGTTAGCAATCTTAAGGTGAATTACAAGAACACTTATATTGCTATGGGAGCATTGTGTGTGTATTTGCAGGTTGAAGGCTATATATGTGGGAAATTCAGTGTTTAAGTTTAAGTCATTTAAGGGCCTAAGAGCCATGTCATTTAAGGGCCTAAGTGCCAAGCAATTTAAGTTTATGCACTATATTGTGATGTGGTGTAGTTTTGGTGAAGTTTTCTATGTAAGAGTTTTTTGAGGATTTGAGTGTTCTTGGTTGTTTAAGGATGAAAACCTATGTTTTTGGCAATAAGGATATACTAGTAAAGCTATGTCAAAATTTGGTGGAGAAACTAGGTGTTTAAAGTGTTTTAAGAAAATTTTGTGACCAAGGATGTACTAGTGAACATTGAGGATTGTTTTGGTGAAAATGAATAAGTTAAGGTGTTCTTGAGTATTAGGATGACCTAGAGTGTCTAGGGGGAACTAGAGGTTACAATGGTGAATTTAGGTGCCAAAACCATGATAAGAGAAGTTATGAAACTTGTGCAAAGTTTGAAGGGAATAAGGTATTATGTCTTGTGAAGGTTTAAGCATGAGCTAGAGAATATAGCCTTGCGAAGTTTGAGTAAAGGAAATGGGAATGAGTAATAATGCTAGAGGAGTAGTTACATTGGTGGAAAGAAAACACTTTGGTTAGTTGAAGTTTTTGCAAAATTACAAGTTGGAAGTGTAAGGAATTAAGTTCTAAGTGTTAAGGATTAGTAAGAATTTGAGTAAATGGTTAAGGAGTTTGATTGTGGGTGGATTAAGGAGTTTGGTGGATGTTTTAAGAGTGGGTTAAAGTGCAAAGATGATGTTAGAACATGCTAGGACACTTATGGTAAGGTTTGTAACACCCCATCTCGATCCAATCGTGGTTCTCACAAACTTATCACCATATATACAACTCTAGAGCGGATTCAAATACATTCCAGGACCTTGCCACGGTCTGACTACAGAATATACCGAACATTAGTACTTACAAGTCTTAAACCATACATATCATTCTTACAATCCCCTCACATCCTATACACTTACTAACTCACAATGCCATACGAGTGTACATGCACAACTCGTAGGCCACACTTAACCCGTAACACGTGTACCCCATCTTACTCTCGTGACGGCCACCTCCTGATGTCCACCTGTGTAGTAAAAACAGCCCCCAAAGGGGGTCAGCACGAATGCTGGTAGGATCCTCTCATGGCCCCCAAGCTAACGTGGCTACGACGACTAATTGTCGATAGCATGGAGGTTGATTAGACGCACAACATAATAGAAAGTGCAATAAACAACAATCCAAATATGAACAATCAAAGTTCAATCACAATGAACGACTTAAATGTGTTCCCTTAATTAGAGAGTTATTTATTTAACTCCTTAGGTTATGTTTCCTCTCTTAATCCCAGTCCACCTTATCTTACCTCAATCTTAGTCTTATCTTAGTCTTAGAAAACAACCATCCTTTAAATAGGAATGGATGTAGCTTATCTCAGTCTTATATTGCAAACCATCCTTTAAATAGGAATGGTTGCAACTTACCTCAAACCTTATCTTAGTCTTAGAATACAAACCACTCTTTAAATAGAAATAATTGTATCTTACCTCAATGTTTATTTTTGTCGGGTCAAAAGCAACCCTAGCCAATGAGCTATTAACTCCATTGGTTGAATAAACAACTTATCTTATAATTTAGGATTTAGGTGATCCTACCGCACCATCTTAATGCCTCCTACCTTGGACTGGATGTCCAATGTAGCTGAGCCGGCAACCGACCCTAGGCAACAAGTCCGAAGACAAGTCCTTAAACGGAAGTCGGATCTGTTTTAGATACCGACCCCCTTTTCCATAGCATGCATGACCGGAGTCAGTCCCGAGTTCCTCACTCCCCCCTTAAGTTCTAGTTAGTAGAAGTCTCAAGACAATGTTTGTTGGTTAAACCTCTTTCGGTTAATAACAAACTAATATTAGGGAGCGTTCCTTAGTCTCACTCAATTCCTTACTAAACGTTAGTTAGTAGGTTCTCACGGTAAGTTGTGTTAGTTTCAAACATCACACAACATACAATAAACATAATGTTCCGGTTGCATTGCTTTATCTTGTTTAGTGAGCACACAAAAACAAATAGCACACACAGCCGAGGGACACCTCGTTAGCAAGCAGGTCACAAGAAGAACTGTACCGTTCACCGTTGGTCGTTTGGTTGCTTACTCTCCTCCGGAGTCCCAAACTCTCAAGTCCTTAAACAATATTGATTCAGTTTTAGGTTGTTAATCACTTAACCTTATTCAACTTAATTAACTTACTTAACCCAATAATGATTCCCCACCTAACACCTCTTAAGTTTTACAACTTATTCTTACAACTTAACCTTAAACTTTTAAGTTTATTCTTAACTTAACCCCTTAGGTCTTTATACCTCTAATCATCAATGCCCTCTTAATGGGGTACTATTAATACCACTAAACTCTCTTAGGGTTTCTTTTTTTTTTTTAAGTCTTAAGGGTCGACCGACCCACCGACCGACCCAACCCCTGGGTCGGTCCGTTCCAGTAATTTTCTGGTTCAAACAATTCCATCAGACCGACCCACAACCGACCCAACCTTATGGGTCGGTCCTTTACAGAAATTTTTCCATCTTTTGAAAATCCCGACCGACCCAAAGCTAAGCCGACCGACCCAAAACCTCTGGGTCGGTCCAGTCCAAAGACATTCTGGCTGGCTTAACATGGTCCGACCAACCCAAAACTGGGTCGGACCCTGGGTCGGCCCACTACAGATTTTTCTCTTAAATTGTTCTTTCAATTCCAAACTCTTCCACATGTGTCCCATTATGTCTTAATACCATATGGGCACTTAAACTCACCTTAGAACATCCTTTAAAACCTCTTTAACCATTTCCTCAATTCTTACAAGAAATTCCTAACACTTGCTACTTATTTCCTTATATTTCCAACATGTAACCTTACAAAACTTAAACCAACTCAAGTGTTCCCTCCTTAACAGTTTGACCACTTCATAAACATCATTTCCCATCTTTCATTCATTTACCAAAACTTCCTCAAGTCCTTGCATATCCATGCACAAATTCCTCTCTTTCCCTTTTTCTACTCATCAACCTAAACTCATGAACTTACCTATACATTGTTTCCCATCTTCTTAGCACCTTAAACTTTCTCTTCTTTACCTTGACCATCCTACACCTCTTTTACTCAACTTACCCACCATTCTCATAATCATACACTCTTATACATTCCTAGTCTTTTTCCTTGACAATTACAACGTTCTCTTACACTTTTCTCTTCCATCTCCAAGTCCATTCCTTACCATCAAGACTAGAACCTTATTAATCCATCACTAGCATTTTCACTACCTATACAAGCTTCCCAAAATTCTCATTGTTATATTCCCTAGTTCATACCTAAATCATCTTAAGCATTATACACCTTTCTCTTCAAATTTATGCACAAGTCTCACCATTCCTCTTTCCATGACTTTGGTGTGTTCAATACACCCATTTAAACTCTAATTTCCTCATAGACAATTCTAGGTCATTCTAAACCTCAAGAACTCCTTAGTTAACTCATTTTCACTCAAATTCCTCTTAATGATCCCAAGTAAATCCTAGGTCACATTAACGCATAACCATCACTTAAACGCTTTGTTTTCTACTCAAATTTCGCCATAGCTTCTCTAGTATATTATCATGCCCAAATGCATGTTTTCCTCATTCAACCATCTCACACGCATCAAGTTCTTTCTCATCTTACTTTCTCACCCAATTCAACTCATTCACAACAAACTCAATATAATGCAATAATCTTAAATTGCATAGCACTAAGGCTCTTAAATGACTTGGCTCTTAGGCCCTAAATGACATGAATTTAAACACTAAATTTCCCACATATAAAAGCTTTCAACCTGCAAATACACCCATCAATCTCATAGTAGTTATAATGCTCTAAAATCCATCTAAAACTTATATTACTAACTCATTCCCATTGGCTCCTTAGTCACAAGTTCATAAGCTTGTCTAAGTTCTTTTCTTAGGTTATATAACCCATTACACAATGTAAGCTCTAAGCCACATTAGTACTCACCTAAAACTCATCCCTTAAAACTTAAATCACCATTAGGTAAGCATTTTACCTTGTTTTCTCAAGCTTATCTTAACTTCCTCCTTAGACCTTCTTCTTGAATGAATCTCGGCCACCCATTAAATTTCCTTTTCCAATGGTCTACTCAATATTCAATGACTCCCATGAGTGCTAAACAATACACCAACCTTAAGGAATGAAAACCTAGGTTAAAAATGTGTTTTAAGGTATAAAAGTGGATGATTACCTTTGAAGTCTCAAAGTAGACTTGGGCATGAATCAAGAGGGACCTCCACTAGTCCTTGGTGATCAAAACAAGCTATTTCAAGGTGTGAAACAAAACCCTCATAAGATAGAATTTTCGGACATGTAGAAACATGAAGGGAAGTTGATTTTTCTTCCACTTTCATTACCTTGGATGAATGGAGAACCAAAAGAGCTCTTCAAACTTGACTTTCCTCCATCAATGGAGTTTTCTCTTGGAACCGAAATGGAGCTTTGAATGATTTGAAAAGATAGAAAGCTAGAGCTTAAGCTAACTAAGAATAATATGTGTTTAGTTTTTGATTTGGAGCTAAAATGAGTAAGTTATGGACAAATGAAGGTGAGGCAACAATGGAGGCTGCTCTTATGTGAAGAGAAGGAGAAGGAGGATGCAGGAGAAACCGATGGGAAGAAGAGAAATGAAGAGAGAGAAGAAGAAAGGTAGCTTATAAGGAGATATTTATTTTTATAAAGCAAATAGAAATTTACCATTTTTCTTTCTTTTCCTTTAATTGCTTAGTCATGTGGTGACTCCCCACATCAAAAACGGCCCCCTCTTATAATTGGAGATATTATGGTCTTGTTTGACCATTTAATTTGACTTAGTGACTAAAGACTAAACTAGGCACTATCTAGTTAGGCTATTCAGGAACTATTCATAAACCACTAAGTTAGCTTATGTTGATTGAAATTTTTAATTTCCCTTGATTTAGACTTGATAATGTGATACTAATTAGCACACTGTTGATTAAGATGTAATCATAGGCATTTAGCCCACTCAAAACACATTTCTAAGACAATTTCTCAAAAAGGTGCTTTAAGGAGTCTTAAAGCACTTTTGTGTTTAGCTTGTTTTTGAGCTTGATTTTCTTGGGTAATTGATTAACATGTCCATTAGCATGTTAACAAAGTCTTTATAATGGTATTTGGGTGCTAATCAAAGTCACTCCAAGCTTAGAGCACATTTTTGCCCAAATTGCCTTTAAGGCATTTTCTTGTGTTTTCGTTGGTTTAAATTGTCTACCAATCTCTCTAAGCATATTTTAGCCTTACTACATCATAAATTGATGTTTACTTAGCATACTTAGGTTTGGGTATTTCAATCTACCCCCCTTAAAAGAACTTTGTCCCCAAAGTTCCCATCATCTTATCTTATTAAAATACATGTCTTAAATCATTCCATAGATCGTATAGATCATACTTATGTATACCTAAACTCATTGAATCATTAGATCCGCCATATGCTTAAACTTAAATATCACACAACATGCTTAAGCATGTATAGCACTCAAAATTCTCTTTGTTCCTTTTGATGATTAAAACATTCACATAATTTCCAACGTATTCTCCCATGTCACCGGTCCGTAGACAATGGCTCGTTCGTCCTCGTCACCATGGGCCAGAATACAAAACAACTCTGCTCTCCCCATGTCACCGGTCCGAAGACAAAGGCTCGTGCGTCCTCGACTTCATGGGCGAGACTTAGTAAAAAGGTAATCCTTTTTACGAGGTCATGTGAGGAATAATTCTTCTAATTAAAAATACAATCAACTCCAATTTCGTTTTATACTAACGCCTCTATCCTTAGCGTGATTTATTTGTGACCACTGGTAGGGAGTTTCAGAAATCATCCAACCCTGATGTGATCAGCATTAGTGTAGAACTATCCTTCCACCCCAATTTGTGTTTGGTTTCCCTTGATCCCTAGAAAATCAAGTTCCACCTCACACGTCATTTTCAAACATCAAATAATTCACTTATTTCCAATTTTCTATCTTTTTAGTCTTTCTAATCATAATCAATACATCTCCAAGGTGTGGACTCAGTCCATCAAACATTCCCAATTCATCTCTTAATACTTGCCTCAGGACTTAAATTCCTACTAAGTTCTATAACAGTCTCATACCAACTCTCACCATCTTGCACCTCATAGCATTACTATTTTCAAACTCATACTCATATCAAATAATATCTCATAGTATTATCTTATTCCTATCTCCACATACTCTCATATCAACTCATATCTCATATATTCCATATTCCTTAAATCTCCTTAATCCTCTTCCTTAATTCTCTTAACTTGTACTCACACCGGAGTTAACAAGATGGGTACTTAATATGTATGGTATTCACATCTTCTGTGCGCAATAACCATAATTTATCTCAAGTATGTAAAACAAAATTCCCAAATTATTTTGTGCTATGCACACCGTAGTTTATGTACTAAGTACATAAGCATACGCTAAGCGGTTTTCACTCTACCCCCCTTAAAATGGATTACGCCCACGTAATCAACATTATATAATCCTTGAACAGAGGTTCAAGATGTCTAATTCTCACCAAGCATTCTAGCTTCCATGTCATCTATCTCACTTATAATTCGATCAGAGGGTCATAACTCTGTTAATGGTTTAGTCTCTGTATCGAGGATTCTTAACGGTACTTATACATTTTTTTTTAACTTAGTTTGGTCTAATCTCAAAGGTACTGATCTGCTAGCTTCCGCTGCGCGACTCTGATAATCTTAGGCTTAATTATGTTTCTTATCCTTTTATAGTATTGTATAATCCCCTGTCTCCTTACAGTTTAGGAATAAAAGCCTCTCAATGGACGCGTGTTATTTTAATTATACACGGCCTTAATGAGTTGTAACTCGTCTATCTATTCTCTCTGAAGATCTAATGTTCATACTCTTAGTGTTTTCTCAAGTATCTAAATAATTCTTTTCATCCGACCTTTGGTCTGAGGATGATTCTTAATCTGAAACTACTGTTTAGTGCTTATTGCGCTTTACAGTTTAATCTTATACATCTTAAGACA
>CM041783.1:121603985-121801656 GCA_023374045.1 Limonium bicolor | reverse complement strand
CATGATGCCGTACTATCTCACGGTCGAAGAGCTCTGCTAGCTTCGCCACTTTCCAGGTGTCCTTCATCGGAATGAATCGGGCCACCTTGGTCAGTCGGTCAACAACGACCCATATCATATTCAAGCCTCCCCGAGTAGGCGGAAGCCCAACAACGAAGTCCATGGAAATATCATGGAACTTCCATTCAGGAACGGGCATCGGCTGTACCATGCCACCAGGACGGCGGTGCTCAAACTTGACCTTCTGGCAAGTGAGACACCTAACAACATAATCTGTCACATCTTTCTTCATACCGGTCCACCAGAAATATCTCTTCATACTCTTGTACATTTTTGAAGCTCCGGGGTGTAGAGTAGAAGAACAGTGTGATTCACTCAGTATGCGCTCCTTCAGCTCAGCGCTACTTCGTGGAATACAAAGTCGGCCATTCAGCCTGATCAAACCATCATCATGAGTCGGAAGTCATACTTTGGCTCTCGAATGTGCCGTCCATAAGTTTCTGTTTGATCTCTTGCATGTACTGATCTGACATCTAAGAACTCCGCACCTCTTCAACCAAGCTAGAGTGAGAGATAAGCGAATGGAGAGAGTGTGCTCGGCGACTCAATGCATCAGCTACAATGTTTGCTTTACCTTCCTTGTACTGAAGGTTAATATCGTAATCAGTAAGGAATTCAACCCACCTTCTTTGCCTCATGTTCAACTCCTTCTGAGTGAACAGGTATTTCAAACTCTTGTGATCCGAATAAATCGTCACATTCACTCCATACAAATGGTGTCGCCATATCTTCAAAGCGAAGACAATGGCACCCAATTCTAAATCATGCGTAGGATAATTTTCTTCATGTCGCTTCAACTGTCGGGAGGCGTAAGCCACGACCTTCCCGTGTTGCATCAAAACACAGCCCATACCTTTACCTGACGCATCACAGTACACCTCAAAACCATCAGTACCCTCTGGTATAGTAAGAATTGGTGCAGAAGTCAAAGCATCCTTGAGCTTCTGAAATGAGCTCTCACAGTCCACAGTCCAATCAAACGGTGCATCCTTCTTCGTCAAGGATGTCAACGGTTTCGAAACACTAGAGAAATTCCTCACAAACCTCCGATAATAACCTGCCAGACCGAGGAAGCTCCGAATGTCGGCAACCGTCTTCGGTCTAGGCCAGGTGCGCACAGCATCAATCTTGGCCGGATCCACAGCGATCCCGGCCTCAGAAATAACATGACCAAGAAAGGAGACTTGGTCCAACCAAAATTCACATTTTGAGAACTTCGCATAAAGCTGGTTCTCCCTCAACGTCTGCAACACACTCCTCAGGTGAGCTTCATGCTCCACCTTGGACTTAGAATAAATGAGAATATCATCGATGAAGACAACTACTGACCTATCCAACTGATCTCGAAACAAACGATTCATCAAGTCCATAAACTTTGCTGGTGCATTAGACAACCCAAACGGCATGACCGTGAATTCATAGTGCCCATATCTGGTACGGAAAGCGGTCTTCTCTATATCACTGTCTCTGATAGCAATCTGATGGTAACCCGATCGCAGATCGATCTTAGAGAATACAGATGCACCTCTCAGCTGATCAAACAAATCATCGATACGTGGCAATGGGTAACGGTTCTTCACCGTCACAGCATTCAGCTCTCTGTAGTCGATGCAGAGGCGGAGACTCCCATCCTTTTTCTTCACAAAAAGGACTGGTGCTCCCCATGGTGAGACGCTAGGGCGGATAAATCCCTTGTCTAGCAGGTCTCTAGCTGCTCCTTGAGCTCAGTCATCTCAGCTGGAGCCATACGGTAGGGCGCCTTCGCTATAGGTCCGGTGCCCGGTACCAAGTCAATCTCAAACTCAACTGCCCGTGTAGGCGGCATGCCTGGGAGCTCCTTAGGAAAGACATCAGGAAACTCCGACACACCGGCACATCTGGGCTAAACTCAGGGTCTCTCTCTATGTCCTGGACATAGCAGAGGTATACAACATTCTTCCTTCTGATTTCGTGATACATGGCCATGGCGGAGATGATCTGTGTCGAAGGCTCCCTGGGCCTCTGGCGGTATGAAATGGTAACCCCAGACGGACTCCGAAGAAGCAGACGGTGCTCGGCACATAGGATTCTGCCCTTGTACCGCTCCAACCAGTTCATCCCCACAATCACATCAAATCCGAGCCCCTCGAACTCTATCAAGTCGATCGGGAACTCTTCATTCTTAATTCGAACGGTGGCATCTCGGTAATAACGGGTGCATCTGATCCGCTCCTTAGACGGGAGAGTGACTAGGAAGTCAGGGATCTCCTCCCCGTCTAGCCCCAGTCTCCTCGCAAATGAGAGTGAGACAAACGTATGTGAGGCTCCAGAGTCAAACAAGATCGACGCATCCACGCCATTCACTGGGAAGGTACCGGTGAGGATAGTGCCGCTTCTGCCGGCCTCTGCCTCTGTACACCACTCAGTGTACCTTCCGTCCCGAGTGCAGCGCCTAATTTATTTCATAAACTTGATAAGTATATTGGTAACAACACGGGCGGAATGCTTAAGAATTCAACACTGCTTTATTCATAAAACTCGTCGTTACATTATGATGGTATTACATTGGCTACATAGCTTGATAACTTAGCATACTTACTGCATCACATACTCGACATACAACTGATTTCACACTTTACATGATTGCACATAATTTCAGAACTGTCTAAAGGTTAAGTTCAGTCTTCCAGGTTTCATGTGTGTGGCATTGATTATTGTCGGAGGCGCCGTATTCAATTTGATCTTCTTGATACCATGATACAACATCCTCGACTGCCCACCCATGATTAACACATCTCCAGACTCCAATACTAACTTCCTTGCGAGGTCCGCACGCTTCTGCTCGCCGTACATGAACACTGCGGTGTCACCAATGGACCAAGACACCACGGGTACTCCCTTACTAAGAGACTCGGGTGACTCGTCCTTGTCTTGGTGTAAACCCAACCTTCCACCTTTTTGGTAGAAATTGGCAATACACAAATCTGCCTTGATACTTGGGATTTGCTCCGGTTCAACTTGCTGAGCAATTCCTACGGCGTGGTTAACAACCGCAAGGAACTCCTCAGGTATACTTGGTATGGTAGCTCCATCTTCAGCTCGTGTGTCCTGATATGACTTGGTGTAAGGGTTCCAGTCCTTACCCATGCACATCATCTTTAAATTCATTTTCGCCCCACTTGGGTATTCGGGTGTGTAGAAACCTCCAGGTGCTGCTCCAAGCTCGTTGCATCGTTGGATGATGTGGATTTGTGCTTCGGGTGTCAAGTATCCCTTTAATAATATCATACCTGGTTGGATAACTTGACACTGTTCTGTCGGATAGTCAATGATGTCGATGGTGGTGTCTCCGGGGTTCGGTGTGGGTGGGATTGGATAGCAAATATTGAAGGTTCCTAAGGTTTATAAGTTTCTAATTTAGGTGGTTTTCACATTATACTTCAACTCGTTATTCATGTGGTTATTCACTTAGTCCCACTAACACACATGCATGGAAATGCGGTAAGCAATCACTTATCTTACTTAACGGTTTAAAGGGGGTACCTGGTCTAGAAGACGATCCTGGTGCCTCTGACCGGTCCACCACGTTCAAGGCAGCCTTGCCTGCTCCCGGCCCCTTCCCCTTCTGGGAATCAGTATTCCTTGCCCCGAGGATGGCTGATATGTAGCTTTCGGGCCCTCAGTGGTAGCAGTGGCCTTACCCTTCCATTGCCCTCTAGGCCTATAGTTTCTGCCATCGGGGTTGCTGTAGCACTCAAAGTCACGGTGCCCCAGCTTCTTGCAGTAGTGGCACTGCACATCGTTCCCTTTGCAGTCCTTACCGGGATGGTCACCCTTGCACCACTTGCAGAAGTAGTGGCGCTCCGGTCCAGAGCCCGTACTGGCTGCTATCACAACACACAATCAATACACACTTCACAATACAACATACATACTTGAATTCGTATTCGAAATTATAGTTACCCTTGGGCGGGTGAGAGCGTAAGGGCTTAGCCGCATAGGCATAGTGAGCTTCAGCGGCTCCTCAGTGGTAGTGGGCTGGGCTTGGCCCTTGCTATCTTGCTGCTGGCCCTTCTGGGCTGAGGGTAAGGCTTCCTCTTCTTCCCTCCTTGGTACCCTTGCGAGCTTTGGCCCTCGCTCGAGACCTTGCGCTTATGCGCATTCTCCTCGTCCCTTAGACGGACGGTGATCTCCACCTTAGCAGCGGCATGATAGCACTCCTGAGTATCAAGGTGTTAGTCATGCCCCGCAACACATTTACACACTCCATACAACATTACTCATTCACACTTAGACATTATTGGAAATTTACCTGCAAGGTATTGTACTCGGCTGGCCCCATGCCATAGCGTAGGCGGTGGCTCAACCCACTGTAGAATCGGTTTACTAAGACCCGGTTCGAGTAACCAAGGTCGGGTAGAAGATGAACAAGGTCGTGAAGGCGGTGTAGTAGTCGTCCACCGTCATTTTGTCTCCCTGCTTGACTGTCAAGCTCTAGGCGCTTCGCCTCTTGCACATGCACTGGATAGTACTTGGCCCTTAGCAATGCCGTGTACTGCTCCCATCCAAAATCTGGATCGGCCACTTCTCGGCCCTCACAAGTTTCCACCAGTTTCTACTAGCCGAACCCTTCAAATAAAAAGCAGCAAGTCGGACCTTGGCATCAGCAGGAACGGCCAAGGTCTCGTAGGCGGTCTCAAGCTCCGAGATATACGCCTCTAGCTTAGAAGGGTCGGTCTCCCCTTTGTAAGACGGGGGCCTCAAGTCGGCCAACGCTTTCACCCAATTGGTCTCGCGTGGCTGTGGTGGTGGTGGTTCTGGTTGATCCTCACCCCCGGGCTGTTGCTGCCCTTGCTGCACTGCGGTTACTATCTGAGGTATTACTTGTGCTAGGGCGGCCGCTACAGCTTCGGCCATCATCTGAGCGGTGGGGGTATTCCCCGTGTCTCCTGGACCAGGCCCTCCACGGCCTCGTCCCCGCGGTCGCCCTGCCATCTGAACATACATGAGAGCACATTAGTATTGTGCTTACAAACTTATCGCTCACTTGTTTATAACGTCCTTTGGACGACAAGGTTTAAATTCCTAACTCGGTATATTCCTAAGCTGGTAATCGGCAATCAGAGCGATACTTCGCTCTGATACCACTTTTTGTAACACCCCATCCATAACCTTAACACTTAATCAATAATTGCAGCGGAAAACATTACTTAAACATATACCAAAAGGGCGGTGTTACACGCCGTTAGCCACCCACGTGGCTAACAAGGCTGTTACATAATATGTATCGGTCTGATCACACGACTCCCGAGCATAATTACAACCTTCCAAAAATGACTGTCCAAAAGAATGACAATATACCGAGTGTAACTGTTCAAAAATCACTAACTAGCTTTACATCCACCAAAAGTAAACGACCTCGAGTGTACAAGCACTACTCGGGTTCAACATCCAAAAATAACAAAAATCAACAACCTAGGATCTAAAGCCATTCTGCTTCCTCGATCCTCATCCTGCAAATAAACATAGCCCCCAAAGGGGGTCAGCAACCTTTTGCTGGCATGGTTAACGTGCAGCCCGCTGACTACCGGGATACACGCAACTATTTGTCATTATACATGGCGTTGATTTTATCATACAACATGCATATATAACAGAATTATTGCAGCAACAACAACACATACATAGTGAAACAATTCACTTTATAACAACCAACATGGTTAGTCAACTTGTAAGCCTAGAGGATGTCTTCATCCTCATGTTAAGCTTAACACATATCACATTACTGTTTTGTTAGTCGGAATAACTTAACTTGAAAGATGAGACGGGCGTAGTGACCCGAACACATCAACACATAATTTCCCCCTAGCCCGAGTGGAAGTCAGGTAGGTAGCTTTGGCTAAGCTATGGGAGGTCGAATTCCCCATAAAAGGAAAACTACCCTAACATAAGGAGAGAGTCGAATCTGATTCAGATGTCGACACCCATACATACACGCGTGACCGGAACGACCGGATTCCTCACTCCCCGGTTAGCACTCGTTAGAAGTCCCACAATGGGAGCTTAACATAATCTCACACAAGTAAGTGTTTAAGTCCAGTTAGACATACAAGGGAAGTAAGACATAATTTCAGCAACACACATCACAACTAAACACACATAGCCGGGTTAGAACGTTCCTTAGGTTGAGGGACGTTATTACCGGATACCGTTCTCTTACGTTTCCTAGCTTTGGTTAATTAACAGTTAGCACGCATTCGAGGTTACCGGTATCGGTACACACGTCACATATAATAATAACTGTAAACTCGTTTCATGATTTAATCTTACAAGGTTGTAAACACACAGAAAACAAACAGCACACAAGCCGGTGTAAACCGGTAGGCAACAGACTGCAAGAAAACCATACCTTGGTCCTTGCCGCTCTAGGGTTCCACCGTACGTTGTTCCTAAACATGATTGATAAGTTCGGTTAATTTATTTACTTAACTTCAAACTTTACTAAGTATTTTACATGACTATATGACGTGTTTTAAATGCCTAACTTACCCTAGATTACCCTCATTGTACCCCCTAGGGTTAACTACATTTGTCATTTTCTTTTCATTTTTTTTGTAGGTTTTGGGTCTGTCCGACCCACCGTCCGACCCACCTCTGGGTCGGACCCTTCCAGTAACCTTCGGGTCCCAAAACTTCCATCATGTCCGACCCATGTCCGACCCACCGTCTGGGTCGGACCATTCCAGAAACATTCGGGTCTGCAACTTCTACCATGTCCGACCCATGTCCGACCCACCGTCTGGGTCGGACCATTCCAGAAACATTCGGGTCTGCAACTTCTACCATGTCCGACCCATGTCCGACCCACCGTCTGGGTTGGACCGTTCCAGAAACATTCCGGCGTTTTATTTTCTCCCGTCCGACCCATGTCCGACCCAACCATCTGGGTCGGACCATTCCAGAAGCTTCACGGGTGACCAAACAGAGACCGTCCGACCCAACTGTGGGTCGGACCTCTGGGTCGGACGCCCCAAAATCAGCCCAAAATTGTCAAATCTTTTCCAAACTTTTCCACAAGTCTCCTAAGGTGTTCTAACATCATTAGGCACACTATAACCCTCATATTTCCCCTTCCAAATTCATTTACAAGTTTATTTCCAAATTCCTTAAATACTCTCTCAAACACTTGTAGCTCACTAGATTGCTCCCTCCTAGATTGCTCCCTAGAAATGCATTTGGACCATTACATTCCTACTCAAATTTTGACATGATCTCCCCATAAATTTTACATGCTCACACTCATCTTTTAACCCACTAAACTCTCCAACCATCAATTCATCCAAGATATCAGAACACACTTAAAATTCACCATCTACACCACAATAGCCCTCAATATTCATAAACCTTAAGAACTTGGCTCTTAGGCCCTTAACAACATTAATTTAAACACTGAATTTCCTCATATTATTAGCAACACCTGCACTTCACTGAGCATTATATTTGCACAAACATAAACACCCTCATACATCACACACTAGTTTAAGGTAGGTTAATTACCTTTGGTTTTCTTTTTCAAAACTTTCCTCTTCTCTTCACTTCTTGTTCCTCAATCGGTACTCAACCGGATAACTTGCTACACTAATGACCAAGCCAAGATAGCCACAATGAGTATTTAGGGTTTATGATTCCATCAACCCTAGAATTTAGAATTGCTTGAACACATTGGAGGGAATTACCTTCTGTTTCAAAATGAAATGTTTGGCAATGGAAATAGGGCTAGCTCCAGCTCCTCTTGAAGGTTTAACAAGCTTGAATATGAAGAGAACCAATGGTGTTCAACACACATAAAAATCGGTTACCCTAAAATGGGGGAATGAACAGATTTTTGAGTTACTTCTTACCTTAGCACAACAAGGAGATGATGGGCTTCAAGAATATGGAGTTTCTTCTTCAAAATGTGGTACACCCATGGAAATGAAGTATGGAGTTTTGAGATTTCGAAAGGTACAAAATAATCCCCAAGATGAGAGGAGTATTTTGGTGAAAGAATTTCTTGATTTGGAGCTAGGATGAAGAAATTACAAGGAGTTGAAGGTGGGGCTTCTTTGGCTTGTGCAAATCGCCATTGCTAGAGCAAAAGGGAGAAGAAAGGCTGAGAGAGAGGGAAGGAATCGTGAGGCAACAGAGGAATGAGGGAGATAGAGAGTGTGAGAGAGGGTTTTGTGTGTGAGAGAAGATAAAGTAATGCTTTATTACTTTTGTCTTGTAGTTAATAGTGGAGTGAAATAAAAGAGAGGGAGAGAGTGTAAATCGTGAGACACAAGGAGGGAGGGGAAGAATTTGATTTTTATTTTTACAATGTGAGAGAGTGGCATTTGGTCATTAGTAGATAACACCCGTTAATTCCCGAACTGTCAGTTTTAACAGTCCGGGTCCGGTTTCCGGATTTTTGTTTTATTTATTTTTATGGTCCTAGACCTTGACTAGTATTTAATTATAGCCATATGATTGACTATAAATTTTATTAGTCCATTAAACCCGTTTAAAATTACATTTCCCGGGTTTCGCGAAAAACGTGTTTTAAAGCTCGTTTTGCCTTTTTAATCCACTATTTGGATCCGTTTCCTTCGGGAATTTTTCCCGCATGTTCTTAATGACTAAAATAAGTCTTAGAATATAATAATTATATATTTAGCTAACATATTAAGGTTTGGGGTATTTCAGTTGCTGATCAATGGTCAATAAGCACCGGTTGTCGCTCAATAACCATCAATTGTCGGTCAGCATCCACCGATTACTGGTCAATGGTTATTGGTCATCGATCCATGATAATATGTCACCGCTCAAAATGCACTGGGGAAAGGGAATCTCATTCACTAGTAGGGGTGGGGAATCAAGTTAGAGGAATTTGGGTTAGTCTCATTCCTTTTCCTAAAAATAAGAAAAACTGACTAAACAAATAATAGAAAACGGAATCATTCTGATCTCTTTCCTTATTACCCCAAAACAAACGGTTCCTAAAGAAAATTAGCGCCTTATTAGAAGATATGAACATAATTGTAAATAGCTGCTTCTAACTATCATGATTGTTTAAGTAATTGACTCGATTTGTACCACTACCTTCCTCGCTCAACCTCTTCCCTGCTTTGTCTGTCTCTCTTTCTTCTAATTTCTTAGTCTCGCTTTTTTTCGCTCATCGTCCAACTTCACTCGTACCTATCTGGTGGCTTCCCTCCACTCACATTACTTCACAATTCATCTTCCTGAACTCTCATATCATGATCATTCTCAAGAAACACCCCTAGTCAGCTCCACAATACAACACACGTCTCCTATTTCCCCATCATCTCACTACACAATTAGCAATGTCACACGTCAATGAACTTCACTCCCCCTCCAAACCCTTCCTAACACTCGTAAGATTCTAGGTTCTGCCGACAACCGAGGAAGGGTTTCGGGACACATCAAACTAATCGATAGGATTCATGCTCCTTCACTCACTTTCTCTACCCCTCTTTCTCTCGCTGGTCTGTTTTACCCTATGATAATACTCATATCAACGACAAGAGCTACCATAAGATTATCGACTCATGTCCTCGTTCATACATAACCATTTCTTCCATTTCACCTCTCGATCTTACTCCAATTTATTTATCTAGTGGTATATCAAATTGAAAGCTTTGAATGTAACGTATCAGTAGATCTAATGATATTGCGATTTGGATGTTGAATTTGATTGAGGATAAGGTCAATTATATTGCCACTAGAGAAATAATTATTTGAAAAGAAAACACCCTGCACCATTTCTCTCGATTTTGATACAACCTATTAATCCATGAATTATTTTCACATTGATAGTCTTGTATAAGCGTGCATGTTTTAATATCAAGTGGTTAATAGGACTGACAAAAACATTACAGTAAGTATAACTGCCATACTAATGAACTGTTATCAAACAATACTTATAGCAGAAACTATATCTTTATAGCAAAAAATAGTTCACTTTAATAGTATTGTTGATTCATTTTACGTAAACATTATATTCACTTTGATAACACCGCTGATTCATTTTACGTCAGCATAAGATTCACTTTGCACTAACACATCACAATGTATAGAAAACTTTTACAATCTGAAACTGAATGTTATAGCAAAAAATAATTCAATTTTATTAACTCTACTGATTCATTTTACATAAACATAAGATTCAATTTGCACGAACACATCACAATGTATAGGAAACTTTTATATTCTGAAATTGGATTTTATAGCATAAAAATTTCACTTTTACAAACTACTGATTCATTTTACGTAAACATAAGATTCACTTCTGCAACACTACTGATTCATTTTACTTAAGCATAAAATTCACTTTGCACTAACACATCACAATGTATAGGAAGCTTTTATAATATGAAATTGAATTGTATAGCATAAAATAATTCACTTTTGTAACACAACTGATTCATTTTACGTAACACATAAGATTCTATACCCGATTCATAACTAGAAAGTTTTTCTGGTTCTTTTTTACCGGAGCTAAAATTCTAGAAAGTAGAAATGCCAAAATTGGTTCTTCGATTTCTTCCGTAAGCGGATGAATATAAGATTCACTTTGCACTAACACATCACAATGCATATGTAACACCCATCTCATTAAACTCGTGATAATCTCTCTCATAGCATAATTAAAAACGTCTTACAGTGGAAGTTTAAACAATAGTAATCCTCACTTAGGTGTCACATGCCATTACTCACCCATGCGAGTAAAGAAGCAGAAATGAAATAATAATAAAACAACAACAATAATAAACCGCAGTGATGAATGAGATATCTACTACATCATCTTAAGTACAAACCGATACATATGGCAAGTGAGCATCTAAAGTATTTCCAGTGTTTACAACGTACTGAATACAAACTAGTTCTAAAAAGTGCAGTAAATATAAAGGCGTCTTGACTACCCAGAAGTCCCGCACTCCAGCTTCATAGCTCGACCATTCACCTGACAAATGTCGTGGAGCCTCAGCGAAAAACGCTGAGTATGTTAGGTATGCTATTGGTCCCTATCGGTCACTTAAGTCGTATTAACCATCGTGGTATTAGATTGATTACATGCTTTGTCCGGTTTACAGTTATAATAAATACTGTAAGAAATCTTGCATAAACATAGAATAACTTATCCATCACATTCACTGCATTCCATAAGTAATCATTCACATAAGTAAATACAATAGACGAGCAACCATGAAAACAATGCGATTGTCGCTAATAACAAACGGTACTCGTCACTTGGCCTTTAAGGCCCGCTTTATGCTATTCGCACGTATGAGGATGATTTAGGTCTCGTAATTATTCAAACAACGCATAAGAGAAAGTGATAACGATGCGAGAGTATTCTCTCTGAACAGTTTCTGTCCTACGGCCTTTGAGGCCCCTTTATTTGTTATCCATGACTAAGAGTGTCTCTTAAGTCTTTTCTTATTTTCTGTTGCCTTTACTTAATTAAGGAGGGCATCATGTTAGGACAACCCGTATAAATATACTTCCTCTTCTGGAGCAGTCGCTCTCGTGCACTAATAGTAGTGCTCCGTTGTCAGGGGTCCGTAGAAACCTGGCAGCCGTAGCCATGCACCAACAACAGTGCCCTTTGACCAAAGATCGTATCTGGCTCGTTGGAATTTTCATGTCGAGAGGACTGTATCCGGTCGTCCTCTCTTTTCGGTGATCACCAATTCGCAACCAGTTAGCCCGTGACTACACTGGGTTTCCCTCATACACCAAACCCCCAATAACTGATTAATTAGTTAATCAATTACCTAAAGTATAATCTTAGGTTATGGAGAGTTAATATTTAATGTGGAAGCCCTTGGGGTCTTACGCACTTATCTAGAAGTAGTCTAGGTCACATTCATGTTCGCGATCATGCTCTAGAGACCGGCATAGTCGTGTCTCATACCTAAGTATTTTACTTAGGTTTATATATAATTATAATACTAAATGTATTATATTAGGCAACAAAAACTTCATTTCCTTACTCGTATATGTATGTTTATATAAGCCGATCTATAGTCGATGTAGTATTAGTCCGAAAGAACGTTCACGCATAAATAATAACGATGCGATATAAACAATCAGGTATACATTTCAATTCACACATACATGCATATAAGCACACACATATCACTTTTAAACACACAATAATGTTTGAACCCAAGGAAGCCCTCAGGATAATTCAGACCACACCATCCACATACCGTACACCGTAATAATCACTAGCATGAAGATTCACGTAGGGGTGATCATTTGGATAATTCAGTTAACCAAAATCCAAATTGTAAAAATTAAATTGGATTTCGGTTATTTCGGTTAAAACCCGAATTATCCAAATTAAGACCAAAACCGAATTAACCATTATCCAAATTATCCGAAATCCAAAATTTTTTTGATGTGAAATCCGAAATCCAAACTGAAATCCAAATTTTAGCTAGTTTAGATTTCAACTTACCAAAATTTAGGGTTTGTGTTTGACTATTTATCACTAAAGACTAGAATTAGAAAATAGATTATTCTTTTGTAAAGAAAATTTGGATAATTCGGTTAACCGAATTAGACAAAGTCAAAATCCAAACCAAATTATAATTAGGATAATTCGGTTAACCGAAATTTTCAATTCGGTTAGAAAATTCGGTTAAAAATCTAAAAAACCAAATCGGTTTATTCAGTTTTTGGATAAATCCAAAATATCCAAACCGAATGCTCACCCCTAGGTTCACGCTCACCCGGTACTCCTCGTAGCTCGTCCTCTAGCGCATGTCCTCTAATGAACTCAACTTTGGAATAAAAACTACATATTAGCTCTCTGTAATACGGACTAACTCGTTATACTGAGTAGTTACTAACCCCCCTAATAATTAACCCATGGTTGCTCAACGTTTATCATTTGAATTATAAACAGTTTTGGATTAGTTAAATCATCCTCTAACTATATTGTAATTAACATGTAGTATTTATTTACTACTTAGGATTCAATCTAAATAACCTATCTCATTTATTCATAGGTTTGTTATTTATATATAATACACACATCCATATAGTTTGTTACTATATGTTAATTATCTCCTTGACTTATAAATCTTTATTTCTTCTTTCAAGTTTTGAGTTGGTCAACTTGACCTCTTTGGTCAATTGAGTTAACTTGGCCAATTATGTTGACTTGGTTAGTTTATCCAAGTACATAAGTGTATATAATTCATGTTATAACCCTTGTATTATGTAATTCACTCACCATTTAATATGTTATACTTTAACATTAGAACTTTATATCTAATGTGTTATAATTTATCTTCCCATCTTATAACATCTCTTATTTAATATTATATGTTTCCCAACCATATCATATAATCCATTCCCTTCATATATCCTTATATATATATGTAAGAATTATAAAACTCATTTATTAAATGATATATCTTATCATTTTATATAAGGTAATTACCCTCACTTGGTTGTGTTATTTTACACAAACCCATATTAGGATTATAATCCTAAGGTTATATAACAATATATAGTACATTACTAAACTTCTAAAGTCTATTTAGTACTCCACATTATTTTATAACCTTATTATTTCATCACTTGTACTAGTTTCATTAATGATTACGGTAACATTTATAACATTATAGGGCATAATCTAAGATTCAATCCTAAACTTCATATTGTACATATAATACGTAAGTTTTATTAATTACTAAATCCTTTATGACGTTATATTATTTAGCCAAGTAACTTCCAACCTTAGAATTCGAATTCAATTACACTATACCTTATAAGTTAATTCTCTCTTGTCTGGTATAATCTAGTCCTCTAACTACATATACGTACTTAATACATATATATATACATAGTCTCATTGATCCCAATGTTAACCCATTATGTACATATATATATATATATATATATATATATATATATATATATATATATATATATTATATATATATATATGTCCATCTAAGTTCTCATATAATTAACATCAACCTTATTACTTACAATCAATAAAGGTTATAGAATAATTCCCTAATCATTTAACCTATCGATTGATCCATTAACAATATTCATTAATCTCCTTACAATTTACTAATCTAATACCTAACCATTCAAGGTAGGCCCAACCCAATATTCAACTCCCTATCCATTTCTAGCTTAGGTTAAAGCCCTTAAAATTCTGGTCAATGGGCTAGAAGTCCAGCTTGACTAACTTCAAATCAATTTGGTAGCCCAATTTGATTTGTCTTTTATTATTGGGAAAATTCACAAGATACCACTGTTTAAGTTTCTAATTCATATAATATCACTGTTTTTCATGTTCATTGGGTCCCCACATGTCACATATGAGCTTAAAAAACTTCAAATTTGATATTGGACCAAAATATAACACTTTACCATCGTCAATGTAAAGTTTCATCAATTTTGGACAACATTTAAGCATGTTTAAAGCTGAATTACAAAAAAAACAGTGATATTTTGTGAATTAGAAACTTAAACAGTGGTATCTTGTGAATTTTCCCTTTATTATTTTAGTGGGCTATTCATTTGAGCCCAATTCCATTTTTGCTATTTTGGATATCTCTATGCTCAATTTAGTTTGACTAACCCAATATCAGTTTTGACCTAATCAAAATTCCCAAATCAATTTGAATTCTAAAACCCTAATGTTGGCTAAGTCAATATCCCTAATTTTAATTTTAACTCCCCAATTTCAATTTTGACTAATTTGATTTTGATTTTGACCAAGTCAAAATACCCAATCTGATTTTGTCCTAACTCTAATTCAGTTATGTAAATCTCCCCAAGCTTTCCTAATTCATGTTTTTACCTCAATCTTCTTATATTTACATTTTGGCCCCAAATTTTACTAAACTACCAATCCACCCAAAATTTTCTCATAATTATGGTTTTATCCCAAATTTTCCAAAAATTGTAAAACTGCCCTAAATTCCTTAAATTCATGTTCTTGACCTCCATTTTCCAGAATTATATTTTCATCCCCAACTTCCAGAAATACCCTGTAATTAAACATAGTGATTAATTAGGCTAATAAGTATTTTATAGGCTTAATTACATCTAAATAAACACGAGGGAACAAATTCCGAAGAAAACGGTTCCTTAAAATGGATTAAAAGCACAAACGAACCTTAAAGCGCATTTTTCAAGGAAACCGGGAAAACACGACTTTAAGCGGGTCAAATAGACTTGTAATGATTTTGGTCAACCAAATTGTCATTAATAAACATTAATGAAGGCTTAGAACCAATAAAATTAATTAAACGAGAAAATTCCGGAAAACGGGTTCTAGTTAGTAAAAACTGTAAAAAACTGGTAAGTTGTGGGGTGAGAATGTAAATAAGCAAAACTAATGTGTCCACTTTTGTAAATAAAAATTAAAAATGTAGTGTGGGTGTGTGTGGGCCGAGTTTCCCTCCTCCCTCACTCTCTTTATTTCCTTCATATTTGCTAAAGGATAAATGAAATAAGTAAAAAGCAAATAACACACTCTCTCTCCTACCCACTCACCCTCTCTCACGTAAAGCACTCCCTCTCTCTCATTTTCTTCTTCTTCCCTAAGCCTCCAGTGGCGATTTGTTAGAGCCTCACCAGCTCTCTCCTTCTCTCCCATTTTTGAAGGCTCAAAACTCCTCCAAATGCAATAAAAAGTACACCGTTGGAATCCCCTTGCCAAGGAGAACATCTTCCTCCTTTCAAAAATCCAAAAGCTCCATTTTCATTTTCATGGCTAGAGGCCATTTGAAGGTTTGAGTCCACCATTAGAAGCTCCTCCTTTACCTTGATATCTTGAGGTAAAAAGAAAGTCGAAAATTCCCTATTTCTAGCTCTCATTTGCTAAATAGAATTTTCTAAGTTTTGAGCTTCTTGTTCATTATGCTCCAGCCGATTTTGGCTTCTCATTGGGAGTGGAAATCTTGTCTTCTTGCTGTCCAACACTCCTTCTATACACTTGCAAGGTAAGGTATTTTTCTAAACCCTAGAAACATGTCCAAAGTTCTAGGTTAGTAAGGATGATTTTCTAAGTAGTTGTTATGTATTAATATGGGCTGTAGCATTGGAGTGTGAACTCCATTTGAACCGAGAACAAGAGAGAAAGAAAGAGGAAGAAAGGAAAAGAAAGAAAGGAGAAACTAAAATCACAAGGTAAATGCTCTTACCTTGAGTTGGTTTATGTATGGTAGTGTAACAGATTTTTGTGTAGTAAAAATGAGTAATGTATGTAGTTTGAGTAGTAACCATGTTGTAGTGTAATGGAGAAGAGAATGTAAAAGTTTTGAAGTCTTTTAAAATATGGTTAAAAGCTTGGGAAAGCTTTGGGTAATGAAGGTGTACGTGCAGAAAGTATAGTGTATTGTAGAGTGTGGAATGTTGTGGTAAAATTAGAAATGTGTATATTGATGTCTTTGGAAAACAGGTGTGCTAAGTGGTAATGAGTGAGTGAATCAATGTGGTGAGAAAGTGAAAATTATAGGGGAGACTCTGTCCAAATTTGTCTAGAAATTAGAGGACTTAGTGGTGTAAGAAGAGGGAATAACCTAGGTAGTAACTAGGTGTATTTGGAAAGATTAATGTGAGGAGTTCGGCACTTTAAAACAGATTTGGAAAGGGAGTTAAGTAGTAGGAGGAACTAGGATGTAAAGTAATGCATTTAGGACGCTAGAAGTGGCATTGGTAGAGGGAGTATTGAATGGTAGAAGTTGGTTTAAAAATCTGTAGCATAAGAAGAACAAAACTACTATGAGTGGTGGAATGGAAATGAGGAAATTGTGTAAATCAATATAAGGATGGGAAATGAATTTAGTAATGAGTTAATGGATGAACTATGGTATTTTAGGAGGTCTAATTAGTACTAAAACATGTTAGGATGTATGTAGGAAGATTGGGGAAGAAATGGGTAGAAGAATGAAGTTGAAAGAAATTCAAAAGGGAAATCTGACCTCGACCGACCCAGAGGGTTGAGTCGGTCGTGGGTCGGTCGGACTAGAATTACTGGAACGTAAACTTTCTGAATTCGACCGACCCAGACGGGTGAGTCGGTCGTGGGTCGGTCGGGTAAAGGATTTTCATAAGTCGAAGTTTCTGACTTCGACTGACCCAGAAGGTTGGGTTGGTCGTGGGTCGGTCCAGTTGAATTCCAGGAGCCGAATTCTTTCTGACTTCGACCAACCGAGAGGGTTTTGGGTCGGTCGGGTCACACATGGGTCGGTCGGGCCCCAAAAAAAATGGTAATCATATATGTATATATGTATATGTATATGTATATGTATATGTATATGTATATGTATATATATGGGGGCTTGGTAATACACCGCTAATAGGAAAAAATGGTAAGGAAGTAAGTACATGAGTAAGAAAGCAAGTTTAAGGAGTAATAAGAAAAGAATGATTTTTAGAATCAAGTATGGAATGTAAAGAACTAGTAAGTATACATTAGAAGTATTAATGAAGGAATAAGTTGGCTCAATAATAGATCATTGACCATACAATTCCATGTATGTATAGGAATCGAATAGTTGAATTCCGAAGGGAAACCAGAAGTACGAGTAAGACGGTGAATGGTATGATTTTCTCATGCCCTGTATCCTAACTTGGTAACTCTGATTTGTGTGCTTATTTTATCACCTAACTAAGATAAATGCACGAATCGGATTTTAATGCACTTACTTGTGCTTGTTTTATATTGTTCTTGTTATATTGTCTTAAACATTTAGTTTGTATAATTCATGAAATGAATGGATGAGAATGAAGTGTATGTGTATCTTTTTGTGTACTTGTGTAATGTATTAACCCTTGGTATGGAAGTAATGACTTCTACTAATTCCTAACCACCTAACTCCTAACTGGAGTAATGAGTAAAATGGAATGAGTAGAAGTCTGATATAGTTTTGGCCACGCGTGAGGATATGGAGACACAAGAGGTTGGATCCGAGTCGTGGCCTTAATCTTTTCCATGGACCAAACCCCTTAAATGGGTAGCATCTTGGATTAGTGAGCCACCCTAAAGCCCGGTGGTGGGATATCGTAGTCCCTGCCCGGAGGACATACCGACTTGACTTGAGTAAGTAAGTAAGTAAAGTATTTGTATGAGTAACGGTCTTGACTAGTGTAGGTCATTGACCACGAGTAAAAGAGTAATGTACACCCGATTAACCCGGGTGAGTAAAGAAGCTAACAAGTATTGTGTATGTGTTGGAGAAGTGTATCTCCGGGTTATGGTAAGTATGATTGGTTGACTTTTATTGTCTTCCTTGTATGCATTGAATGGATCGTATGTATGTTTTATAATGAGAATGTATTGTATTGTATAAAAGCATGTATGTATGTATGAATAAAATGAACCGCATGTATTCGACCAAATAGTCGGCCTACCCTCGCTAGTACGCGGGGTATGCGGATTTCATATGCAGCATTAGCTGAGCCCCTTGAGGCACTGTTTTTATTTTCCAGGTACCGTAGCTGTTATGGTCGTTGTAAGAGATCTGCTGCTATGCCTAGTTAGCTAGGGATAAATTGTGGATAGTAAAGAATTGTATAAGGCTTGTAGCGCTTGAAGTGTCGGTGTACCAAGCAGTACACCCTTTTTGTATTTGGAAAAATATGTAGTTTTGTGAGGAATGGGTAATATGTTGAACTTTGGTATCGTACTTGGGAAACTCGGTATATTGTAAGGTAAGGATTGAGTAATGTATTGAATGGAGAATTGTAGTACTCGTTTTGTAAATGAAGTATGGGTTGTATTTGTTTAGTACTCGGGTATTCCGGTCCATCAAACCGATGCTGTAATGGAAGTAGGCCTTGTTACTCACGTGGGTGGCTAACAGCATTGTATCACCCGCCGTTGTGTAAGAAGATATCCGCTGCGTAAGTATGAAAGTAAGAGGAGATTAATGTGAGTGGTTGGAACTGGTGTATTTAAAACAATTGAGAAAGAAATTAATACTCAAAATATCTGTCGGGCTGCAAACAAAATCCCGATCGCAGTAGTATAGTAAGACAGAAGCGGCCGGGTATCAAACCGTGGGACTTATAGAGAAATAATATAGTACCTAAGCTTTATCACAAAAAAGGGGGAATTAATTGACTTGTTTTTATAAAGTAAAACAACAGATAAAATTAACTGAGTGGAAGATAAATTAAACGGGACTCCGGGTTCAGGTTTATATAATCTGACTAATCATGCTATCTCTACCGGTTTTATTATAATATTTGGCATAATTCCTGTTATTATCTTAAGGACTAAATCATAGACTCAAAGGACTCGTTACCAGAACATGCTCGGTCTAATCTAGATTCGAGCAAAACACATGTAAACGGATTAAGTGCAAGGAATCATATTTTGCATCTGAAAATACTAACTTATTTAATTAAAATAAGTTTTCCACATATTTATCGATTAATTAACCTGTCTATTTATCACTGATCTGATCAAAATAGACTTTGTAAAGCATTTTAATAAATTCATGAAATTTATTTAAAAGGCGAGAGATAAGCTTTAATCGTAACAAACTGTATTTATTTAAACCGGTAAAAATATAGATTACATAATTAAACAAACTATAATTTAACCTTCACCCGGAGTATATCCTCTTAGCCCAACATAGTTAAAAAGAAGACAGAATAAGAAGTAAAAGAAATCATCTGGAAAAGATAATTAATTCAGCTCCACTATTTTGACTGCTAATATTTTGGACAGAGGTTGGACACAATAACGGTATGGAAATGGAATGTTTTATGGGATGAGGTGATGTGTGGATTTTATGTGGACATTATGTAGATGAGATGTATGATTTTTGGAGAGGTAATGGTAATTTTGTGGAGGAAAAATGGCATAAGTTTGGGGGTGGAATGAGATGATTATTAATGGAGGGTTATAGGTATATTTATAGTGATAATGGGGTAAAAAGGAAGGGTAAGTCAGTGGAAGAGGTGTGTGAAAAGATAAAATATATTTAACTTTTCACACTATGTCGATGTAGCTCTGATTGCTGAAATTACCGCCGTGTCCGAACCAGCGTCCGGACCTACTGGTTCGGACATGTCGACGCTGTGCGGAGCTTGCTCCATGTGTGTGCGTCCGGACCAGCATATCCGGACACAGGTCCGGACGAGAATTATTTTGCCTCTAAAATCTTCGTTTCAGCTCCGATTTAATCCCCGTTTGTTGCGTTGGAATCCTCATGAGTAGATCTACTTAATTACATGGCTTTTTCCTACATTGAACATATAAAATGCATTAGTTCATATCAAAACATAAATCTTAGGAAAAAACGCATAATAAGTGGGAAACATGTGTTTCAGATATTGCAATTCAGTATTTAACCCTAAAAGTCTATATGTTTTGCACTTATCAAACTTCCTCACACTTAGCTTTTGCTTGTCCTCAAGAAAAATACAGAATTAAGCTCCTGAGAAATGCCATAGAATTAAATCTTGGGTTAAAACAAACTTAGAAGGGAATTAAACATAATAACAATCCTAAGATTAACCTTGCTCATAACTGTATGTTTCTTTATTTTTAGTGGAAACAAGCTCTTCAAACCAAATATTTGGAGAAGTTAAATCATCCAGAATGAACATAGATTAACTCGGGATCTTTCCACCATTTCTTTCCTTTAAATACCCAGAATTGACAAGGGGTGTGAAGTATTGCCTTATTCCGCAGTACCTTTCAACATCACATACTCATGATCTAAAAAAGTTTAAGCTCTTTTTTTAACTTTAATAGCACTGCTTGCATATTTATTTTAAACCCTACAGACTTTTCTCTCCATTCTTGTAACAGTTTTAGGTCTTTTATCCCAGATCAAATGATCTTAGGTAAATAGGTGATGAAGCACCCCAAGGACTTAATAACCGAATGGAAGAGGCCCGTTTCAGTTTAAACAAAAAATATTAGATCAGAGGAGTACCTTGCCTTATTCTTCCATTCCAAACTTCCATTTCATTCCAAAGGTATCGAGTTAAAGCAGTTCAGACTTCATAATTAGCTTGCTCACAAAATAATTTTTATAATGAAACCATAAAAGCTAACAATTATGAGCAAAACTAATCTTAAAGTTGCTTACCATGCTTGATTTTTCTACAAAATATTTTTACCCGTAAATCTAATGTTTATACGTATTAAAAGAACTACTGGCACATTTTCAGGGAAAGGTCTCTACTTCCTCACACTTAAGAGGAACAATGTCCTCAATTGTTCAGTAAATTTTTTTTCAAGTAATAACACGTTTCAAAATGTGTCATACTCATGGAGGATAGCGGTCATGTATTGCAATAGAGATAAATCAAGTAAGAGGAGTAAAAGAACTTAACATAATTTATATAGTGCAAAAATTAAAATAAAGAACTCCCCTTATATCCTTGGATTGAGAAAGTAGCCCTTCCTCACACTTAAGGCTTTTGGCGGGGGAAACGTTCCTCACACTTGCGTTATGCAAGTGCTCAACTTTGCAGATGGAATGTCTTATTGAAACATTTAAAAGAAACAGATGCTATTATATAATAAAGATAGTGCGTAAACTGAAACAAACCAAATAACCAGATGTAACACCCCTACATCGTACTTCACAACTAATTGAAATCGCAGCGGAAATAAACATCTAAACATTAACTAAACGCTTCGGTGCTACAACGCCGTCAACCACCCACGTGGTTAACAAGGCAGAATAAATACAAGTGTACCGGTCTGATGATCAGACTCCCGAGCATAGAACTAAAACCATAAATACATCATATACAATACCGAGTATTTAATTACATTCCTTCACTGTAAACTGCCAATATACCGCCACATTAGTATCAACGGAATCAAAATATAATGCCACGGGAGCACAGGCGCATCCCGGGCTCAACATCCAAAATAACCCAAAGGTACATCTGCAGCCTAGAACCTACAGCCACTCTACTTCCTCGATCCTCATCCTGTAGTAAAAATATGGAGCCCCCGAGGGGGTCAGCGACCCTTGGCTGGTATGGTTAACGCGCAACCCATCGGCTACCGGGATACGCGCAACTAATTGTCATGATAACATGGCATTTATTTTAAACATAACATAACATAACATGTGGCATAGCATTGTCATTGCATAGCACAACATCACATACACAGTGGATACTCTTTCCACAATCACAAACCAATAAGGTTAAACAACATAAGAAGCCTAGAGAATGGTTCACTCTCATGTTAAGCTCGTTACACACACTCATTACCGTTCTGTTATTCGAACGAGTAACTTAAGTCACAGATGGTTCGGATATTATGACCCGAACACACCACACAAACACATGTTCCCACTAAACCGATCATAAGTCAGAATAGGTAAGCTTTGGAGGAAGCTAGCGGGAGATCGAACGCCAAATTAAGGAGAACAATCTTAACAACATAAGAGTCGAATCTGATTCAGATATCTACTCTTAACTTACATGCATGACCGGACAACCGGATTCCTCACTTCCCAGTTAGCACTTGTTAGAAGTTCATCACTGGAACTTAACAAACAATTCACAAGAAGTGGTAAATCTTGTTAGACACACACAAGGGAAATGAGTCACATCATACATCACCTTAATATGAACAACTGTAAACTCATTACATGATTAAGTCTTATAACGTCATAAACACACAGAAAAACAAACAACACACAAGCCGGTGTAAACCGGTAGGCAACAGACTACAAGAAAACCATACCTTGGTCCTTGCTTCGACTGGTTTCCACCTTTGGAGAATCCTATACACATTTTGTAACGTCGGTTAATTTAACGTACTAGTTCGTCAGTAGCTTATTACTATACATTTCTAGTTATTTTACTTTCACACTTGTTATTACTTTTCACCATTTTAATTGCCATTATATCACTCCTAACATGTCTTAAATAACCTCATATCATCATTACTAACTAATCACCATTTTTAGACAACTTTTCCTAACCTTAAACAACATTTTTGGCCAAAACAGTGGCATGTCCGAACTTGTGTCCGGACTTCCCAAGTTCGGACGCAAGTCGTGACTTAAAACTGAAAACAGACGCATGTCCGAACATATGTCCGGACTTCGGAAGTTCGGACATGGGTCGAGGAAAATTCAAAGTAAAATCTCATGTGTCCGAACCTGTGTCCGGACTTCCGAAGTTCGGACACAGTTCGAGACTCTGAGAATTTTTACGCAACAGGGCCTGTCCGAACGTCCATGTCCGGACGGATGTTCGAACAAGCCAAAACACTCATTTTCTAAGCCTTTAAACACTTAACCAATTTTCACCAAACTTCTCCTAAAGCCTCCTAATGTTTTCTAACATCATTTGGTACACTTACACCCTCATACAACATCCATGAAACTCATTTTCTATCTCCTTAAACACTTACTCACTTCATACCAAAATTCCTACACTTATGATATTTTCTCCTTGGTTTTCTAAGTGGTGTTTCATACCTATGATAACCACTATGCCAATAATGTTTCCTCACCACTACAACATCATCTCCAAAGCATCTTTCTTCCTAAACAACTCCTTGAACATCTTTACAAGTTTATAGCTTCCCATGCAACAAATCACTTCATCCCTTTTTCACCAACAATACACAAGTCCTAAATACAATCTCACCATGAATCTTGAAATGTCCCAAAGCATTCTTTTGCATTCTAAATCCTCTAAAACATTGCCTAAGCCCTTTTTACATCTTTAAACACCTTAATGCATGTTTCTTCCACTAGTTGAACACTTAACCATTCTAAACATTTCCTAACTTACCAACTCATTTAAAACCCTTAGAACCTCTTGTTTATTACCTAAATTTTGACATGAACTCTCCTAGAACATTACTAAACCAAGACACATTGTTTTCACCATCAAACAACCAAGAACACTAAAATCCATCAAACACATTCTTATACACAAACTTCACACATTTAGCACTACATCACAATATAGTGCATAATTTAAATTGCATGGCACTTAGGCCCTTAAATAACATGGCTCTTAGGCCCTTAGGATGCATAAATCGTAAACACTGAATTTCCCACATCATATTTGCCTTTGACCTGCAAATACACTCAACAATATATACGCCTTTTACTAAGCCCTTGAGAACATTTTACTAAGTCATTCACCTCCTTAGGTCATTTTAATAAGCAACATAAGCTCATTTCTCCTAAGACTTTAAACCACATTAGGTTAGCACATTTACCTCTTTTCCTCACAACTTCTTTCTTGTTTCCTTGATTAAAATCGGTAATGATGTTTGGTTTGCTTGTCAACTTCTAAACAATATACAAACAACATAATGAGTATTCAAGCTTTAAGCTTCATCTCATTGTAAACCCTAGGTTATACATTGTCTTAAAAACATTAAGATAGTTGTCACTAGTGGAACGTGAGGCTTTAATGACGGTGGTTTAATCACGGTTTAAACAGACACCGTGATTAATAGAAAGGCCGGAATTTATTAGCGACGATGATTGATTAACCCGTAATCAATAATCGATCGGAGGTTGGCGCGCCTTTTTTAGGAGGGACATTAGATGACGGTTTTTAGTAAAACCGTAATCTAAAGTCCCGTGTTGACGCGCGCTTTACGGTCAACGGACTTTAGATTACGGTTTTACTAAAAACCGTCATCTAAAGTCCCTCCTAAAAAAGGCGCGCCAACCTCGTCAACGACGTCGTTTTGACCTGACGAAAAAAATTTCCCGTATTATTTGATTTATTCGACTCCGCGCGTAATCTAAATTACAGTTAACGACGTCGTTTTAGCAGTGTATTTTAGATTAATAAAAACTTTATATTAATGTGTTACCTATGTTTGAAACCCAACATATGGCAAATAATTATCGCGCTATTTTTTTAATTTCGTTACACTTTAGATTACATTTAACGACGTCGTTTTATCAGTGTATTTTAGATTAATAAAAACTTTATATTAATGTGTTACCTATGTTTGAAACCCAACATATGCCAAATAATTATCGCGCTTTTTTTTTTAATTTCGTTACACTTTAGATTACGGTTTTTGTGAGAACCGTCATGTAAAGTGTGACTTTAGTTTACGGTTTACATGTAAACCGTAATCTAAAGTCCATTTAAACATTTGCCTACACTCTGCACACTCTACTCACAGTAACTCTTCTTCTCTTTCGCGCTATCTTCCTCACTGAAATTGCCTCCTCTCTCCCGTCACCTTGCTAACGGCCATCGCCGCCGTCGCTCCCACCACCTTTGTCACTCCCATCGCCGCCGGTCACCACCCATCTACCACTGGTCTCACCGTCGACGTCTCTATCGCGTATTGGGTATGCGATCGCGATTGATTGTCGTTTTTTTCTAACTTTGTTCATATACATGCATTTCGATTGCAAGTTCTAACCTCGTTTGTATCGAATCCTGAGAGTGTAATGGCAAATGTTCTAACCTTGTTCATATATTTGTGCCCAGATTCACAGTTAATTGCGACCTAGTTCGTGGGCTGATTTCTACACTACTTGCCCACTTCGGTGCTTAGTTACGGTAACTTTGCAAACCAATCTGTAAACTGCTGTATTTATTTGTTCTTAGCATTTAGTATTACAATTAATACATAATAGTGTAGTTTTAAAAATGCTACTACTTAAAACTGCCACAGGAAAGAAAGTAAGTTCAAGTATATTACCGATTCCTGAAAAATGAATGGTACAGAACTGTAGCATATCTCAGTTTCATGAATGGAACAGAACTGTAACAAGTTGTTTGAGTTTTGGTCTGGATTTAAAAGCTTAATGGAATATTTAAGTAACTGGGTAAGGAGTTAGGAGAAGTATAATCAGTTGAAAGGAAAAAAAACAGACAGGGAAGAAAGCAAGAACACAACTCAGTTTCTGTTTTGATTTCAGTTTGGATTTCAGCTTCAGTTTCGTATCAGATCAGGTTCTGACTAATTCTGCATCTGTAACAAAGTTGCCTTGGGTTTAGTTGAGTTAGAAACTTTATAACACACCAAATTGACAGGATCGACAGTTTAGAAAGGTTTGAGAATTCAAACACGTGAACAAACAGAGAGGAGTCATACACCAGTCTCTGTCTGTCTGTTTCTTTTCTTTCAGTTTCTATTTCTGTTTGAGTTCTGTGTGAATCTGTTCAGTAGAGGCAACAGAAAGATGTTGTCGTTTTTCTGTTTCTGTAAACTAAATACATCAGTGAAGATAAGTTTATGTATGTTACCAGTTCTAGATGGTGGTGCGTGCGAATTTGACTTTGATAAAACTGATTTGGAGACGTTAGAAATATAGGGGAGATGCTGTCGATTTTTTTCCGCGGTTTAGCTAGCATTTAACCTTGATTTTTTGATGAATTCTAATGTTGTCGTTTTTCATTTATGCATCAGGACTACGACTTTATTTAGGCTTCCGACCTCAACCGTCTTAGCATCGGCTAATCGTCTACCAGAGGTAAGATTTATATATATACATATAATATTTGACAAACTACCAAACATAGTTATCCGCCCAAGATATACCTAATAGAGGTATATCTTCGGCAGTCCCTGTCGGGACTGTCCACGATTGTTAAATCACACACCTAGGGTGTGAATGTGCTTTTAATATGTACTTTATTGATTATTTCAGCAGTATCTCTTTATTGTTCTTCGAATGCATATATTATTGATTAATATCATAATATCGTGCATTTGAAGAACTGGGGAGATGCTGCCGAAATTTTCAATAAATTACATATTAAAAACACGTTCACCGGTGGGATTTAATACTCATGGATGGATTTAGGTTGATAAGATACAAAAGTGTAAAGACTCTGCCACGGGTGACGGTATGAAATGGCTGCCTTCATATAAATAGCTAGAAGGAGATGGAACGTTCGTGGATTTACAGCGGAAATTTGGACGACAAGTTTTTAGAAGGAGTTGATAAGTTATGCACGGTGTTGGCGAACAATCTGAAACCTACAGACAAGGGATACATATTTTGTCCGTGTATCGACTGCCAAAACAATCTGAGATATCGCGGCGTTGAAACAATTAAGGAACATCTGATCCGCCGCGGTTTTACAAAAGATTTCCAAGACATAATCCGATGGCATGGTCAGAGTGCGTTCGATGTTATTAAGCCTGACGAAGGGGATAATGGTCAGGCAAACACAGAAACAGAACTTGGAGATGATACAGTTGCTGGTGATCCAGAAGACGTTACAGCGAACGTTGTGCCAGATTTCTGGGATGATGACATTGAGACTATGCTTGAAGATGTGGAACGACATTACTCTAACACGCCAGACAAGCATGAAAATTTGTTGGATTCATCCAAAACACCGTTGTACCCCGGGTGTGACCCTACAAAGTTAAGCAAGTTGAGTGTCGTCCTCAAGCTATTCAACTTGAAAGCGAAACATGGCTGGAGCGACGTAAGTTTCACTGACCTCCTGGAACTATTGAAATACGTTCTTCCGGTGGACAACGTTTTACCAACGACTACGTACTCAGCCAAAAAAATGATGTGCCCAATGGGTATGGGGTACCAGAAAATTCATGCTTGTCCAAATGGTTGCATGCTGTTTTGGAAATCGGATGAATTTGCTGAAAGCTGTTCAGCATGTGGAGCGTCACGGTATAAGAAACAACAAACTCACATCAGCGGTAGTAAGAAAGGTTCACCAGCTAAGGTATTGTGGTACCTGCCCATCATTCCAAGGTTCAGACGTTTGTTCTCCATTGAGAAAGACGCAGAGAATCTTCGGTGGCATTCAGTTCACAGGAAAAAGGATGGCAGATTGAGACATCCCGCTGATGCACCACAGTGGAGAAACATAGACGTAAAATTTCCTGAGTTTGGTAACGAACCGAGAAACCTAAGGCTAGGCTTGTGCACGGATGGGATGAACCCTTACGGTACTTTGAGTAGCATACACAGTACCTGGCCTGTGCTTTTGGTTATTTACAATCTACCGCCGTGGTTATGCATGAAACCAAGACACATCTTGTTGTCTTTGTTAATATCTGGTCCAAAGCAACCGGGCAACAAAATTGACGTATTCCTACAACCTTTGATAGAGGATCTACAACTCTTGTGGAATGAAGGGGCTACGGTTTACGACTCATTCAGTAAAGAGGACTTCAATTTGCGTGCTATGTTGTACTGCACAATCAATGATTTCCCCGCCTATGGTAATCTTTCAGGCTATTCAATCAAGGGGGCGTTGGCGTGTCCGATTTGTGGTGAAAACACTTGTAGCATTCGCTTGAAACATAGTGGGAAAACCGTGTATATGGGCCACCGAAAAATGCTTCCAAAAGGACATAAGTATCGAAAGATGGCGAAAGAGTTCGATGGGAAAACTGATCACAGCATGGCGCGCCAGCCTTTGACAGGTACAGAGATTTACAAAAAGTTGGATAATATTGTGAACAACTTCGGGCCGCCAACCAAAAGTGGTGAAAAAAGTGTCTGGAAAAAGAAATCAATATTTTGGGAACTACAGTACTGGCAGCATCTGGAGGTTAGACATTGTATCGATGGGATGCATGTCGAGAAGAACGTGGGTGAAAGTTTCACTAGCACCCTTTTGAACATAAAAGGAAAGACAAAGGATCATTTGAAAGGAAGAAAAGATTTAATTGAGTTGGGCATACGCACAGAGCTTGGCCCGCAAGAACGTGGAAAACGCACATTCTTGCCTCCTGCCTGTCACACTCTGTCTAAAGAAGAGAAACATAGTCTATGCAGTACCCTTTACAACATCAAGGTGCCATCAGGTTACTCCTCAAACATAAGAAACCTAGTGTCCATGACAGATTTCAAATTAGTAGGAATGAAATCTCACGATTATCATGTCCTACTTCAAGAATTTTTGCCAATTGCACTACGTGGGATCTTGCCGGATGCTGTCAGACACACAATCACAAACGTCAGTGTCTTCCTCAAATCCATTTCGTCTAAGGTTCTTGATGTGGACACTCTGTCTAAATTACAAAAGGATCTTATTGTGACAATGTGCCAGCTGGAGATGTATTTTCCTCCATCGTTCTTCGACATAATGATACATCTCCTCGTGCATCTTGTAAGAGAGATTCTGATGTGTGGTCCTTTGTACCTTCGCTACATGTATCCGTTCGAAAGGTACATGGGTGTCCTGAAGAAGAAAATGAAGAACCGTCGTCACCCAGAGGGTAGTATTATAGAGGGCACTATCACAGAGGAAGTTGTAGACTTCTGCACCAATTACCTAGAAGGTGTCGATACCATTGGACTTCCACGTTCTAGACACGAGGGCAGATTGAAGGGTGTTGGCACGGTTGGAAGGAAACTGAAAAGAATTGACATAGACACTCTTAACAAAGCTCATTTAGTTGTGCTAAGTCATCTTGAAGATGTTGAACCATACTTTGATGAACACTTGTGTGTTTTAAGAGCACAATATCCAAACATGAGTGACGTCAGACTACAAAATGAGCAGAATAGGACATTTGTCCGATGGTTCAAAGAGAGAGTGTTGTCCGATCAGTCCACGAATGTGCCTGAACTGATTAAAGTAGTTGCATTTGGACCAAATCTGGATGTAATTTCTTATGAGGGGTACGATGTCAACGGATTCACCTTTTTCACAGAACGTCAGGATCAGAAGTCAACGAATCAAAACAGTGGTGTAGAGCTTGAAGCTTATCAAAACTTATATGACGTCGGTGTCGTGGGTCATAGTCCTGTCTCAGTACAACAATCATATTTCGGTGTTATACAAGACATCTGGGTATTGGACTACAACAGCTACGAAATGTGTGTTTTCCGCTGTAACTGGGTTAACAACATTCATGGCTACCGTGAGGAGGAGCATGGTATGAAACTGGTTGATCTGTCTAGAGCTACTCCCACGGTTGAGCCATTCGTTGTTGGGACGAAGGTTAAGCAGATATTTTATGTAACTGATCCCTGTAATCCTAGATGGTCTGTTGTGCTTAAAGGGAGAAGAGGAATAGTTGGTGTGGATGGTGTGGTTGATGAGGATGAGTATGATGCAGAAGATGAACCTCCAACTGTTCCTATTTCATTGGAAGAGGCTGAGGTCACAGGTCATCGTGAGTATATACGATCAGACCATAACGAGGGAATGTGGGTTGAGAGATAATGGTGTATGTAAGTTATTACTATAAAAATTTATATGAAATTACCACTCTTTTATTTATTGCTTGTTTATGACCATTATGAAATGCTTAATTTAATTCAAATTGTATTTCAATCCTTGCAGGCATGGCTGATCAGGACATGGCTGATGCAGAGTTCGATTTATTTTGTCGTGAGGATGAGGAAAATGAGCAGCGAATGGTACCGGTCCCATCTACATCTGCCGCTGCTGCTGTTGCCCCATCCACATCTGCCGCTGCTACTGTTGGCCCTTCCATGAGTGCACCTTCTACGAGTGCTACTCAGAGACCCAGAGGTAGAGGTCCGACCCGTGGGTTGAAACTACAGAAAGAGGATCAGATTAGTCTTCTGTGGGACCAGTATGGAAACAAGTCCCGCAAGAAGTAAAGGAGACCATCTGGAAGAAGGTGCAAGAACGGTACAAGATCCTAGAAGAAGTGAAGAAGACCGTTCTTTCTTTGGTGTCCGGCAAAGCTAAATCATTCCACCACTATTTGTTGAGCATTGGATCAACAGGGTGCCCCCACGTGAGCCTCCGCCGTATGTTGGTACAACGGCATGATCACTGAAGAGGAGTGGAAGGAGTTCGTTGAGTGGCACGCCACCCCCGAGTTCAGGGTATGTTTGTGTGTACTCTTTTCTTAATTAATGCTCATAATGCTTTATCCCTGATTTTCTTATTAATTTCCTGTTGTACTTTCTTAACAGCAAGTACAAGAACAAGCACGACAAAACCGTGAAGCTAATCTCTACCCCCACACCATGGGACGAAGGGGATATGTGGGCAGCCTCGAGGGATGGAAAGAAGCTGGTTTACTGACACGGAGGAACGAGGATGGAAGTGAATGCCCGATCGAGGATGTCTATGAGGCGAGGAGGGTGCAGATGTACATACTTGGACCTGATAGTTGATGGATTTGAGCATGCATACCTTCCGATGGCGTTTGACAACAAATGCACGCTGATCGAAGCGAAGGGAGACATATTGCCCTGGCCAGCATGTTATATTGTTGTCACCGATGAGGTAAGACTGTTTGACAACCATTTAGTATCTAATAAAATGCATTATTTAGCATTAAGTATCTAATCTAATCTATTATAGATCCCTGAGCTTCCTCCCGCGTAACCCGGCCCAGACTAGAAGAGACCAGCGCCGCGAATCCTAAGATCCCTGAGCTTCCTCGCGATCCCGGCCCAGAGAAGAAGAGATCTGCGCGCCGGTGAATCCTGTCAGAAGTACAAGGGTATGTTCTAGATAATTGTTTAATGTTACTATAATAATCAATTAGTAATTATCTTTACATTGATGCTTACTGTTTGTGTGTGAAGGGTAAGAATCCAGCGCCCGTTCGGGGTCGCACCAGGACTTCTGAGGCGCCTAAAAATAAGCTCACACTGCCACAAAAACTTGTTAATGTTTTGGGGCCCAAGCAGATGAATCTCTACGACAAGAACATGTTGAAGTCATCTCAAACTAACAACTTCATGATGCTTCCAAAGTCGATGTTTCACTACGAAGAAGATATGATGACGGCAATCAACTTTGAGGACATCAGAGAGATGATGTGGAGATTATCTGAACATTAACATTATTCAAGCTTATCTAAAGTAAGTGTTCTTTCCTCATACTGTAAAAACATATAGAATAAGTATCTATGAAGTTGCATTGGCAAATTTTATAGTACATGTGATATAATAGATGTCTGCTTGAGAGATGTGCTGAGAAGGACATGACCTCCATTACTGCGGTGTGCCCGGAGCGTTTATCGTACGACTCAGTCACTAGGGACCCGGGGAGGTTTTGTGAATACATGATTCATTGCTTCAATGTTGTTGATCAACAGAATAAATTATTCATTCTAATGCCGTATCACCAAACGTGAGTTCTAATATAAAATTACATACTAATTAGCTAACTTTTTTACCTTCATTTCTCATTTCATTTTGTATTTGACATTGTAGCCACCACTGGGCTTTGTTTATATTCTGCGCTGCCACCGCTACTCTGCTCGTTCTAGATCCACTAGGGCAGTGGACAGAATTCAACACTGAAGACTTAATCAAAGAGTAAGTTTTTATTACTATTTAATTGTTTGTAAGTTTTTTGAACCAAAATTAATGTACTTGTTCATTTGCTAACGCTTTTGTTAATATACGTAACAGTTGTTACAAAAAACCCCTCAGGGAGAGTTTGGTGATTTGACCGTCAATTACATCAAGGTTTGGTAATTCATGTATTTCATTCGTGCTGCTATTATCTTTGTACAATTGTTTTACATTTGTGAATTTTGGTGATTTAGTGCCCTACCCAAAGGATTCTAAGAGTGCGGGTACTACGTGATGCGGTATATGTACGAGTTCTGCGGGTACTTCCCAAGTTTTAAGAATGATATTGACAAGGTAATACGAACGTTGTCTTGTATTTAATTCTTTCGGCAGATTTTTGTGTCTTTATCTTAATCTCATTATGTGTTCCATTCTTTTCTTGTTGCAGATTAAAGAGCATTATTGCCAGATTCAAGACTTATGCTCCTGCCGACTTGTTGCATGTCAGAGAGAGCATGGCAGCCATGTTTATGAGAATGGAGTGGTAGACTAGCTAGCTCTGATGCTGCTGTAACATATTTTTTGTTAGTTGTGCTCTGATTCTGTTAGTTGCTGCTGCAACAGATTATATTGTGTAACAAATTATATTTTTGTTAGTTGCTCTGACTCTGTTTGTAATGAATTATGCTAGCTGCTGCTGTAACAGATTTAGCTGTTGTATTGAATGTTTCTGTTGCAATTGTGCGCAGAAATGAATTTGCAATTGTTATCTCTGTTGCAATTGTGTAACAGATTGAATATGTTACAGATTTTCGATCTGGTGCTTTATTAGATGTATCTCTGTTGCAATTGTGTAACAGATTGAATATGTTACAGATTTTCGATCTGGTGCTTTATTAGATGTTATCTCTGTTGCAATTGTGTGCAGAGAATGAATTTGTGTTGTTGGTATTTGATTCAGGGGGTTCAATTGTGCAGTTTCTGCCCTCTGTTGCTTATCTGTTACAATTCTGTCTCTGTTGCAATTGTGTAGATTTGTAAAAAAAAAATAAAAAAAAAATTACACTTTAGATTACGGTTCTAACAATAACCGTAATCTAAAGTCCTTTGGGCGCGCGCGCCAAAAGACTTTAGATGACGGTTATTGCCAAAACCGTCATCTAAAGTGTCGACTTTACATTACGGTTACTTGTAAAACCGTGATCTAAAGTCCTTTGGTTTGCGCGCGCCAAAGGACTTTAGATCACGGTTTTACAAATAACCGTAATGTAAAGTCAATGACACGCGGGCCGGAAAAGGGACTTTTATTACGGTTTTAAACCGTAATTAAAGAAACGCGATCTTTATTGACGCCCGCGTAGATTACGGTCCAGAACCGTAATTATACACGGTTTTGGACCGTAATTAATGGGTCGCGTTCCACCAGTGTGTTTTACCTTAGAACTTGAAGAGAGTTTGAATATATATCAAGAGAGGACTCCACCTAGTCCATGAAAGGTTGGAATGAAGCTAGAACAAAGCAACATAAAGGCACCATTAAGAGTGATTTTCGGACAACACAAAAACATGAAGGAAACATCATTTTTCTTTGAGTTTCCTTACCTTGAAGCAAAGAAGAACAATAATATGTGAAAAGGTGAGCTCAATCTCCTCCCATGGTGATTCCTCTTGGCACCGAAATGGAGCTCTTGGGATTTTGAAAGGATAGAATTGAAGAGCTTGGTGAGAGGAAGAGAATGGGGGTCTTCGAATTTAATTTGGCCAAATGAGCTAGAAGATACAAGTGGTCAAAGATGGAAAATAATGGTGGTGTTAGTGTTGCTGTAGCAAACCGTGAATGGAGAGCAAGAAGAGATAGAAGGGAGCTTGAAGACGTGTGAATGAAGAGGGAAATGAGAAAGTGAGATAGATTTGCTTTTAAGAAGATATTTATACCTTAAAGTAAATAGTAACCATTAGTCATCACTTATCACTTAATAAACTTACATGTGTGGTGACTCATTACTACAAAAACCGGCCCCCTTTATGTTACTAAGGGTATTTTAGTCTTTGTTTATCAATTTAATTACTTATACAAACATATGTTACAAACTAGCTTATTTAGTTACTATTCACTAAAACAAGGCACATGGATGTGAAATTTTTGATTTCCCATTGATATAGACTTCCAAATGTGATAATATATAGTACACATGTTAATTAAAGAGTAATGATGGACATTTAGCCATTCAAAACTCATTTAAGACAATTTTTCAAAAATGTGCTTTAAGACTCCTTAAAGCACATTTTGTGTTTTGACTTGTTTTCAAGCTTGGTTTTCTTTGGTAATTGGTTTAATATGTTCATTAGTATACAAACAAGGTCTTGGTAAGCTCATTAGGTCTTACCCAAGCTTATCCCAAGCTTAGAGTACATTTTAGCCCTAATTGACTTTAAGGCATTTATTGTGTTTTCTACAGTTAAATTGTTACTAATGTTTCTAAGACTCTGTTTAGTCTTAATATACCATATTTAAATGTTTAAACAACATACTAAGGTTTGGGGTATTTCAATCTACCCCCCTTAAAAGAACTTTGTCCTCAAAGTTCACACCTCCACATATCCTAAATGTTAGAACACGGGAATACATATAAACAATATTTCCGTACAACATTAACAACACACTTACATAACATTGGACACAAAGTCCATACAACATAACATCGGACACAAGGTCCATACAACATCATTCAGACACAACGGTCTGTAACATAACAACATAACATAGATGATGTATTTAAATACACGTCGTATACACATACCGAAACGGCTCTACCCCCCTTAAAAAGGGTACGCCCCGTTCCCTATACACATAAGCACTAAGAAGTAAACAATGACAGGTACTTCACCTTCATCTTATCTTCCAGCTCCCAAGTGGCCTCCTCAACATCCTGGTTCGACTAGAGAATCTTCACCAGTCTCACAGACTTATGGCGAGTATCTCGAGTCTTAGTATCCAGAATCCGTACCAGAGTCTCCACTGATCGCATGGTCGGCTCTAATGTTAGCCTTTCAGGCTGAAGCACATGAGACGGATGAGTCATATACTTCTTCAACTGGGACACATGAAATACATCATGTACCTTGCCCAGCTCGGCGGGTAGATCAAGTCTGTAAGCTACGGGCCGATCCGCTCCGTCAAACATAAGGCCCCACATATTTTGGGCTCAACTTTCCCTTCTGGCCAAAACGAAATGCTCCCTTCATGGGGGATACCCTAAGAAATACCTGATCGCCCACGGCGAACTCCAGGTCACGTCTGCGCACATCTGCGTACGACTTTTGTCTATCCTGAGCTACCTTCATATTAGCCCGGATCTGGTGAACTTCTGCCTGAAACTTGTTCAAGATACTCTGGTCCTATAATGACCGTCTCACTCGACTCATCCCAGCATAATGGCGTGCGGCATGTCTACCGTACAAAGCCTGGAAGGGAGACATCTTGATCAAAGCATGGTAACTGTTGTGTAACTAAACTCGATCAGATGAACTTATCAATCCAGCTGGTCTGAAATCAAGTGCACATGCACGTAACATATCCTCAAGTGTCTGGATGGTACGCTCACTCTGACCATCTGTCGTGGGTAGAACGCTGTACTTAGCTTAGCTCGGTACCAAATGCTTCCCGTGTGGATTTCCATACCTTAGAGGAATCTGGTATCCCTGTCAGACACAATTGTTTTCGGTACCCCATGATGTCTTACAATCTCTCTATCGAAGAGTTCTGCTAGTTTTGCCACTTTCCAGGTGTCCTTCATCGGTATGAATCGAGCCACCTTGGTCAGTCGGTCAACAACAACCCAAATCATATTCAGACCTCCCTTGTAGGCGGAAGCCCTACTACGAAGTCCATAGAAATATCATGGAACTTTCACTCAGGCACTGGCATTGGCGGTACCATACCACCAGGCCGTCGGTGCTCAAAACTTGACCTTCTGACAAGTGAGACACCTCAACACCAATCATTTACATCCTTTTCATGCCAGTCACCAAAAGTAACGTTTCATACCTTATACATCTTTGAAGCTCCGGGGTGAATCGAAGTCGTAGAACAGTGGGATTCACTCAGTATGCGCTCCTTCAGCTCAGCGCTACTCCTCGGAATACAGTCGGCCATTAAGCCTAATCAGGTCATCATCGTGGAGTCGAAAGTCGTACTTCTGACCCTCGAATGTGCCATCAATAAGCTTCTCCTGATCTCCACATATACTGATCCGTCATCTCAGCACTCCGCACCTCTTCAACCAAGCCAGTATGAGAGACTAGCGAATGGAGAGGGTGTGCTCGGCGACTCAATGCGTCAGCTACCACATTTGCCTTACCCTCCTTATACTGTAGATTAATGTTGTAGTCATTTAGAAACTCAACCCACCTTCTTTGTCTCATGTTCAACTCCTTTTGAGTGAACAAGTACTTCAAACTTTTGTGGTCAGAATAAATTGTCACACTTACCCCATACAAATAATGTCGCCATATCTTCAATGCGAAGACAATGGCACCCAGTTCTAAATCGTGGGTAGGGTAGTTCTCTTCATGCTTCTTCAGCTGTCGGGAGGCGTAAGGTACGACCTTCCTGTGTTGCATCAACACACAACCCATACCTCTGCCTGATGCGTCGCAATAGACCTCAAAACCATCTGAACCGTCTGGTAAGGTCAGGACAGGTGCAGATGTCAGAGCATCCTTAGGACTCTGGAAAGAACTCTCACATCGAACTGTCCACTCGAATGGTGTATCTTTCATCAAGGAAGTCATCGGCTTCGAGACACTGGAGAGTCCTTTACAAACCTCCTATAATAACTGCCAGACCAAGGGAAGCTCCTGATATCGGTAACTGTCTTCGGCCTAGGCCAGGTGCGCACTGCATCAATCTTTGCCGGATCAACAACGATCCCGGCCTCAGAAATCACATGACCAAGAAAGGATACTTGGTTCAGCCAAAACTCACACCTTGAAAATTTAGCATACAACTGATTCCCCTCAAGTTTGTAAACACATTTCTCGGTGGCTTTCGTGCTCACCTCTCGATTTCGAGTACACAAGAATATCGTCGATGAAGACTACCACTGACTTGTCCAACTGATCTTGGAACAAGCGGTTCATTAAGTCCATGAACTTTGCTGGTGCATACGGCATAACCGTAAACTCATAATGTCCATACCTAGTTCTGAATGCTGTCTTCTCAATATCACTGTCACGAATAGCAATCTGATGGTATCCGGATCGTAGATCTATCTTGGAGAATACTGATGCTCCCCTCAACTGATCAAACAAGTCGTCGATGCGTGGCAAAGGGTAACGGTTCTTCACCGTAACTGCATTCAGTTCTCGATAGTCAATACACAGGCGGAGACTACCGTCCTTCTTCTTCACGAAGAGGACCGGCGCTCCCCATAGTGAAACACTAGGGCGGATAAACCCCTTGTCGAGTAGGTCTATCAGCTGCTCCTTGAGCTCTGTCATCTCTGCTGGAGCCATACGATAGGGCGCCTTCGCAATTGGTCCGGTGCCCGGAACCAAATCAATTTCAAACTCTACTTCCCGTGCTGGCGGCATGCCCGGCAGTTCCTTAGGAAATACATCAGGAAACTCCGACACTACCGGCACATCTGGGCTAAACTCTAGATCTCTCTCTATGTCCTGGACATAGCAGAGGTATACATCACTCCCTCGTCGTAGTTCACGACACATAGCCATGGCGGTGATGATCTGAGTCGAAGGCTCCCTAGGCCTCTGGCGGTAAGATATAGTAACCCCAGACGGACTCCGAAGAAGCAGACAATGCTCGGCACACAGGATTCTGCCCTTGTACCGCTCCAACCAGTTCATCCCGACAATCACATCAAAACCGAGTCCATCAAACTCTATCAAGTCGATCGGAAACTCTTCGCCTCTGATTCGTACATCAACATCTCGGTGGTAGCGGGTACACCTGATCCGCTTTTTCAACGGGAGAGTGACTAGGAAGTCTGGCATCTCATCACCGTCTAACCCCAGCCTCTTCGCAAACGATAGCGAAATAAATGTATGAGAGGCTCCGGAGTCGAACAAGATCGAAGCGTCCACGCCATTGACTGGAAAGGTACCGGTGAGGATTGTGCCGCTCTTGCCGGCTTCTGCCTCATTGCAGACACTCAGTATACCTCCCGTTCCGAGTGCACAGCCTAATTCATTGGCAAACTAATAAGTATTTGGTAACAACACGGTTGATATATTTCGAACAACTCCACTTTATTGATTAACACACTCTTCTTACATTATACGTTGGTTTACACTGTTGACATAACTAACACATATATAACATCCTTAACATACACTGGCTTAACACATTACATAATTATTCAAGGCTTTAAAACTGCCTGAAGGTCAAATTCAAACGTCCGGGTTTCATGTGTGTGGCGTTGATCACTGCCGACGGTGCGGTATTCAGTTTGATCTTCCTGATGCCATGATATAGCATCCTCGACTGTCCACCCATGATTAGCACATCTCCTGATTTCAACACTAACTTCTTTGCGAGATCAGCACGCTTCTGCTCACTATATATAAACACCGCGGTATCACCAATGGACCAAGACACCACGGGTACTCCCTTACTTAGAGACTCGGGTGACTCGTCCTTATCTTGGTGTAAACCCAATCGTCCACCTTTCTGGTAGAAGTTCACTACACAAATCTGCTTTAACACTTGGAATTGAATCCGTTTCAACTTGCTGAGCAATTCCCACGGCGTGGCTAACGACCGCAAGGAACTCCTCGGGTATTATCGGTACAGTTGCTCCATCCTCAGCTCGCACTTCTTGATATGTCTTGGTGTAAGGATTCCAGTCCTTACCCATGCACATCATCTTCAATTTCATTCTCGATCTGTTCGGGTATTCAGGTGTGTAGAATCCTCCTAGTGTTGCTCCTAGTTCATTGCATCGTCTGATGATATGGATTTGTGCTTCTGGTGTCAGGTATCCATTTAAGAGTATCATACCTGGTTGGATGACCTGACATTGCTCCATTGGAAAGTCGGTGTTGCCGATGGTGGTCTCTCCAGGGTTTGGTGTGGGTGGGATTGGATAACATATATTGAAGGTATCTTTAAGTTTAGAGTTATCTAATTAGGTGACTTTCACACTATACTTTAACTCTTTACTCACATGATAATACACTTGGACTCACTAACACATACATGCATGAAATGCGGTATGCAATCACTTATTTCATTCAACATATAGGCGGTACCTGGTTTAGAAGAGGGCCCTGGTGCCTCAGACCGGTCCACCACATGCAGGGTGGCCTTGCTAGGTCCCGACCCCTTCCCCTTCTGGGAATCAGTGTTCCTCTAATCTGTGGGTGGCTGGTTAGCCGTCTTCGGGCCATCGATGGTCGCTGTGGCCTTACCCTTCCACTGCCCCTTGGGCTTGTTGACTCTGCTGTTGGGGTTCCGGTAACACTCGTAGTCACGGTGACCCCACTTCTCGCAGTAACGACACTGCACGTCATTGCCTTTGCAGTCCTTGCCGGGGTGGTCTCCGTTACACCACTTACAGTAGTAGTGGCGCTCCGGTCCAGAACCCGTGCTAGCTGCTATCACAGTACACAATCAATACTTATTTCACAACTTAACAACATACACTTCAACTTGTCACACATGATTAAATAATTACCCTTAGGTGGGTAAGAGCGTAGGGGTTTCGCTGCATAAGCATATGTGAGCTTCAATGGCTCCTCAGCTGTGGTGGTTTGGGCTTGGCCCTTATCACCCTGGTGCTGACTCTTCTGGGGCTAGGGATAAGGCTTCTTCTTCTTCTTTCCTCCCCCGTACCCGCGGACCCTGGCCCTCGCTCGTGGCCTTGCGCTTGTGCGCATTCTCCTCGTCCCTCACGACAGTAATCTCTACCTTAGCAGCACATGATAGCACTCCTGAATTAGGATGTCAGTTATGCCCCGCAAAACATACTCATAACTCACATTAATACTCACTTATGGATTATACTTATTCACATCACACTTTATTCAAATTACCTGCAAGGTAGTATACTCAGCTGGCCCCATCCCATAGCGAAGACGGTGGCTGAGACCGCTGTAGAAATGGTTTACCAGCACCCGGTTCGAGTATCCCAGGTCCGGTAACAGGTGGATAAGATCGGTGAATGTAGTGTAGTACTCATCAACCGACATCTTGTCCCCCTGCCTCAGACTATCCAGCTCCAGGCGCTTAGCCTCTTGAACATGCACAGGGTAGTATTTGGCTCGCAGCAGAGCCGTATACTCTCTCCAACCAAACTGAGGATCCGCCATCCGGTCCTCTCTCACAAGCTTCCACCAACTCTGTGCCGAACCCTTCAGGTAGTAAGCGGCAAGACGGACCTTGGCCCTAGCAGGCACATCCAAGGTCTCGTAGGCGGTCTCCAACTCGGAGATGTACGCCTCCAGCTTACGTGGGTCGGTCTCCCCATGAAACGACGGGGGTCTCAAATCTGCCAATGCCTTGACCCAGTTGGTCTCTCGTGGCGGTGGCGGTGGTGGTTGAACTTCGGGTTGTTGCCCCTGCTGAATTGTAGCTACAAGTTGTGGGACCATTTGGGCTACGGCGGCCGCTACAGCTTCGGCCATGGCTTGTGCCGTAGGGTTCTCTCCCTGGTTCCCAATATCACCAATGCCGCTTCCGCGGCCTCGACCTCGCGGTCTACCTGACATCTGAATTCACACGAACACTTATTAGCATTATGCTTACACACTTATCGGTTCCAACGGTTGTAACGTTTCCCGACAATAAGGTATCTCCACACTTAGTTAGTGGTTAACCTTTCCATAACTGCTCACTTAGGTAACTGTAGTTAGGTTTCCTAACTCGGTATATTCCTAAGCTCGGTATTCTAGTCATCAGAGCGATACTTCACTCTGATACCACTTTTTGTAACACCCCTACATCGTACTTCACAACTAATTGAAATCGCAACGGAAATAAACATCTAAACATTAACTAAACGCTTCGGTGCTACAATGCCGTCAACCACCCACGTGGTTAACAAGGCAGAATAAATACAAGTGTACCGGTCTGATGATCAGACTCCCGAGCATAGAACTAAAACCATAAATACATCATATACAATACCGAGTATTTAATTACATTCCTTCACTGTAAACTGCCAATATACCACCACAGTAGTATCAACGGAATCAAAATATAATGCCACGGGAGCACAGGCGCATCCCGGGCTCAACATCCAAAATAACCCAAAGTACATCTGCAGCCTAGAACCTACAGCCACTCTGCTTCCTCGATCCTCATCTAGTAAAAATATGGAGCCCCCGAGGGGGTCAGCAACCCTTGGCTGTATGGTTAACGCGCAGCCCATCGCTACCGGGATACGCGCAACTAATTGTCATGATAACATGGCATTCATTTTAAACATAACATAACTAACATAACATGTGGCATAGCATTGTCATTGCATAACAACATCACATACACAGTGGATACTCTTTCCACAATAACAAACCAAGAAGGTTAAACAACATAAGAGCCTAGAGAATGGTTCACTCTCATGTTAAGCTCGTTACACACACTCATTACCGTTCTGTTATTCGAACGAGTAACTTAAGTCACAGATGGTTCGGATATTGACCCGAACACACCACACAAACACATGTTCCCACTAAACCGATCATAAGTCAGAATAGGTAAGCTTTGGAGGAAGCTAGCGGGAGATCGAACGCCAAATTAAGGAGAACAATCTTAACAACATAAGAGTCGAATCTGATTCAGATATCTACTCTTAACTTACATGCATGACCGGACAACCGGATTCCTCACTTCCCAGTTAGCACTTGTTAGAAGTTCATCAGTGGAACTTAACAAACAATTCACAAGAAGTGGTAAGTCTTGTTAGGTACACACAAGGGAAATGAGTCACATCATACATCACCTTAATATGAACAACTGTAAACTCATTACATGATTAAGTCTTATAACGTCATAAACACACAGAAAAACAACACACAAGCCGGTGTAAACCGGTAGGCAACAGACTGCAAGAAAACCATACCTTGGTCCTTGCTTCGACTGGTTTCCACCTTTGGAGAATCCTATACACATTTAGTAACGTCGGTTAAATTAACGTACTAGTTCGTCAGTAGCTTATTACTTTACATTTCTAGTTATTTTACTTTCACACTTGTTATTACTTTTCACCATTTTAATTGCCATTATATCACTCCTAACATGTCTTAAATAACCTCATATCATCATTACTAACTAATCACCATTTTTAGACAACTTTTCCTAACCTTAAACAACATTTTTGGCCAAAACAGTGGCATGTCCGAACTTGTGTCCGAACTTCCCAAGTTCGGACGCAAGTCGTGACTTAAAACTGAAAACAGACGCATGTCCGAACATATGTCCGGACTTCGGAAGTTCGGATATGGGTCGAGGAAAATTCAAAGTAAAATCTCATGTGTCCGAACCTGTGTCCGGACTTCCGAAGTTCGGACACAGTTCGAGACTCTGAGAATTTTTACGCAACAGGGCCTGTCCGAACGTCCATGTCCGGACGGATGTTCGAACAAGCCAAAACACTCATTTTCTAAGCCTTTAAACACTTAACCAATTTTCACCAAACTTCTCTTAAAGCCTCCTAATGTTTTCTAACATCATTTGGTACACTTACACCCTCATACAACATCCATGAAACTCATTTTCTATCTCCTTAAACACTTACTCACTTCATACCAAAATTCCTACACTTATGATATTTTCTCCTTGGTTTTCTAAGTGGTGTTTCATACCTATGATAACCACTATGCCAATAATGTTTCCTCACCACTACAACATCATCTCCAAAGCATCTTTTCTTCCTAAACAACTCCTTGAACATCTTTACAAGTTTATAGCTTCCCATGCAACAAATCACTTCATCCCTTTTTCACCAACAATACACAAGTCCTAAATACAATCTCACCATGAATCTTGAAATGTCCCAAAGCATTCTTTTGCATTCTAAATCCTCTAGAACATTGCCTAAGCCCTTTTTACATCTTTAAACACCTTAATGCATGTTTCTTCCACTAGTTGAACACTTAACCATTCTAAACATTTCCTAACTTACCAACTCATTTAAAACCCTTAGAACCTCTTGTTTATTACCTAAATTTTGACATGAACTCTCCTAGAACATTACTAAACCAAGACACATTGTTTTCACCATCAAACAACCAAGAACACTAAAATCCATCAAACACATTCTTATACACAAACTTCACACATTTAGCACTACATCACAATATAGTGCATAATTTAAATTGCATGGCACTTAGGCCCTTAAATAACATGGCTCTTAGGCCCTTAAGATGCATAAATCATAAACACTGAATTTCCCACATCATATTTGCCTTTGACCTGCAAATACACTCAACAATATTACGCCTTTTACTAAGCCCTTGAGAACATTTTACTAAGTCATTCACCTCCTTAGGTCATTTTAATAAGCAACATAAGCTCATTTCTCCTAAGACTTTAAACCACATTAGGTTAGCACATTTACCTCTTTTCCTCACAACTTCTTTCTTGTTTCCTTGATTAAAATCGGTAATGATGTTTGGTTTGCTTGTCAACTTCTAAACATATACAAACAAATAATGAGTATTCAAGCTTTAACTTCATCTCATTGTAAACCCTAGGTTATACATTGTCTTAAAAACATTAAGATAGTTGTTTTACCATAGAACTTGAAGAGAGTTTGAATATATATCAAGAGAGGACTCCACCTAGTCCATGAAAGGTTGGAATGAAGCTAGAACAAAGCAACATAAAGGCACCATTAAGAGTGATTTTCGAACAACACAAAAACATGAAGGAAACATCATTTTTCTTTGAGTTTCCTTACCTTGAAGCAAAGGAGAACAATAATATGTGAAAAGGTGAGCTCAAGCTCCTCCCATGGTGATTCTCTTGGCACCGAAATGGAGCTCTTGGGATTTTGAAAGGATAGAATTGAAGAGCTTGATGAGAGGAAGAGAATGGGGGTCTTAGAATTTAATTTGGCCAAATGAGCTAGAAGATACAAGTGGTCAAAGATGGAAAATAATGGTGGTGTTGGTGTTGCTGTAGCAAACCGTGAATGGAGAGCAAGAAGAGATAGAAGGAAGCTTGAAGACGTGTGAATGAAGAGGGAAATGAGAAAGTGAGATAGATTTGCTTTTAAGAAGATATTTATACCTTAAAGTAAATAGTAACCATTAGTCATCACTTATCACTTAATAAACTTACATGTGTGGTGACTCATTACTACAAAAACCGGCCCCCTTTATGTTACTAAGGGTATTTTAGTCTTTGTTTATCAATTTAATTACTTATACAAACATATGTTACAAACTAGCTTATTTTAGTTACTATTCACTAAAACAAGGCACATAGATGTGAAAATTTTGATTTCCCATTGATATAGACTTCCAAATGTGATACTATATAGTACACATGTTAATTAAAGAGTAATGATGGACATTTAGCCATTCAAAACTCATTTACAAGACAATTTTTCAAAAATGTGCTTTAAGACTCCTTAAAGCACATTTTGTGTTTTGACTTGTTTTCAAGCTTGGTTTTCTTTGGTAATTGGTTTAATATGTTCATTATTATACAAACAAGGTCTTGGTAAGCTCATTAGGTCTTACCCAAGCTTATCCCAAGCTTAGAGCACATTTTAGCCCTAATTGACTTTAAGGCATTTATTATGTTTTCTACAGTTTAAATTGTTTACTAATGTTTCTAAGACTCTGTTTAGTCTTAATATACCATATTTAAATGTTTAAACGACATACTAAGGTTTGGGGTATTTCACCAAAAAACTGTCAAATGTTAGCGATATAGTAAATAAATAACATAGTAGGAAATGAAAGACAAAAGAGAGAAAATAATTGTCATAAAATCACTCAGGTGGTGGGTAGTAAGCCTGCCACTGCTGGAAGTCACGGAGCAGGGTCTCATAATTATCCTGCGATCGGCGTGCCTGCTCCCGAAGTTGGCTGATCTCAGCTTGGAACGACTGCTCCATCTGCCGCTCTCTACGCTCTAGCTCATCCCATGTCACATACCCGCTCCTGGGTGCTGGGAATGCTGCATACTGCTGCTCCTCTGCTGCAGTGGAAGTAGGGACTGGCTCTGACGGTCCCTCTCCCACATATCTTTGCCGCTTCTGAGTACGCGGAGCCGCCTTCTTAGTCCACGTCGTTCCATCAAAGTCAAATCTCATCCTCTTCATGGTGCCCATGTCAATGGGTGACCTGGAAGTGGAACGACCCTCCTCAGCCAAGATTACCCCCTGCTGCCTGAGGAAGTGGCAAATCATAACAGGGAATCTAAGCCTGTGACGGTCCTTGTGCTCGATGGCGTAGCGCAGATGCTGCTGTAAAAGTTGGGGTACATATAAGAGTGCAGAAGCTCCAGGAAAAGAAGAGTTCAGGACTGCGTGAAGAAGATAGCAATTGGTCTGGTTGAGGTTAGAAGTGTGTCGTGGCGCGACATTGGCCACCAGAAGCGCGGTGCCTGAAGTAAAAGCACATTGTAATGTCGGTCCGTGGCGTTCTGAAACTCATTAAATAGCTGCAACAGATCATCGTCCTCATTCATAGGAGGGGCAGGGTAAGGAATCCCTAAGTATGTAGCAATGTCCTCCACTCGAATGACGATGCCCCTCTCTTGGACCGTGGAGCGGATGGTGCCTTCTTGGATACGAGAATTTGCATAGAAAACCCATACCTCACGTGGGTAGTATACACCACCCATGTCTAATAGCTTCACCCATCCATGCGCATCCAGAAGCTCGGGTAACCCAAGTTGGCGCTGTAACTCCGGTGCGACAGATCGTTCGGGTTCAATTTTGCACTCAAGATTGAACTAGTCTGCTGCTTGTTGAGTTATAAAACCCGGTGGGGGTGCCTGACTGGAACTAGTAGCAGTGCTTTTACCCTTCTTTGAACGACCAGTTAATTTTCTCAATATCCTGCTTAATACATATTAGCAACAAAGAAAGCAGGTAGAACAATAGTATGAAATTCAAACATAAATATATAAATATCCACAAATTCTACCAAAATTTCGACAGAATCTCCCCTAAAAGTATTCAATTCTCCACAACTAAATTCAATCAATAAACAAGATAATGCAATACCGTTATAAAAAAAATCCACTAACAACATTGTACAATCATAAATCCGTTCAGTTACAACAACAAGGCATTATAGAACCGAAAAATGGAAATATAACAATACCATTTTCGTAACTATTAAACCTCAATTTGGAATTCAATCAAAAACACCAAAATTGAGTATAAAAACTGTAGAATTTACCTTGTGGGAGTATAGGATGATTGTAGAAGAAGAAATCGATGACAAAAACACAAGAACGAGGTCAAATTTTGTGAAATTGTCAACCCTAAGTTCGGAACTTCAGTCATGAATTTCTCCTTGTGTGGTTGATGGTTTGTGAATTTCTTGTTATAGAAATGTAGAGAATTGAAAAATGAAGATTTCGGTACCAACCTTGCTTGATTTGGTGGAGTAATGAAGAATTTAGAAGCAAAAGAAGGTTGGGGCGATTTTGGGGCTGTTCGTCGATTTGGTGTATATTTGTGGGTTTGTACTGAATAAACCGATTCGAACGGTTTTTAGTTCGGAAACTCGTCTCGTCCGAACCGGCGTCCGGACCGTCTGGTTCAGACAGGCTTAATATATATATATTTCTTTTTTTAAACTTTAATAGCACTGCTTGCATATTTAGACTGTTGGCATGCTGCAGAAACTTGGTGACATGCAACAGTGCTTCGTCAGGACTAGAGCCATCGAACATGCCTAACTCCTTTACACATCGGATCTGATGATATGGCTTCAGCTTTTGCCACTCATCGTATTCGGATTGGGTAAGGTAGGGAAGGATGATGGCGGGCTGTTGACCTTGATTAGATGACCTGTTGATGTTACGAACTGTAGCTGGTGAAGATGTCATATCTGCTTCCTGGTTAGATTCTAACACTGTGGTTGTGTTTTGTTGAGATCGTTTCTGCCTTAAAGTGCGCAGAAAAGTTCTCTCGATCTCAGGGATATAGCCAACTGTATGATTATTAATACTGTCTGGAAGGCTGTGTGACCTGGTAATAGGAATTCACCACTCAAAACAGCAAAAGAAACTTGTGATGTGATAAAATAAATAAAAATAAGAAGAAATATGAAGGGGGAATTTAAATAGCTAAAAAGAAACAATTCAATAAAATAAAATAAAGAACTACTTGTTTTTAACAAGAGTAAATAAACATAAAAGAAATTAAAATAAATGCAGTTTAAGTAAATGAAAATAATAAAATAAAATAAAGAAGAAGGGCAGAATATAAATTGCTGAAATTTAAATGACAAGGGAATTTAAATGACAGTAATTTAAATGACTAGGGAATTTAAATGACAGTAATTTAAATGACAATTAAATAAAGAACTAGAATTTAATTGACTGAAATTAAATGACAGAAAATTTAAATGACAGGAATTTAAATGACTGGGATTTAAACGACAGTAAAGTAAATGACTGGAAAAATAAATCACTGTAATTAATAGGATATTTAAATTGCTAGAATAATTAAATGACAGAAATTAGTAGAAATAAAATAAACAACAAACTAAATAGTATAATATAGCAAGTGAATTATCCGGGGCTTAGGGACTAGAATAAATCAAGTTACAGGCAACAGCGCCATTTTGCAGACAGTATAATGTGAGTGGTTGGAACTGGTGTATTTAAAACAATTGAGAAAGAAATTAATACTTAAAATATCTGTCGGGCTGCAAACAAAATCCCGGTCGCAGTAGTATAGTAAGACAGAAGCGGCCGGGTATAAAACCGTGGGACTTATAGTGAAATAATATAGTACCTAAGCTTTATCACAAAAAAGGGGGAATTAATTGACTTGTTTTTATAAAGTAAAACAACAGATAAAATTAACTGAGTGGAAGATAAATTAAACGGGACTCCGGGTTCAGGTTTATATAATCTGACTAATCATGCTATCTCTACCGGTTTTATTATAATAGTTTGGCATAATTCCTGTTATTATCTTAAGGACTAAATCATAGACTCAAAAGGACTCGTTACCAGAACATGCTCGGTCTAATCTAGATTCGAGCAAAACACATGTAAACGGATTAAGTGCAAGGAATCATATTTTGCATCTGAAAATACTAACTTATTTAATTAAAATAAGTTTTCCACATATTTATCGATTAATTAACCTGTCTATTTATCACTGATCTGATCAAAATAGACTTTGTAAAGCATTTTAATAAATTCATGAAATTTATTAAAAAGGCGAGAGATAAGCTTTAATCGTAACAAACTGTATTTAATTAAACTGGTAATAATATAGATTACATAATTAAACAAACTATAATTTAACCTTCACCCGGAGTATATCCTCTTAGCCCAACATAGTTAAAAAGAAGACATAATAAGAAGTAAAAGAAATCATCTAGAAAAGATAATTAATTCAGCTCCACTATTTTGACTGCTAATATTTTGGACAGAGGTTGGACAGAATAACGGTATGGAAATGGAATGTTTTATGGGATGAGGTGATGTGTGGATTTAATGTGGACATTATGTAGATGAGATGTATGATTTTTGGAGAGGTAATGGTAATTTTGTGGAGGAAAAATGGCATAAGTTTAGGGGTGGAATGAGATGATTATTAATGGAGGGTTATAGGTATATTTATAGTGATAATGGGGTAAAAAGGAAGGGTAAGTCGGTGGAAGAGGTGTGTGAAAAGATAAAATATATTTATCTTTTCACACCATGTCGATGCAGCTCTGATTGTTGAAATTACTGTCGTGTCCGAACCAGCGTCCGGACCTGCTAGTTCGGACATGTCGACGCTGGGCGGAGCTTGCTCCACGTGTGTGTGTCTGGACCAGCATATTAGGACATAGGTCCGGACGAGAATTATTTTGCCTCTAAAATCTTCGTTTCAACTCCGATTTAATCCCCGTTTGTTGCGTTGGAATCCTCATGAGTAGATCTACTTAATTACATGGATTTTTCCTACATTGAACATATAAAATGCATTAGTTCATATCAAAATATAAATCTTAGGAAAAAACGCATAATAAGTGGGAAACATGTGTTTCAGATATTGCAATTCATAAGGTATTTAAACCCTAAAAGTCTATATGTTTTGCACTTATCTGTGGTTCAAACAATATTTGTGCACAAGAGATTGATCTAAAATAGGCACAACTATGACGTATGAAGAAAAGTGGAGAAGTGCCTAGAAACTGACTGCTCAAGAGATCTTATGTTGGTTGAAAAAAAAATGAAAAGCTAAAAACTTTCCATACCTGAAATACCCTAAACCTAATTAAGGTGATTAAATTACTCTAATATGATATTTGAGGGCCTATTAGTACCCAAATAATTTTGGTAAAGAAAAATAAATCCAAAAGAAAAGAGAAAAACGCCTAAAAAGTGAAAAACGTTAAATTGAGCGTTATATGACCGTAGGAGGAATACGACCTCGACAAGGGTCTTAGATGAATTTACAAGGCTTAATAATTCCTAATTAATATACGGGAACAATTCCCGAAGAAAACGGATCCATAAAATGAATTAAAAACGCTAATAAAGCTTTAGCGCACGTTTTTCGAGAAAACCCGAAAATGTGACTTTGAGTGGTCAAATGAACTCGTAAAAATTATATTTCATTAAATAACTATAATTAAACATTAATGGAGGCTTAAGAACCATTAAAATTAAAGAAACGAGAAAAATCCGGAAAATGGGCCCGGTTAGTGAATAGTGTTAAAACCGGGCAAATCAACGAGCGTTTTCTGTAAAAGACGAAAAACTCCCCAACTTATATATGTATATATATATATATGTGTGTGTGTGTGTGTGTGTGTGTGTGGGCCGGTTTTTATAGAATAAAACAGCCACACACACACCTAGCTAACTAAAATAAAAGAAGAAGGAAAAAGCAAAAAGCTAGAAAAATTACAAAAGTAACTTTTCTTCTCTCTCCTCCCTCATTTCTCTCTTTCCTCTCTTTCTTCCCTTCCTCCTTCCTCCAGCCGGCTCCCCCTTCATCTCTACTGGTTTGAACGATTTTGAAGGGCTTCCATGGCTACTCTATCTTCGACCTCAAGCCCAAGCTTCATTAAAGCTCAAAACACAAAAATAACCACATATTATTCTTCCTCTCATCATTCTCTATCTTCTTCTCTTTTAAAAATCCTAAAAGGATGAACTTCATCTCCATGGATTTTGCCCATTTGAAGAGAAAACTAGAGATTCTTGAAGCATGTAGTCTCCTCTTTCCATTAAGGTAAAAATTCCAAGGAAAATCTCATCTTTTCCCCATTTATGGTCTTGGCCGATTTTGCCCTCTTCTCATTCCATGTTCTTTCCTTGTTTGAGCTTCTTTCCATGCCTTCCATGGTGGTTGGGAGCTCCTCTTTGATTCATGACCAAAAGCCTATCTTAGGGTTTCAAGGTAATCCTTTATTTTTGTGCTTTAAGCACATTCCTTTGAATCCTAGATAGATTAAAATGTATAGGGGTATTAGTTAGAGCCTAATTCCCCATTTTAATGTTGATTTTGAGGTTGAAAAGTGATTTGGCCAACTTGGCCGATTTTGACCAAGAATGAGAGAAGGAGGAGATTGGAAAAGAAAAGAAGAAATTGTGAGCTTAAGGTAAGAAACTCACCTTAATGCTTATTTTGATTGTTTTAGAACTTGGGTTGGGCAATTAAAGGAATGAAACCAAATACTTGTGTTAGTAATGTGTTTGGTTGATAATTGAGAGAAATTGTGAATTGATTGGTTGAGTTAAGGGCTTTGAAACCAAGTGATTTGAGTTTGTGGTTATATTGTGGTTTGTTGAGATTTGTAGCTATATTATTGATGTGGTGAATTTTTGTTGAGCTTATGTGCTGGTAGGACCCTTGTATGGGTGTGGCTAGATTATGATTGATTTAGATGAGAATTGAAGAGTTTGGATATGTTAAGTTTACGGGGAAGTTATGGCAAAATTTGTGTAGAATTGGGTGTTCTTAGTTGACTTAATGAATTGGAGAACAAGGTGTTTGTAGTGTTGAGTAGAGTGGATTAATAACCATGGAATGGTAAATGGAGAATGAGTTTGAGAGAGATAAAAATCTGTAGCAAAATGACTTGTGAGGATCTTAGAAATGCTAGAAAGGAGTTAGCGTGCAAAGCCTTGAAAATGAGGGTTGGACTTGGGTATAGCTAATGCAAATGTCTAGGAATGAATCGGTTATGGTCAATAATGATTTGGTGAGGTGGTAGGAGGTTGGAAACTATAAAGAGGAAGTTAGAAGTGCATTAGTGTGCAAAGTGCAAAATGTGGAAATTGGTATTTGTGAATTTGAACAGGGATTGGGTAGTGAATGTAACCAATGATTTAGAGTGGTTTGGAGCATGTTTTGAGGTGTTTAATTATGTAGGAAACTTTTGGAAATATTATGGAATGATTAGGGGTGGATTAAGGGTTGATTTAGGGTTGAAAAATCAACTAAGTAACAGTTTTTAGCAGGGTTCGGGACCTAGGTTGGGAACCAAGTCCCGGACCGCATCAAAAATAAGGCCGAGACTGAAAGCTAGTATTGGTCCGGGACCTATGTCCCGGACCAGGGTAGAAAATAGGCCGAGAGTACATCAGTTTATTGGTCCGGGACTCTAGGTCCGGACCAAGTCCCGGACCACCCCCAGAAATCAGCCGTGAGTGTTTTAAAGTGTCTAAAGCATGGGGGATTGATTGGTATTGGTTTTAGATGATGTTTAGGAGTTTTTTGGTGACCTTTAAAGGTCCTAAGAAGTATAAACAAAGGTTGATAAGTGAGTGAGTAAGTTGAGAAACCAAGTACACTTAAGTAAAACTAAAATAACGGGATACCGGGGAAAGTACGGGAGTAGTAATTAATTATGTACCGTAACGCCTTAATATTAACAGAACCATTTGACATGTAATCAGTGGTTCAAGAGTAAGACTCGAGAAACAAGTGGGAACCAAGGAACAAGAGGTGACCCGGTAAAAGTACAACCATGGTGCAAGGTATGATGTTCTCATGCCCCGTATGCTACCTTGGCTACTCTGATTTGTGTGCTTGTTTGATTGTGTGATCACCTAAACAAGATAGATGCACGAATCAGAATGTTTGCACTTGTTTGTGCTTGTATTGTATTGTTGCTTGTTGGGTTGTGAATTGAATTTAAGTTTGAATAATTCATGAAATGTGTGAGTGTGGATGAATTGTTTGAGTGTGAATGAGCATTGTAGTGTGACTCATAGTTGAGTCTAGTTTGAGTAGTGACTCGTAGAGAGAGTCAAGTTGCAAATTAATAAAGACGTGGAAACACACTAAAACTAGCGAACTAAGAAACGATAGCTTAAACTTATGAACTCTCTAGAATGTGAGAGGAATGTACGGAAAAATTAAACTCCCGATAACGGTTAGAGAACCGAATTGATCTAATCCACAAAACAACTAATAGTGGAAATATATAAGTAACCTCTATCTAGAGGATTGATAATTGTTCAAAATATGAACCTTGAGTAAAGTAATGGTAAGGGATCACCAAACCCTTTAGAAAGATAGTCGAACCTCAATGAGAGGATCCGACTAATATAAACAATGTCCCAAACATGAGAGTATTCGATAATTTGGGTAAAACCTTAAACTTGAGAATGCTAGACATTGAGAAATTCCCTATCTAATAGATGTTATCAAGAGAGATACCTCTAGGCTAATCCATGAGATTGTGAAATGACTCCGAGAGAGGAGTTTTGGGAATTTGAGTAGTCCGGTAGAGAACCGTACATTTGAGAATTTGAGGAGCTAAATGTACAGCTCCATTTGTATTTGTAAGCCCGATGGTGGGTCTTGTGTATGACCCTACCCGGAGGTCATGGGCAAAGACTTAAAAGATGCCTTTGAGTATTGAGAACTTGAATTGAGAATTTTAATTGAGTATTGAGTAGAGATTTGAGAAATTGAGTATTTTGAGTATTGACTTGAGAAGTTGAGTATTGAGTATTGAGTTGAAACTTGAGAGACTGGGAGTTGAGGATTAAGTTTGAGAATTGTAGGACTTGAATTGATATTGAGTACATGAGGGTTTGAGTAAGTGTAACCCAAGAGAGTGGGTAAGACAATGAAAAATGGATTAAGGCAGACTGAGGTAGAACCCTCAAGCCTAAGTATAGGATACATTAAACTAACCTCTTGATGTGTGTGTTAGTGTTTTTGTTCGATGTTGAACCTTGATTGTGTCAATATACATATATAATGTATTGTTGTCTTGCTTGCTGTTTGAAATAAAATGAACCGCATGTTCTCGACCAAAGTAGTCGGTGTACCCCTGTTAGCATGCGGGGTATGCAAATTTCATATACAGCAATTTGTTGAGCCCCTAGGGGCACCGATTTTATTTTACAGGAGCATTGAAGCTGAATACCGTTCGAGTGTAGGACGGGTTGCCATGTGAGCATTGGTAGTTGTTTAGGATGTTGTATTTGTTTTGTATTGTGGAATTGTAAGACCGACATGTGGTCGATAAGTTGGGAATTGTAGTAAATACTCAATATAGAATGTATTGGAAGTTGTATTGTATAATATGGGATTGAAGTTGTATTTGGTTGAGATTTGATTAAGTAGTGGAAGGTATCGTTTGCTTAGAGTACTCGGTATAATAATCCATCAGACCGGTAATGTATTTGAGTTGTTGTATTGGATTTGGCCTTGTTAGTCACATAGGTGACTAACGGCATGTATCACCCACCGGTTGTAGTTTGAATTCCGCTGAATTGTTGTTGTTAATTGAGACGGGTTAGGAGATAATTGTGTGATTACCGGTAGGGGTGTTACAATACCTATTTGCGTGTTTAAGAGTAATGAGTGTTAAGATTTTGAAACAAACATGTAGAGTGATTGTTAAGATTTTGAAAACGGATTGAGAAACATATTGCCCAATATTATTGAAGTGGCTCAAACAATATTTGTGCACAAGAGATTGATCTTAAATCACAACTATGAGGTATGAATAAAAGTGGAGAAGAAGTGCCTTGAAAACTGGTTAAGAGAACTTATGTTAGTTATAAAAATAAAAGAAAAAATGAATACTTTTGAAGCTTGACTTTTAAAAATCTTACAATAGTAATGTATAGAGCTTCATTAAGAAGGTGCATGAGGTATGAAGAGAAGGGGAGAAGTAGGACCATGGAATGCGTAACAACTCTGAATAATTCAATTTTGGTCAATGGTGCACCAACATGACTATTTAAACTAAAGAGGGACATTAGGATAAATTATATGTTGTCTCCTTTTCTCTTGAAGATGCCAGTTAAGGTGTTCAACGTCAATATTTAATTTATAAAGAAAGAAAGAATTATCAAAGTCATGGGGTGGGAAAGCATGAGTTAAATCTCTCTCATTTAAAGTTTGCTAATGATACCATATTATTTTGCTCAAGAGACATGCATGAGATGGTTGTAGTGAAAAGAGTCATAGTTGGGCTCATAACAACTTTAAGATCACTGTCATTTTCTCTTCTTACCATTTTATTAAAAAGATTTTGTTAGAGTGTAATCTGTGTATAAGTTTACATTATTTCTTTTATGTGTTGAGTTATGATCATGAGGTGTAATTGCGAATAAACAAAGTGACACAAAGATTTACGTAGTTCGATCTTGAATGATCTAGCCCATGAGGGTGCACTAGTAGAAAAACAGTCTATTTCGGCGATTCCAAATAGCCTATTTTGACGGTTGTGAACCGTCGAAATGGAGTGCGCCGAGATAGGTGTGCAATCCTATCTCGACAGTTGTTAGCTAAAAACCACCGAGATAGGAGGGTTTTAGAATAAAAAACACACCTATTTCGGCAGTTCCTAGCTAACACCCGCCGAAATAGTTTTTTTTAACAAAAAAATCGATTTCCTCATCGTCTTCAACCTCTCGGCACAGTTCTAGTTATTTTTGACACGGAGGCGCAAACATGAGAATGAATAGAGGCGTAGAGATGTATGCAGTTCTAGTGATTTTCGACACAGAAGCGCAGACACGAGAATAAGATAAGTTCGGGTATATTACCGGTTCACTAAAGAGAATAAGATAAGTTTGAGTACATTACCGTGAGAGAATATAATGAACACAGACGCAGAACATGTATGTTCGACTGCAAAATTACCACGAGATAAGAGGATGAAGAGAGGTGCGTGGAGTATGTTTGTTCGCCAGTTAGGGTTGCGAATTTATTGTAAGAGAATGGGATGAAGAGAGAGCCACCAATTTGGGTTGCGAAATCACTGTGAGAGAAAGTGACGAAGAGAGGCGTAGACCATGTTTGCCAGTTAGGGATGCGAAATTACCATAGTGAGAGAGAAGAGAGGATGAAGAGATGAGGTCGGCGTGCAAATATGTAATGAATTAGACTTAAATTTAAGCGGCATTTCAAAAATTTCAGAAAAAATCCAAGAAATACCCCTATTTTGGCGGTTGTTTCTACAACCGTTGAAATAAAGCTTCGAGCTAGGAACCGCTGAAATAGTTGTCTTTTTTCAGACTACAAAAATCTCGGAGCCTTATTTTGACGGTTTTCTCTACAACCACCGAAATTGGGGCGCCAAAATATGTGTTTTTTATACTAGTGGTGACAGAGGTTTTTAGTATGGTTGGGAAAATACAAGTGACAGGAGAAAGTATTAAATGTGTGATAAATAAATGAGTCATTGATTATTATTTATAGGGAAAAGACAAATGAGTCGGCTCATCTGCTTGTGGGTTGGTGACACGGGCTACTTCCTCGTGGAATAGGGCTGACGTCACCCGGGATGGGCCTGTTAAAAGCTTCCTTCTCTTGCCGGGTTGCCCACTAATCCTCAAAAGAACATATCAATCTTAGGGTACTTAATGATGTGTTAGGGTGACATGCAAGTGATAATGATGGGTTGTCCGACAAGACTGATGGGACAGGATGTCAGCGTCGCACGTGCTAGGTCATGAGTGCTCCTATGTGGCAAAGTCAAAGTCACTGCCATAGGGAGCTGGTGGGGGAATCAACTCGGGGTTTCTATTGAGGAGACCCAGCTGATTCTGGTCGACTAACGCCAGGCTTAGCTTTCAATCTGGGGCCCGGGTTTCTGCTGGAGAAACCTGGTTTCATGGGCTTGATGCTTTCTTGCTGGCTGGCTGTCTCATGTCTCGGTTGTTGGATTCTTCTCATGATACATGTTTTATAAATACAAAAGTATGATTAATTCTTATGATGAGAAGGTTAAGGTGGGGTCAACTACATTGAATCAAAAAAACTTACTTCTAACGTTGTTATGTTTGTACGAAAGTTTCATGTTTGTACTCTCTTTTTCTCAATTTGAAAATGTTAGATATCATTATTTTATATATAGTATACTTAATAGATAATCTTATGTCAATGGAACCAATTAAAAGATAATATATTATCTATAATTCTATTTGCTCATCTATGGTTATATGGACCAACTGATCAAGATAGTTGAGTCTGTACATTCTTTTGGACATTTTTTCAGAATCGCTCTTGCTCCTTTTTTTAATATAATATCATGTAACAAATTTTTTTGTTCAAAAAAATCAAGTAACAAATTTTGTTAGAAACAACAATAAAAATAGTTGAAACAAACAAGACTAAAGTCTAGCAACAGGCTGGGAATTTTCATGCAAATACTATGAAGTTTAATTAGAAGTTTCTTTAAACTTTCGATTCAATGAGGTTTTTTTTCATAACTTTAAAAAGATTATTGTTTTGCTTCCCTTGAAATTGTTCATAAAATAGCTTTGAAAATGTGATTATGTAACGCAATTTCGAACCTGGAGAGTGTGCCATATTCTAATATAGAGAGTGCCACATGTCAATATTATATTAGAGGGAAATAATGAAAAAAGAAAAAAAAGAGAAAAAGGGAATAGTTACACGCGTACGGGAGTGTCAATGGGGAATATGTGGGTAGGGGAGAGAAAACTATTTTTTTCAAAATTTCATAACAAACAAAATATAATTGCAAAAATAAAACAAATTATACCATTGGTCATCATTTTTTGTTCTCTTCATGTAACACCCCTACCGCTAATACCGTCATTACCGTCCAATCTCCGTATACAATCCAGATTCACGCAGCGAATACTTACATACTCAACGGTGGGTGATACACTGCCGTTAGTCACCCACGTGACTAACAAGGCTACTACTGCTACTTACAGCATCGGTCTGATGGACCGGAATCCCAAGTACTACACATCTACAATACATACTCCATTTATCAATCGAATACTATAATGTGCCAATCAACACTTTACTCCATCATAAACCATACAATACAAAATACATGACCGAGTTTACTGGGTTCCCAATACAAATACAATGCTTCTTCCAAGTTCATATGTACTCATTAAGAGTCTACATCTACCCATTCCTCACAACTACTTACTTCCTAAGTACAAGGGTGTGCCATTTAGTACACCTCTACATTCTACTTCTAGCTATCCAAGTGTAGCCACCGGTCTCTTACCTTGACCATATCCGCTTCGGGTACCTGCATACTAAAAACGTTCCCCCTAGGGGTCAGCTTTCGCTGCATATGATAACCGCATACCCCGCGTACTAGTGAGGGTACGCCGTCCACTTGGTCGAATACATGCGATTGATTTCATTCAAACATACATGCATACATGCTCTTATACATAATATTACTGTAACACCCCTACCGCTAATACCGTCATTACCGTACCATACTTACCTTCGCAGCGGACATTACTTACTCAACGGCGGGTGTACAATGCCGTTAGTCACCCACGTGACCAACAAGGCGAGTTACAATACTACATACTATCGGTCTGATGAATATGAACAAACCGAGTGCTCTACACAATACAATACTTCCCATCGCATACTTATCCATGATCCAATTACAACTCCAATACATCACTATACCGAGTATACTACAATCCTTAAGTTACCAATACAGTTTACGCTTCCAATTTCGTATTACCATACAAGTACCAATTCCTACTATACAACTACCCATGCTTACGTAGCAGCCCCCGTCCTACTCTCTCGAACGGTGATCAGCTTCGGTACCTGCACACTAAAAACGGTCCCCCGAGGGGGTCAGCTTACGCTGCATATGAAATCCGCATATACCGCGTGCTAACCGCGGTACGCCGACTACTTTGGGTCGGATATACATGGAGTTCATTTTACATGCATACATACATACTCATGCTACAACAATACAATCACAATACCTACATACACATACAAGGTTCAATACTTACTAAGGAAGACAATTCAATAGTCAACCATTCATATTGGTTATTCATTCATTACTCTTCGTACTGTGTTCGATATTCTCTACTTTACTCACACTCAATCCTTACTCTTGTATACTCATCACTCCATGTTCAATACCTTACTCGTACACGATCCTTACTCTGCACTCGTTACTAAACTTGTGCATACTCACTGCTCAATACTACATACCTACTCATATGTACTCAATACTCAACCTCACTCATACATACTCAGTACACGGTACTCATTACATACTCGTACTCACTTCTTACTCAATACTCATTACTTTACTCATACATACGCAATACTCAATACTCATTACTTTGGCCTCTGGGCGGAGTCATACTCAAGACTCGCCACCGGACCTACAATACGAGGGCTATACGCTTAGCTCCTCAAATACTCAAATGTCCGTTCTACCGGACTACTCAAATTCCCAGCACTCTTCTCTCAGAGCATATTACAATCTCATGGATTAGCCTAGAAGTATCTCTCTCGATAACCTCTGTTAGCTTAGGGAATCACCACCGTCTAGTATCCTCAGATTTAAGGGTTCCCCAACATATCGAATACTCTCTCGTTCGGGGCTCTTTACATCAGTCGGGTCCTCTCATATGGGTCGACTAATTACTAAGGGGTTTGGAGATCCCTCATCATTCTTTACTACTCTCATGGTTCATGTTTTGCACCAAGATTAATTCCTCTAATAGAGGTTACTTATATACTTCCACTACTTTTTGTTTGTGGATTATTCATTTCGTTTCCCCTACCGTTATCGGGAGGTTATTACTCCCGTACACTCTCTCACATTCTAGTGAGTTCATTGATTTACGTTATCGTTTATTGGTTCGCTGGTTTAGTGCATTGCTACGGTTCCATTAGTTCACACATGACCCTTGCCACGAGTCAATACACAATAAGACTCATCTATGAGTCGGTCTACACACTAAGTGAGGCCACACAATCAATCAAGAAAGGTTAGCTCAATCAACATACAACAAAACATGCAACGAAAGGCAATAAACCGTTTTCATGCTTTAGTCTTGATTAGCCGGCATACAACATACAAATCAACGTAACTCGGTTAGCATACGGGGCATGAGGAAATCATACCTTTCACCGGAGTTAGCTTTACCATGTGTTCCCTTGTTCCCTGGTTCACACTTGTTCCACTGATAATGTTTTCAATATTGTTGTTAATACTATGCTCATACGATATACAAGTAATTACTACTCCCGTACTTACCCCGTTATCCCGGTGTACTTAATGTTCTCATGCTCTCAACTTACTTGGTTACTTTTTACATTTGTTTTCCTACTCATATACTTACTTTCTTACCTTTACTACTTCATTTACAGTGTACTACTACATATATATGCATATATGTGTATAGGCATATATATATGTATACATATGATTATTATAATCATATAATAATTTTTTTTTTGACTCGACCAGACTTGCGACCGACCTTGCAAGTCCGGTCCATTCCAGTAGCTACCAGTACGGGAAATTTTCTGGCTCGACCGAACTTGCAAGTCCGGTCGCAAGTTCGGTCCATTCCAGTAGCTTGCATTACGGGAATTTTTCTGGCCGACCGAACTTGCAAGTCCGGTCGCAAGTTCGGTCCATTCCAGAAGGTTTCTGACGGGAGAATTTTCTGGTCCGACCGAACTTGCATGTCCGGTCGCAAGTCCGGTCGATTCCAGAAGGTTTCCCGTCTTTGTAAATCTGGGCTCGACCGAACTTGCAAGTCCGGTCGCAAGTCCGTCCGGCCCAGTACTTCAGTTTTAAATTCTGTTTTCAGCTCTATACTTTGCCCATTGTTCCCCATCTTCCTACATGTAATCCCACATGTTTTAACACGACTTAGGCCCTCCAAATTGCCTTAATTCATCAACCAAATCCATCACTAAATCCATCAATAACTTACACAATTCCTCACTTCTTTTCCAACACTTGTAACAGTTTTTGTACACTTATGCTACATATTTTACAATTCAATTCTCCCATCCAATACTTTCTCAACCAATGCCATTCCTAGCATTCTAAATACCTCTCCTACCATACCAATTCATTTCCAAGCCATTGTACTACCTATACCCAAGTTCTAAACCATCTTACCAAGATCCTGCACATTAATTCTCCTAACTTCTCCAATGTGTTCCTATACACTTTGCTACAGATTTTACACTGCCTATTCATCATACTACAATTACCATTCCCTAGTACTAAACATTCTAATAATCCCAATACATATCCTGGTTCTCCATTCACCAAGTCATTCCTTAATGCACAATTCCTACCAAAATTTGGCCATAACTCATCTACTTTCTTACTTATCCACACACATCCTTTCTCATCAAGTTCATCCCTATTCTAGCCAAACCACAAGGGTTCTCCCAGCACACTTAAGCAATCTTAATACATCAATACCCATCCATCACAACTACTAATACACATACCTCATTCCACTTGGCTCCAAAGCTTCGATTCAAATACTTGCACTTAAATACTCAAACTTCACAATTCTCAATACTAGTACAAGGTTTTGGGTTCTTAAATATTACCATTCCATACTCTAATGCATAGAATTTACATTAGGAAGGAGCTCTTACCTTGAGCTTTACTTCATTCTTTCTTTTCATTTCTTCTTCAGTTCTCTTTCTTGTCCAAATCGATTTTGTGGGGAATGGAGTTGCCAAACTCCATCCCCATCACCCAAGCACACCAAACAAGTATAATTAAACACTAACCCTTAGATTTATGCTAGTTCATTGAAGTGTTCAAAATACAAATTTCTAGGGTTTACCTTTGGAGTGCTTTAGGAGGGGTTTTAGCCCTTGGTTCAAGAAGGTGTTCTCACCACCATTGGAGTGTTGAAGCAAAGCTCCAAAACAAGAGGAAAAACAAGGTAAGGGAGAGAGGCAAAAATCGGCCATACCAAGGAGATGGAGAAAGGTAAGGTTTTTCATGGAGATTTTTACCTTGTTTGAAAGAGGAGACTCCAAGCTACACAATGGTGTGTTTTTCTCTTCAAATGGGGAAAACCCATGGAGATGAAACTCATCCTTTTCGAATTTTGGAAAGATAGAAATGTAGAGGAGGATGAGGGGATTACAAATATGTAATTTATTTTACATTTGGAGCTCACATGGAGCTAGAGCTTGTGGAAGAAGGTGAGGAAGCCATGGGAGCTTCCTTTGGGGCTTTGAAATCGCCAACAAGAAGAGAGGAAGGAGGAAGAGAGCTGCAGAGAGGGGGTTCCATCGTGAGAGAGGGAGGGAGTTGGAGGGAGAGAAGAGAAATGAGAGAATAAGAGGAGAGAGGGGGTATTTTCTTTTGTACTTTTTACTTTTTTGCTTTCTTTGATTTACTTATTTGTTACTTGTGTGTGTGTGTGAGAGAGAGCTGTTTACACCAGTAAAAACCGGCCCCCTCTGTAAATACTAGCTGGAGCGTTTTTCGTTTTTTACAGAAACCGCTCGTTATTTTACCCGGTCTTTGATACTATTCACTAACCGGGCCCGTTTTCCAGAAGTTTCTCGTTTCTTTATTTTTATTGGTTATTAAACTTCCATAAATGCTTAATAATTATTATTTAATGATTTATGATTTTTACGGGTCTGTTCGACCACTTAAAGTCACGTTTTCGGGTTTCCTTGAAAAACGTGCGCTAAAGCTCTTTTAGCATTTTAATACATTTCTTGGATCCGTTTTCTTCGGGAATCATCCCCACATACTAATTAGGCATGAATAAGCCTTAGGAATACATTTCTTGGATCCGTTTTCTTTACCAAAATTATTTAGGCGCTATTAGGCCTTTAAATACCATATTAAAATATTCTAATCACCATATTTAAGTTCGGGGTATTTCAATTACAATACATTACGCAAGGAATACATACATACACGTCAATACACACTCTTTAATACATACATGGTAACCCATACAAATCGTCAGATACATTCTTACCTTTCCGAGATCCGCAATACACAATACATATACAATACATACGCAATACATACACAATACACCATCCTTGTTAGCTCATGTTGGTCCACCCGGGTTAATCGGGTGGAGATTACTCTTTTACTCGTTCCGCAGTACTTACGCATACATACTCATACTCATACATACTTACTTACTTACTCTTACTCATGTTAAGTCGTCGGGACCTCCGGCCCGGGGACTACTCCGTCCCACCACCGGGATTTACTTGACTCACCAGTCCGGGATGCTACCCATTTAAGGGGTTTGGGCCGCGGACCAGTTTAAGAGTCAGGAATCGGATCCAACCTCTTGTATCTCCTCATCCTCACGCGTGGCCGAAGCTATATCGGACTTCTACTCATTCCAATTTATTCCTTACTTATGTTAGGAGTTAGGTAGTTAGGAATTAGTAGAAGTCACACATCTAAGCCACATACACATTACATTGTTCATATACACATCCATACACAATACAGTACAATATACAAGTACACTACGAGATACAATACACTTCATCATTATTCATATATTTCATGAATTATACAAACAAGTGTTCAAGACTAGTAAACATCGAGAACAGCATAAGTCAAGCACAGGTAAGTGCGATATAGTCCGATTCATGCATTTATCTTATTTAGGTGATCAAATAAGCACACAAATCGGGGTAACCAGATTAGGATACAGGGCATGAAGAAATCATACCTTTTTCTGAAATTTACTTTATCGGGTGTCGCTTTGTTCCTTAGTCCTTACTTATTCCTTGAGTCCTAGTCTCGAACCAATGACTACATGCCAAATGGTTCAATTAATACTAAGCATTGCAGTACATACATAGTTACTACTCCCGAACTTACCCCGTTATCCCGTTGTTTCGGTTTAACTTAATGTTCATACACTTACAACTTTCTTACCTACTCTCCAACTTGTTTATACCTCTAATGATCCTTAAGCATCATTAATTAAGTACTAATTATCTTATACTATCATTACCATTCACTTCCTTACTTTATAAACCACTTAAACAACTTATTTTTACAATTCTGTGTTGGTCCGGGGCCTTGTTCGGGTCTTAAGTCCCGGACCAACATGTGGTCACTACTCTCGGCCTGATTTCAAGTATGGTCCGGGACCTTATACATAAGGTACGTCCTGGACCCAAGGCTTGTAACTCTCGAATGGATTTTTGGTACTGGTCCGAGTCTTCATGCTTACCCAAGTCCCGGACCTTGAACTTACAGAACTCTCGGCATGTTTTATTAGGGTGGTCCGGGTCCTTGTATGGGGGTTAAGTCCCGGACCACCACCTGGTTCTAACTCTCGGGGTGATTTTGCACACTGGTCCGGGACTTAGTCCTGGACTTAAGTCCCGGACCCTACTACAATTTCTACAGGTTTTGACATTTTCAAAATCTGTTACATCCCATACTTTGCCTAATAAATTCCCAAATGTTCCTACACTTAATCACACATGTTTGAGCACCTATTTAAGCTTCTAAACATGTTTAAATCCAGCACTAATTCATTACTCCTCTTCATACCAATTCACACACATATTTTCTACATTTTCATCCCAACACTTACAAACTCTCCCTAGTTTTGTTTTGCTACAGATTTTGGTTCCTACTTCCTCCACACATAATTTCCTCTCCTAATGCCATTTCCAAGGCCTACGATGCATTACCTCACCTCTTCAAGTCCAACACTCATTCACTAGGTCTTGTACACAAGTTCTCCTAGTTTCCCCAATACCATTCAACAACTCTTGCTACAGATTTTACATTCTTTCATTCTCATACTATAACTACCATTCCATAATTACCAAGCATCTCTATTAACTCCAATACAGACCTTGGTTCTCCCATTCACCAAGTCATCGATAAATGCACATATTCCTACCAAAATTTTGCCGTAGTTTACCTATAATCCTAACTTCTCCACATACACACTTTTTCATCAAATTCATTCCTAATCTAGCCACACCCATACAAGGGTCCTACCAGCAATCAATACATTACTAATACATCAATATTTCCATCAACAACAATACTAATACACATACACATTACATTTGGCTCCAAGGCCTACAATTCGAATACTTAGCCCACAAATACTTAAACTTCCACAACTACAATACTAGTACGATAGTTTAGGTTATTTTATTTGTTTACCCATTCCCATTACTCTAATGCATGGAAATATAGCATTGAGAGAGAGCTCTTACCTTAAAGCTCTTATTTCCTTCAATTCCTTTTTCAATTCTCCTCTTCCTCTCTTTCTTGCACAAATCGGTTTTATGGGGAATGGAGTTGCCAACTCCATTCCCATCACCCAAAGCATACAAAACAAGTATAATTAATATACTAACCCTTAGATTTATACTAACTCATTGAGATGTTTTAAACAAATTTCTAGGGTTTACCTTTTGAAGCTTTTAGGAGGGGTTTTCGCCCTTGGTTCAAGAAGGTGAATCCACCACCATTGCAAGGTTGATATTATGCTCAAGAGAGAGAGAGAAAATGGAGTGTTACAATGGCAAAAATCGGCTATCAAAGGAGATAAAGAAAACTTAAGGTTCTCATAGAGCTTTTTACCTTAATGGAGAGAGGGGACTCCAAGCTACACATTGATGCTATTTTCTTCACCAATGGGGTATACCCACGAAAATGAACTTCCTCATTTTTGGATTTTGAAAAGAGAGAAGTGTAGAGGATGATGAGGAGATTACAAATATGTAATTTGTTTTTGATTTGGAGCTTACAAGAGGATGGAGCATGAGGATGAAGAAGGGAAGCCATTGTTGTTGTTGGAGAAGCTCAAGAAATCGCCCACAAGCAGAGAGAGGAGGGAGAAATTGCTGGGTGAGGAAGAAAGGAGAAAGAGAAAAGAGAGAGTGAGGTGAGAGAGAGTGTGGGGGTTACTTTTTTTATTTTTCTTATTTGTCTTTTAGTATATTAGGAAGTGAAGAGGGTGTGTGAGAGAGGGGGGGAGGGGTGAAATACCCCAAACCTTAATAAGTTAGTTAATTATGTAATTATGACATTTTTAAGGCCAATTAAGTCCTTAAGACCATTAGTGAAGAAACAAAAACTAAAAAGAAAAAGAAAATGCGTAAAAGCCACAAAATGTAAAAACGTGTGTTAAATGATTATAATGAGTATGTAACCTTAACTAGGGTCCTAAAAGGATTCCTAGGACTTATTTAGTCCTTAAGAACATGTGGGAAAAATTCCCGAAGGAAACGGATCCAAATAGTGGATTAAAAATGCAAAACGGGCTTTAAAGCACGTTTTTTGAGAAACCCGGGAAATGTGATTTGAAACGGGTTTAAAGGACTAATAAAAATTTATAGTCAATCATATGGCTATAATTAAATATTAGTCAAGGTCTAGGACCATAAAAATAAATAAAACAAAAATCTGGAAACCGGACCCGGACTGTTAAAACTGACAGTTCAGGAATTCACGGGTGTTATCTGCTAAATGACCATGTGCCACCTCCTCTCTACTTTTACAAAAAAATATTCAATTTTTGCCCCTTGTGAGAAGTAACTCACGTTTTGTGCCCCCTCCCTCTCATTTATTAATTCTACTCTATGTACTAGAAGACAAAACATAAAGTAAAGTATTACCTCTTTATTTTTCTCTTTCCTCTACTTTCTCTTCCCTCTCGATTTTCTTTTCCCCTTGCCATCGTTCTCTCTGCTCCTTGTTCCCTCCTATGGCGATTTCTTGAGGAGCTCCAACTCCTTCATTCTCCTTCCTTGTTCCCTCACCAAATCAAGTCCAAATCGAAAATAAAATACACCAAAATACTCACCTTGCTTTGGAGATCATTTTCCACCTTTCAAAATCTTCAAACTCCACATTTGAATTCCATGGGTGTAGCTCATTTTTAAGAGCAAAACACCCATTCTTGAAGCCAATCAACCCTTTGATGGGTTAAGGTAAGAAACAACTCGAAAATCCCTCTTTTTCTCCATCTTCCTTGGCCGATTTTGCTCTGTTTTGAGCTCCAGTTTTGCTCCTTGTTTTAGCGTATTTGAAGCCTCATTAAGTGCTGGAGTTTTCCCATCTTTGTTCCTAAGAAGCCCATTGTGAAGTAGAAGGTAAAATCTCTTCATTTTTATGCTTAAACACCCTCTTGTTTTAGGGTTGTTGCAAGAGATTCAATTAAATTCTTGGTACTCATTACCATTTATGGTATTTGGTCATTAGTGTAACAAATAACCCATTGGAAATCGGTTGTGGAACAAGAAGTGAGGAGGAGGGAAAGTTGAAAGAAATCCAAGGTAAATAACTTACCTTAAGCTATGTGGTGTTTTAAGGACTTTGTGTTTTATCTTGGTGCAAATATAAATGCTCAGTGAAATTCAGGTGTTGCGAATAATATGAGGAAATTCAGTGTTTAATTTGATGTTGATTAAGGGCCTAAGAGCCAAGCTTTTAAGGTTCATGAACATTGAGTGCTATTGTTGTTGGAAATGATGAACTTAAGGGTGGTCTAGTGTTCTTGGATGAGTTCGTTGGTTGGACTGTTTGGAGGGTTAAATAATGTGTGGGAAAATGTTAGAATTATGGGGAGATCATGTCAAAATTTGTGTAGAAATTTAATGGTTTAAATGCATTTCGAGGTGGGAGCAAACTAGTGAACTACAAGTGTTTTAAGAGGGAAAACTTAGTATGAAAATCGGTTGGTAACTAGGTAGATGGATAAGGGGAGAGGAGTGAACTCTAAGGTGGGAATGTTGCATTATTCTTGGACTAATGAGTGGGTGAGAGTGGTGAGAAAAATCTGTAGCATAACACTTGATAGAACTTAGCATTAGTTCTTGTAAGAGGAGAGTGGGAAATTTGGGTGAATTTAATCAAGAATTGGGTAACAAGTTTAGATGATGATTTAGGCAAGTTTAAGATGTTATATTAGTGTTAAAATATATTTAATTACATGTAGGAACCTTGGGGCAACAATGGGTGAAGTTAACAAGTGAAACAAGAATTGAAAATGTCATTTCTGGAGGTATGTACGTAGCAGGGGTCCGGGACCTAAGTTTCATATCAAGTCCCGGACCATACTATAAAAATTGTTCGAGAGTTGCCCAGCACTTTGGTCCGGGACCTAGGGTGAGCATTAAGTCCCGGACCACCCCTATTAAAATGACCGAGAGTTTACACACACTCTGGTCCGGGACTTAGGTTATGTATGAAGTCCCGGACCACCCCTGTTTTTCTGCCCGAGAGTTACCTATTGAGCTGGTCCGGGAGTTAGGACCAGGACAAGGTCCCGACCCAGCACCAGAATTGAAATTCTTGAGTGTTTTTGAGTCTAAACCGAAGGGAATGAAAGAGGTTGATGTTATATGATTGTTTAGGACATGTTTGATGACTTATAATGACCATTAGAAGGGTGAACAAGTATGAGTTCAAGTGTGAAAGTGTACAACATAAATATGTGGAGTAATTAGCTAATCGGAAGTCAAATAAATTAAGTAACCGATATTATAAATCATGTATAGGAACTGCGTTTGAGGTACTCGTACGCAGCAAGGACCAAGGTATGGTTTTCTTGCAGTCTGTTGCCTACCGGTTTACACCGGCTTGTGTGTTGTTTGTGTTTTTGTGTGTTTATGACCTTGTAAGACTAAAACCATGAAATGAGTTTACGGTTATTGTTATTATTGTGACGTATGTGTACCGGTACTGTTTACCTCGAATACGTACTAACCCGTTAGTTGACCAAGCTAGGATACGTAAGAGAGCGGTACCCGGTTTAACGTTCCAACTTAAGGAACGTTCTAACCTCGGTTATGTATGAACTAGTTGTGATGTGTGTTGTTAATGTGTATCCCATTTTCCTTGGGTACCTAACTGGACTTGCCAACTTATGTGTGATTGTTCGTGTTAAGTTCCAACAATGGGACTTCTAACAAGTGCTAACCGGGGGGTGAGGAATCCGGTCGTTCCGGTCACGCGTGTATGTACGGGGGTCGACATCAATCAGATTCGGCTCTCTCCTTATGTTAAGGTTGTTTTCCCTTTTTGGATTCTGACCGCCCATTAGCTTAGCCAAAGCTTACCTACCTGACCTCCAATCGGGCTAGGGGGGGAAATTATGTGTTCGTTGTGATCGGATCACTATATCCGCCATGCCTATGTGTTAAGTTACTTGTTCGACTAACAGAACGGTAACGAGTTATGTAACAAGCTTAACATGAGAATGAAATCATTCTCTAGGCTTACTATGTTGACTAACTATGTTGGTTGTTTTCTAAAGTGAAATGTTCTTACTATGTATGTGCTTCTATTGTTATGCAATATTCTTTGCTATGTAATATGCATATTGTATGTTAAAATCAATGCCATGTCATCATGACAAATAGTTGCGTGTATCCCGGTAGTCAGCGGGCTGCACGTTAACCATGCCAGCCAAGGGTTGCTGACCCCCTTTGGGGGCACATATTATTTTACAGGAGAGTGATCGAGGAAGCGGACTGGCTATAGCATGGCGCGAGAAGAAATACTTTTGTTATTTTGGATAGTGGACCCGAGTAGTATTTGTATACTTGAGGCTTTTTGTTTTGGTGGATGTAAAGTTGGTTGAGTGATTTTTGTACATTAACACTCGGTATATGGTAATTCTTTTTGGAAAGAAATTGTGAAGGTTGTAATTATGCTCGGCATTCTTGTAATCAGACCGATACATTGTACGTAACAGCCTTGTTAGCCACGTGGGTGGCTAACGGCGTGTAACACCGCCCCTTTTGGTTAATGTTTAAGTTGTGTTTCCCGCTGCGATTATTGGTTAAGTGTGAAGACTATGGTGGGGGTGTTACAAAAAGTGGTATCAGAGCGAAGTATCGCTCTGATTACCGATTACCGAGCTTAGGGATATACCGAGTTAGGAAATTTAAACCTTGTCTTCCAAAGGACGTTATAAACATGTGACAAGATAAGTTTGTAAGCACAATACTAATGTGCTCTCATATATGTTCAGTGGCAGGGCGACCACGAGGAGGAGGCCGCGGAGGGCCCGGTCCAGGAGACACGGGGAATAACTCTACCGCTCAGATGATGGCCGAAGCAGTGGCGGCCGCCCTAGCTCAAGTGGTACCACAGATAGTAGCTGCAGTGCAGCAAGGGCAGCAACAGCCCGTTGGTCAGGATCATCCAGAACCACCACAGCCACGCGAGACCAATTGGGTAAAAGCGTTGGCCGATCTACGACCCCCGTCCTTCAAAGGGGAGACCGACCCTTCCAAACTAGAGGCGTATATCTCGGAGTTAGAGACCGCCTACGAGACCTTGGCTGTTCCTGCTGATGCCAAGGTCCGCCTTGCTACATTTTACTTGAAGGGTTCGGCTAGAAACTGGTGGAAACTTGTACGGGCCGAGAAAGTGGCCGACCCGGATTTTGGATGGGAGCAGTACACGGCATTGCTACGGGCCAAGTACTACCCAGTGCATGTGCAAGAGGCAAAGCGCCTGGAGCTTGACAGTTTGAAGCAAGGGGACAAAATGACGGTGGACGACTACTACACCGCCTTCACCGACCTTGTTCATCTTCTACCCGACCTAGGTTACTTGAACCGGGTCTTAGTGAATCGTTTCTACAGTGGGTTGAGCCACCACCTACGCTATGGCATGGGGCCAGCCGAGTATAATACCTTGCAAGTATCTTCAAATAATGTCTAAGTGTGAATGAATTATATTATATGTAAGTGTGTAAATGTGTTACGGGGCATGACTAACACCTTGAACTTCAGGAGTGCTATCATGCCGCTGCTAAGGTGGAGATCACCGTCCGTCTGAGGGACGAGGAGAATGCGTATAAGCGCAAGGCCACGAGCGAGGGCCAAAGCATGCAGGGGTACCAAGGAGGAAGAAGAGAGGAAACCTTACCCTCAGCCCCAGAAGGGCCAGCATCAGGATGGCAAGGGCCAAGCCCAGACCACCACCACTGAGGAGCCGCTGAAGCTCACCTATGCTTATGCGGCTAAGCCCTTACGCTCTCACCCGCCCAAGGGTAACTAATTAATTCCGAATACTGAATTCAAGTATGTATTGCTACATTGTAAAGTGTGTACTGATTGTGTGTTGTGATAGCAGCCAGTACGGGCTCTGGACCGGAGCGCCACTACTTCTGTAAGTGGTGCAAGGGTGACCATCCCGGCAAGGATTGCAAGGGGAACGATGTGCAGTGCCACTACTGCAAGAAGCTGGGGCACCGTGACTTCGAGTGCTACCAGAACCCCGATGGCAGAAACTATAGGCCTAGGGGGCAGTGGAAGGGTAAGACCGCCGCGACCACTGAAGGCCCGAAGGCTACCTATCAGCCATCCTCAGGGCAAGGGAATACTGATTCCCAGAAGGGGAAGGGGCCGGGAGCAGGCAAGGCTGCCCTGAATGTGGTGGACCGGTCAGAGGCACCAGGATCCTCTTCTAGACCAGGTACCACCTAAACCGTTAAGTGAAATAAGTGATTGCTTACCGCATTTTATGCATGTGTATTAGTGAGTCTAAACATACAACCATGTGAGTAATGAGTTAAAGTATAATGTGAAAACCACCTAAATTAGGAAATTCTAAACCTTAGGAACCTTCAATATTTGTTATCCAATCCCACCCACACCGAACCCCGGGGATACCACCATCGACATCGCCGACTATCCGACAGAACAGTGTCAGGTTATCCAACCAGGTATGATATTATTAAGGGGATACCTGACACCCGAAGCACAAATCCATATCATTCGACGATGCAACGAGCTTGGAGCAACACCTGGAGGTTTCTACACACCCGAATACCCAAGTGGAGCGAAAATGAGTTTAAAGATGATGTGCATGGGTAAGGATTGGAACCCCTACACCAAGACATACCAAGACACACGAGCTGAAGATGGAGCTACCATACCGAGTATACCTGAGGAGTTCCTTGCGGTGGTTAACCACACCGTGGGAATTTCTCAGCAAGTTGAATCAAAACCACTTCCGAGTATCAAGGCAGATTTGTGTATTGTCAACTTCTACCAAAAGGGTGGAAGATTGGGTTTACACCAAGATAAGGATGAAACACCGAGTCTCTAAGTAAGGGAGTACCCGTGGTGTCTTGGTCCATTGGTGATACCGCAGTATTCATGTATGGCGAGCAGAAGCGTGCGGACCTCGCAAGGAAGTTAGTATTGAACTCTGGAGATGTGTTAATCATGGGTGGGCAGTCGAGGATGCTGTATCATGGTATCCAGAAGATCAAGCTAAATACGGCGCCTCCGACAATTATCAATGCCACACACATGAAACCTGGACGTTTGAACTTAACCTTTAGGCAATTTTGAAGTTATGTGTAATCATGTAAAGTGTGAAGTCAGTTGTATGTTGAGTATGTGATGCATTGAGTATGCTAAGTATTAAGTGATGTAGCCAAATGTAATACCACCATGGTGTAAGGATGAGTTTTATGAATAAAGCAGTGTTGATTTCTTGAGTATTCTACCCGTGTTGTTACCAATATACTTATCGAGTTTGTGAAATAAATTAGGCGCTGCACTCGGGAAGGAAGGTACACTGAGTGTGTGTACAGAGGCAGAGGCCGGCAGAAGCGGCACTATTCTCACCGGTACCTTCCCTGTGAATGGCGTGGATGCGTCGATCCTGTTTGACTCTGGGGCCTCACATACATTTGTCTCTCTCTCATTTGCGAGGAGACTGGGGTTAGACGCGGAGGAGCTACCTGACTTCCTAGTCACTCTCCCGTCTAAGGAGCGGATTCGATGCACCTGTTATTACCGAGATGCCACCGTCCGAATTAAGAATGAGGAGTTCCGATCGACTTGATAGAGTTCGAGGGGCTCGGATTTGATGTGATTGTGGGGATGAATTGGTTGGAGCGGTACAAGGGCCGAATCATATATGCCGAGCACCGTCTGCTTCTTCGGAGTCCTTTTGGGGTTACCATTTCATACCGCCAGAGGCCCAGGGAGCCTTCGACACAGATCATCTCCGCCATGGCCATGTATCATGAGATCAGAAGAAAGAATGATGTATACCTCTGCTATGTCCAGGACATAGAGAGAGACCCTGAGTTTAGCCCAGATGTGCCGGTTGTGTCGGAGTTTCCTGATGTCTTTCCTAAGGATCTCCCAGGCATGCCGCCTACACGGGCAGTTGAGTTTGAGATTGACTTGGTGCCGGGCACCGGACCGATAGCGAAGGCGCCCTACCGTATGGCTCCAGCTGAGATGACAGAGCTCAAAGAGCAGCTGAGAGACCTACTTGACAAGGGATTTATCCGCCCTAGCGTTTCACCATGGGGAGCACCAGTCCTTTTTGTGAAGAAAAAGGATGGTAGTCTCCGCCTCTGCATCGATTACAGAGAGCTGAATGCTGTGACGGTGAAGAACCGTTACTCATTGCCACGTATCGATGATTTGTTTGATCAGCTGAGAGGTGCATCTGTGTTCTCTAAGATCGATCTGCGATCAGGTTATCATTAGATTGCTATCAGGGACAGTGACATTGAGAAGACCGCATTCCGAACCAGATAAGGACACTATGAATTCACGGTCATGCCGTTTGGGTTATCTAATGCACCGACAAAGTTTATGGACTTGATGAATCGTTTGTTTCGAGAGCAGTTGGATAAGTCAGTAGTTGTCTTCATCGATGATATTCTTATATATTCTAAGTCCAACGTTGAGCATGAAAATCACCTGAGGAGTGTATTGCAGACATAGAGATAGAACCAACTTTATGCGAAGTTCTCGAAGTGTGAATTTTGGTTGGACCAAGTCTCTTTTCTTGGTCATGTTATTTCTGAGGTCGGGATCGCTGTGGATCCGGCCAAGATTGATGTTGTGCGCACCTGGCCTAGACCGAAGACGGTTACCGACATCCGGAGCTTCCTCGGTCTGGCAGGTTATTATCGGAGGTTTGTGAAGAATTTTTCTAGTGTTTCGAAACCGTTGACATCCTTAATGAAGAAGGATGCACCGTTTGAGTGGACAGTTGACTGTGAGAGCTCATTCCAGAGTCTCAAGGATGCTTTGACTTCTGCACCAGTTCTTACTATACCAGAGGGTACTGATGGTTTTGAGGTGTACTGTGATGTGTCGGGTAAAGGAATGGGTTGTGTTTTGATGCAGCACAGGAAGGTTGTGGCCTACGCCTCCCGACAGTTGAAGCGACATGAAGAAAATTATCCTACACATGATTTAGAATTGGGTGCCATTGTCTTTGCCTTGAAGATATGGCGACACCATTTGTATGGAGTGAATGTGACGATTTATTCAGATCACAAGAGTTTGAAATACCTGTTCACTCAGAAGGAGTTGAACATGAGGCAAAGAAGATGGGTCGAATTCCTTACGGATTACGATATAAACCTTCAGTACAAGGAAGGTAAAGCAAACATTGTAGCTGATGCATTGAGTCGCCGAGCACACTCTCTCCATTCGCTAATCTCTCACTCTAGCTTGGTTGATGAGGTGCGGAGTGCTCAGATGTCCGATCAGTACATGCAAGAGATCAGACAGAAGCTGATTGACGGCACATTCGAGAGCCAAAAGTATGATTTCCGACTTCATGATGATGACTTGATCAGGCTGAATGGCCGACTTTGTATTCCACGAAGTAGCGCTGAGCTGAAAGAGCGCATACTGAGTGAATCACACTGTTCTTCTACTTCTATTCACCCCGGAGCTTCAAAGATGTACAAGAGTATGAAGAGATATTTCTGGTGGACCGGTATGAAGAAAGATGTGACAGATTATGTTGTTAGGTGTCTCACTTGCCAGAAAGTCAAGTTTGAGCACCGTCGCCCTGGTGGTATGGTGCAGCCAATGCCAGTGCCTGAGTGGAAGTTCCATGATATTTCCATGGACTTCGTTGTTGGGCTTCCACCTACTCGGGGAGGCTTGAATATGATATGGGTTGTTGTTGACCGACTGACCAAGGTGGCCCGATTCATTCCGATGAAGGACACTTGGAAAGTGGCGAAGCTAGCAGAGCTCTTCGACCGTGAGATTGTACGGCACCATGGGGTACCGAAGACTATCGTGTCTGATAGGGACACTAGATTCCTCTCGAGGTATTGGAGATCGACACGGGAAGCGCTTGGTACCGAGCTGAAGCTGAGTACAGCATTCCATCCTCAGACAGATGGTCAGAGTGAGCGCACCATACAGACGCTTGAGGATATGTTACGTGCATGTGCACTTGACTTTCAGACCAACTGGATTGATAAGTTACATCTGATCGAGTTTAGCTACAACAACAGTTACCATGCTTCGATCAAGATGTCTCCCTTCCAGGCCTTGTACGGTATACCATGCCGCACACCATTATGCTGGGATGAGTCGAGTGAGACGGTCATTATAGGACCTGAGTATTTAGAGCAAGTACAAGCAGAAGTACGTCAGATCAGGGCTAACATGAAGGCAGCTCATGATAGGCAGAAAGCATACACCGATGTGCGCAGACGTGACCTGGAGTTCGCCGTGGGCGATCAGGTATTTCTTAGAGTATCCCCCATGAAGGGTGTGTTTCGTTTTGGCCAGAAAGGCAAGTTGAGCCCGAAATATGTGGGGCCTTATGTTGTGATGGAGCGGATAGGCCCGGTAGCCTACAGGCTTGATTTACCTGCTGAGCTGGGCAAGGTACATGATGTATTTCATGTGTCCCAGTTGAAGAAATATATGTCTCATCCGTCCCATGTACTTCAGCCCGAGAGGCTAACACTAGAGCCGACCATGCGATCAGTGGAGACTCCCGTACGGATTCTGGATACTAAGACTCGAGACACTCACCACAAGTCTGTTCGACTGGTGAAGGTTCTCTGGTAACCAGGAGGTCGAGGAGGCCACCTGGGAACTGGAGGATGATATGAGGGCGAAGTACCCGTCGTTGTTTACTTCTTAGTGTTGTATGTATAGGGTACGGGGCGTACCCCTATTTTAAGGGGAGTAGAGCCGGTTCGGTTATGTATGTACGGCATGTATTGAAATACATGTCTATGTTGTTATGCTATAGACTTTCAAGTCTAAGTGATGTTTTTTTATGGGGACCTTGAGTCCGATGTTATGTAAAGTATGCTTGTTATGGAAGTGTTGTTTTAGAAGTAATCCCCGTGTTCTAATATTAAGATGCGTGGGAAGTGTGAACTTTGGGGACAAAGTTCTTTTAAGGGGGGTAGATTGAAATACCCCAAACCTTAATAAGTTAGTTAATTATGTAATTATGACATTTTTAAGGCCAATTAAGTCCTTAAGACCATTAGTGAAGAAACAAAAACTAAAAAGAAAAAGAAAATGCGTAAAAGCCACAAAATGTAAAAACGTGTGTTAAATGATTATAATGAGTATGTAACCTTAACTAGGGTCCTAAAAGGATTCCTAGGACTTATTTAGTCCTTAAGAACATGTGGGAAAAATTCCCGAAGGAAACGGATCCAAATAGTGGATTAAAAATGCAAAACGGGCTTTAAAGCACGTTTTTTGAGAAACCCGGGAAATGTGATTTGAAACGGGTTTAAAGGACTAATAAAAATTTATAGTCAATCATATGGCTATAATTAAATATTAGTCAAGGTCTAGGACCATAAAAATAAATAAAACAAAAATCCGGAAACCGGACCCGGACTGTTAAAACTGACAGTTCAGGAATTCACGGGTGTTATCTGCTAAATGACCATGTGCCACCTCCTCTCTACTTTTACAAAAAAATATTCAATTTTTGCCCCTTGTGAGAAGTAGCTCACGTTTTGCCCCCCCCTCATTTATTAATTCTACTCTATGTACTAGAAGACAAAAACATAAAGTAAAGTACTATTACCTCTTTATTTTTCTCTTTCCTCTACTTTCTCCTTCCCTCTCGATTTTCTTTTCCCCTTGCCATCGTTCTCTCTGCTCCTTGTTCCCTCCTATGGCGATTTCTTGAGGAGCTCCAACTCCTTCATTCTCCTTCCTTGTTCCCTCACCAAATCAAGTCCAAATCGAAAATAAATACACCAAAATACTCACCTTGCTTTGGAGATCATTTTCCACCTTTCAAAATCTTCAAACTCCACATTTGACTTCCATGGGTGTAGCTCATTTTGAAGAGGAAAACACCCATTCTTGAAGCCAATCAACCCTTTGATGGGTTAAGGTAAGAAACAACTCGAAAATCCCTCTTTTTCTCCATCTTCCTTGGCCGATTTTGCTCTGTTTTGAGCTCCAGTTTTGCTCCTTGTTTTAGCGTATTTGAAGCCTCATTAAGTGCTGGAGTTTGCCCATCTTTGTTCCTAAGAAGCCCATTGTGAAGTAGAAGGTAAAATCTCTTCATTTTTATGCTTAAACACCCTCTTGTTTTAGGGTTGTTGCAAGAGCTTCAATTAAATTCTTGGTACTCATTACCATTTATGGTATTTGGTCATTAGTGTAACAAATAACCCATTGGAAATCGGTTGTGGAACAAGAAGTGAGGAGGAGGGAAAGTTGGAAGAAATCCAAGGTAAATAACTTACCTTAACCTATGTGGTGTTTTAAGGACTTTGTGTTTTATCTTGGTGCAAATATAAATGCTCAGTGAAATGCAGGTGTTGCGAATAATATGAGGAAATTCAGTGTTTAATTTGATGTTGATTAAGGGCCTAAGAGCCAAGCTTCTAAGGTTCATGAACATTGAGTGCTGTTGTTGTTGGAAATGATGAACTTAAGGGTGGTCTAGTGTTCTTGGATGAGTTCGTTGGTTGGAATGTTTGGAGGGTTAAATAATGTGTTGGAAAATGTTAGAATTATGGGGAGATCATGTCAAAATTTGTGTAGAAATTTAATGGTTTAAATGCATTTCGAGGTGGGAGCAAACTAGTGAACTACAAGTGTTTTAAGAGGGAAAACTTAGTATGAAAATCGGTTGGTAACTAGGTAGATGGAGAAGGGGAGAGGAGTGAACTCTAAGGTGGGAATGTTGCATTATTCTTGGACTAATGAGTGGGTGAGAGTGGTGAGAAAATTCTGTAGCATAACACTTGATAGAACTTAGCATTAGTTCTTGTAAGAGGAGAGTGGGAAATTTGGGTGAATTTAATCAAGAATTGGGTAACAAGTTTAGATGATGATTTAGGCAAGTTTAAGATGTTATATTAGTGTTAAAATATATTAATTACATGTAGGAACCTTGGGGCAACAATGGGTGAAGTTAACAAGTGAAACAAGAATTGAAAATGTCATTTCTGGAGGTCTGTAGCAGGGGTCCGGGACCTAGGTTTCATATCAAGTCCCGGACCATACTATAAAAATTGTTCGAGAGTTGCCCAGCACTTTGGTCCGGGACCTAGGGTGAGCATTAAGTCCCGGACCACCCCTATTAAAATGACCGAGAGTTTACACACACTCTGGTCCGGGACTTAGGTTATGTATGAAGTCCCGGACCACCCCTGTTTCTCTGCCCGAGAGTTACCTATTGAGCTGGTCCGGGAGTTAGGACCAGGACAAGGTCCCGGACCAGCACCAGGATTGAAATTCTTGATTGTTTTTGAGTCTAAACCGAAGGGAATGAAAGGGGTTGATGTTATATGATTGTTTAGGACATGTTTGATGACTTATAATGACCATTAGGAGGGTGAACAATTATGAGTTCAAGTGTGAAAGTGTACACACATAAATATGTGGAGTAATTAGCTAATCGGAAGTCAAATAAATTAATTAACCGATATTATAAATCATGTATAGGAACTGCGTTTGGTGGGACTCGTACGCAGCAAGGACCAAGGTATGGTTTTCTTGCAGTTAGTTGCCTACCGGTTTACACCGGCTTGTGTGTTGTTTTGTTTTTTGTGTTTACGACCTTGTAAGACTAAAACCATGAAATGAGTTTACGGTTATTGTTATTATTGTGGCGTATGTGTACCGGTACTGTTTAACCTCGAATATGTACTAACCCGTTAGTTGACCAAGCTAGGATACGTAAGAGAGCGGTACCGGTTTTTAACGTTCCAACTTAAGGAACGTTCTAACCTCGGTTATGTATGAACTAGTTGTGATGTGTGTTGTTAATGTGTATCCCATTTTCCTTGGGTACCTAACTGGACTTACCAACTTATGTGTGATTGTTCGTGTTAAGTTCCAACAATGGGACTTCTACAAGTGCTAACCGGGGAGTGAGGAATCCGGTCGTTCCGGTCACGCGTGTATGTACGGGGTCGACATCTGAATCAGATTCGGCTCTCTCCTTATGTTAAGGTTGTTTTCCTTTTTGGATTCCAACCGCCATTAGCTTAGCCAAAGCTTACCTACCTGACCTCCAATCGGGCTAGGGGAAATTATATGTTCGTGTGATCGGATCACTATATCCGCCATGCCTATGTGTTAAGTTACTTGTTCAACTAATAGAACGATAACGAGTTATGTAACAAGCTTAACATGAGATGAAATCATCCTCTAGGCTTACTATGTTGACTAACTATGTTGGTTGTTTTCTAAAGTGAAATGTTCACTATGTATGTGCTTCTATTGTTATGCAATATCTTTGCTATGTAATATGCATATTGTATGTTAAAATCAATGCCATGTCATCATGACAAATAGTTTGTGTATCCCGGTAGTCAGCGGGCTGCACGTTAACCATGCCAGCCAAGGGTTGCTGACCCCCTTTGGGGGCACATATTATTTTACAGGAGAGTGATCGAGGAAGCGGACTGGCTATAGCATGGCGCGAGAAGACTTACTTTTGTTATTTTGGATAGTGGACCCGAGTAGTATTTGTATACTCGAGGCTTTTTGTTTTGGTGGATGTAAAGTTGGTTGAGTGATTTTGTACATTAACACTCGGTATATGTAATTCTTTTTGGAAAGAAATTGTGAAGGTTGTATGCTATGCTCGGCATTCTTGTAATCAGACCGATACATTGTACGTAACAGCCTTGTTAGCCACGTGGGTGGCTAACGGCGTGTAACACCGCCCCTTTTGGTTATGTTTAAGTTGTGTTTCCCGCTGCGATTATTGTTTAAGTGTGAATGTGGTGGGGGTGTTACAGGGGGGCTGTCGACCAACACACACACACTCACTTTTTTTTTTGCTTTTTATTTACAAAAGTGGACACACTAGTTTTATTAATTACACTCTCACCCACTACTTCCCGGTTGTTACAGTTTTTACTAACCGGAACCCGTTTTCCGGAATTTTCTCATTTATTTACTTTTATTAATTATTAAGCTTCCGTTAATGCTTATTAATTATTATTTAATTATTTATAATTTTTATGGTTTCGTTTGACCACTTAAAATCACGTTTTCGAGTTTTCTCGAAAAACGTGCGCTAGAGCTCTATTAGCGTTTTAATACGTTATTTGGTTCCGTTTTCTTCAGGAGTTGTTCCCATATATTATTTTGGTCTTATTAAACCTTAAGAATCCATATAATACACTAACCGAGGTCTCATACCTCCTATGGTTGTTTAACGCTTATTTAGCGTTTTTCGCTTTTTAAGCGTTTCTTTATTTCTTTTGGATTTATTTTTTCTTACCAATATTACTTAGGCGTCATTAGGCCCTTAAATACGTATTAGATAAATTTTAAATCCCTATATTTTAGTTCGGGGTATTTCACTTCAAAACAAGATGCATCATGGATATGTTTTGGTAAATTTTAAATTTTTTATTTTTTGTATGTACATATTTTTTTAAAGATTAATTGTGAATCATAAGTGTAACACCCCTATTTAACAAAAATGCAGCGGAAATAAAATACTAAGGCGATTACAGGTCAACGGGTTCCAAAACACCCGGCACCAAACCTCACCAATTACAACCTAAAATAATGTTACGGTCTGAACTCGAGAAAACATTACATAAACCTAACAATAGCAAAATACACCAATGCTCCACAAATCCTAATCCCCATCCCAATCACTCATACTCTTCGTGGCCACCTGTATAACAATTCATACCTGCAAGATAAAACCAAGCAGCCCACCCCAGGAGGGATGAGTTAGTTCCCTGGAATGGAACTGGTACGATTCTCATAACAGAAATAAAAAAACATAATCCTTTAAGCAATATAATAACTTGGAAAGAAACTCTTAAAACAAAACAGAGGAACAAGGCACTTCAAAAATCACCAAGTCAAAGTTAACAAGCTAAGAATAGAGATAAATAACAGAAGGGTAAAGTTAGTCAATTAACACCACACCATGAGTTAGTGAACATCCCATGCTTAAGTTATGTTCAATTCCAGTTAGGAGTAGAGAGACTCAAGTAGTCACAAGGACTAGGAATGAAAGGAAGAAATCCAGGAACCAACAACTCAAGAGTGGAATAAAACCAATTGGAAGAGATGGCCCCACTGCCAAGTATGTCCTTTTAGGACAGGGGATATACAGCCCCTCGCTGTTAACTACGTCCGATTAGACAGGGGATATACAGCCCCTCGCTGTTTACAACGTCCAATTGAACAGGGGATATACAGCGCTGTTTACCGGTGAAGATGTGCACACATCACAACAAAGACTCAGCTCATGGATGAAACAATATCCAGAGTCAAAAGAAGAGATTACCAAGATTGACATTTTCCCATATTCCCACTAGATTATTAACTATACAAGTGCAATACCAAAACACTCAGTCCTACAGAGTGTAGAGGCGTAAACCCCGACAGTTAATATCTAATGAGACAACCGGATAGGAGGAACCAATATTCATGAAAGTTGTATATTCAAGGCTCGGTTAGTCACATCAAACTGAGTTAGTCACACAAACAGTTTCCTTTCGAGATTCGTTCAAGCTCAATTAGCGTTTCTCAAAACATTCCATAAAGTTCGTCACCAAAAGTATCTAAGTACGAGAAATCGTATCTGGTACGTGTAGAAGCAGTAATCAAACTTGAAAGTGCGAACTACTTCCACTAATCACCTATAATTAAGGTATTCCAAGCATTGATTAATTAAGGAACTATAAAGTTAAACATCTTTCATTCTCACTAGTCTATAGTTTCTGGTTACAATTACTCTCTCTTAAGGATCTGGGCTAGATCTCGTTAATTAAATCTTTAATGTTCACTTTAACTTATTCCAATTACCTACTCTTGAATATAGGTTTAGCTTAATTAAGCACTCAAGTTACACTTGACTAATTTACTTTAATACCTATTTAAGGTTTAGGATATGCATTTCCCCTGATAGTCCACCTAAATGTCACATTAACATTTAATATTTTAATTGTTACGTATGAATTAGGTTTACTCTAATTTTCCCTCTTATTATATTTCCCAGAAGGTATGTTACTTCCTTTATTTACTTCTAATGTATTTATATATACACATATATATTTTTTTTAGGATTTATCCAAAACATTCTTAAAAAAAATTTTATTGTATTAAATTATCTTTAATAACCTTTACACATATCCACACCCGATATATGGTTTATAAAATAAAGTATTTTCCTTAGTTTTATTTAAGTATATTACCCTTCACATTATACAGTTGGTATAAACATAGATTGACTAAATTCCTTGATTTAACATATTACTATTTTATTTCTTATATATATATATATATTTACTTCACTTAAAAGTTTGTACTCAAAAATATTTCTTAACATCATGTATTCATTGTTAGTTTAGTATTATTTTATTATTCTTAACCTACAAAGTTTATTAATCTTCTATACTTTAATTTTTGTTACATTCAAAACCATATATTATAATATACCTTAGGAAAAATTCAGAATTACAATTTTTAGACCTATTTCTTCTTGTTTAAAAATCCCCAAATTTAATATATAGCAAATATAATATTTTAGACATATTATAGAATTTTTATTTCATTAAAATATCTTTTTAAATTATCTAAATAATTCCATAATTCACAAAACTTACAAAAATTATAATTTACGTTTAAAAACTCGAAACCCATATTAATTTACATCAAAATAAACTACATTTTATAAGGAATCTATGGTTAAAATTTCGTCTCAAAATACATTAGGGAAGGTCATTAAATAAATCTAACAAGTTAGGATTTTATTCTGGAATACATATTAAACTAATTCAACTTAAACTCCCACATTTTAATCTCGGCCGTCCGTTTCTCCTAACTAGAATCGGACGGCCCACATCTGTCGAGTTCATCAGAAATCCCAATCGCATTCCGAGTACTAATCCTTCAATATCTCTCAATCTACAGAACGAAATTCGATGATTCTTGTTCCTATGGATTCGAAATTCAATTCCGGTTCTAATGGTACCGATTTCGCTAATTAACATGCAGAATTGAGGGTTTTCGATTCTGGGTTCGAGGTTAGGGTTCTTAGTTTAGTTTCGGTTCAAATTTGACGAATTCTCCTAATGTAATGCGTAATAGACTAAATTGATATGTGGGTTTGACCGGTAATGAAATTCTGAATGGCAACAATGGAACAATTTGATCAGAAACTCACCAAAATTGTGTTAACGAGGAGAATCCAATCGGGTTTTCTGGAAACTTGTTATTTTATGTGTAGCTCAGGTAGGCAACTTCACGGATCAACTCGCGCCAACTGAGAGGGATTTGATTCACGAAACCTATCACAATCCAAACTAGACAAGTAACTCTAGACGTTAGTGGAAGATCATTGAATTTGATGAACTAGGGAGAAAGTTACAGATCTCACAAGATCTGTGTTTACCTAGTCGGTTTCTGGAAATCTGGGCAGGAATACCGCCGTGATCGAATAGGCAACTTTAGACCGCTTTATCTCCCAAACGAGTACGAATCAGCCTTGGTCATTAACATGAAAGTTGTAGAGGGATGAGAGATCTACACAACAAGCTATAGAACGTGGATTTTTGTCCACAGACGAAGAAGTTATGATCAGACGAAGTTTACCTGATTAACTGGATTTCTGGAAAATCTGGATTACGGTTTCGCAGGGAGGCTACTTTGGATCAATTTTCCGGTCATTGTAGAAGGTTTAGATGGTGTATGAGTAATGGTTAGAAAGAGGAATGATAGGAGAAGCGAATGAAAAAGACAGCATACCAAATGGTGGAGTAGAGAAAGAGATATATGCGTCTAAAGATCGACCCAAGGCATGCCAAAACTGAAAGAAAACTCAACCGATTCAGTGGACTTCAGTGCTGACTGGGCGCGGCACGGGTCCCGAGGCGTGCGGCTGAGTCAGCTAGCCCTGGACACGTCAGCAACCCCCTAAATTTTGCCTCTAAACTTTAATTTATCATAACTTTGGCTAGGATGATCCGTTTTTAACGTTCTTTTTATCAATCTTCTTGGTTTTCCATAACCTTTTTATTGATATATGTTTCATGGCCTGGGTTGACCATTCTCAAAAAGTCAACCCTAGCAAGGCTTTAGAAGCTTTAAGGTTTCTATGATTTTATTTTGACTTTTAAGACTCAAATCAATGTTCCAAATATTTCTAAAATATTTATAATATAATTGGAGTGTCTTGAAATTTTTCCAAGATTTATTGACTTATAAATCTTACTATTAAATTCATAATACCATATAATAAATTAATATTTAATGGTATTATTTAGGGTTCAATAAAGGAAATCCCTTAAATTAATTTAGATTAATTTATGGGGTATTTCAGTCTACCCCCCTTAAAAGAAACTTCGTCCCGAAGTTTAACACCAACTAATAGCTACTCACACCGCTTCAGGTGTGCTGGCAAAAATTACCAGGATGTTCATCCAATAACAATTCCAAACATAATTCCATACCAATCCATACCAAATGTAATTTCTCCCACAATTTATTTCCACTCATTTCCATTTCCGAATTCCACTCAAGATTACTCAACACCAGACCAAACCAAGATATTTCATTACTTAACATCAAACCAACCAAAATATTTCATAGATAGAAATCAAGAATCACACAATGTATAAATCAAGTACATACATACACCTCTCCATCACTCGACTAATAAAACAAACAGGGCATAATCTGGATGAGGTGACGAAGAAAGAGTATGTACTACCCCCCCCCCCCCGAAAAGAGCCAAGGTACGCCCTCGTACCTTCCCTAACTCTGCTGGTAGATCTAGTTGATATGCTGCTGGGCCCACGCGCTCCGTAATCCTGTACGGACCAACATACTTAGGGCTTAGCTTCCCTCTCATCCCAAATCTGAAGATGCCTCTCATCGGAGACACTCGTAGGAAGACCATATCACTGATCTGAAATTCAAGCTCTCTGGTACGCTGATCCCCGTAAGAGGAATGAGCTTCAGAGAGGATCCTGGTCTGAAGTTCTGTCGCATCCTGAGGAACACAGAGTCTACCTCTAACTCGAAGGTGTCCCTCGCTGTCTAGCTCGTAGTCATACTTCAGACCATCAGTCAAACCATCTACTAACTTCTGCCTAACACCCTGTACGTACACATCATTGTCCTGAGCTGCATATACCTCTTCAGCTATCGTGGTCGTCTCTATCAGAGCAAGAAGTGAATATGCTCTTCTGCTCAGAGTGTCTGCCACGACATTCCCTTTACCCTCAGTGTACTGGAGGTCGATATCATAATCAGCTAGTAGCTCGATCTATCGTCGTTGTCTCAAGTTCAGCTCCTTCTGGGTCCACATGTATTTCAAACTCTTTTGGTCCGTCATAATTCGGACTGTGGCTCCATACAGGTAGTGTCGCCATATCTTCAAAGCGAAAACTATGGCGAGGAGCTCAAGGTCGTGTGTGGGATAATTTTCTTCATGCTTCTTCATTGTCGAGAAGCGTAAGCTACAACTCTGTCATTCTGCATCAATACTCCACCGATCCCCTTGCCTGAAGCATCACAGTAAACCTCGAATCCCTCATTTCCCTCAGGGATTACTAATACTGGAGCTGTGGTCAAAGCATCCTTCAGGGCCTGAAAGGAGACCTCACATGCCTCTGTCCACACGAACGGGCTATCCTTCTTCATTAGAGAGGTTAAGGGCTTGGCTAGCCTGGAGAAATCCTTCACAAAGCGTATATAGTAGCCAGCCAACCCAAGGAAGCTCTGAATCTCAGTCACTGAGCGGGGTCTGTGCCAGCTCTTCACCGCCTCAATTTTAGCTGGGTCTACTAAAACTCCCTCAGCTGAGATCACATGTCCAAGAAATGATACCTTGTTCTGTAATACCCCTAACATTTAAATAATTAAATAATGGTAAATATATATTATTTAGGGGATTATTAGACCCTAAGAGAGTATATAAACACTCAGGCGTTAAAAACGCACCTAAACTCCTTAAGGTCAAAAACGTGCGTTAAAGCCGACCTTAGGATAAACAAGTTATATAAGTTATAAACTTCACATGAAGATAATCAAGGATCATTATATGACCCTTAGAACACAGGACCTCATCTAAAATTGGATAAAAATACAAAGGGCTCGGGAATTCCCATAAAGGCCCTTAAAACCCGAAAGTCCCGGAAATACGTCATGGGATGAAGTAAAGCATTACACTTAATTCCAAATGCATCATAACACTTTAACAAACATATAAGATGAATTCCTCAAGCTAAATTCTCAGTTAAACACAAGTGCTAGGAGATGCCTTAAGAGGGCCCCATAAACCCTCGGGAGTGCCCCGGAGGAGTGCCGAGGTGGCACGAACTCCTATAAAAATAATTCTTAGAATTCCTAAAATCATTATTAACCATTCTAAAGAGATTCGATGAGCTACTTGCTCAAAAATAAACAAAGTACTCGGGAGAAGTTCTTAACGCTCCTTTTTGCTCGGTTAGCCCGGGAATTGTGTTCTGAGTTGAAATAACCTCATAAAACTCAATGTAACACCTTAACATATTATTATTGACTATAAAAAATGTTTATAAACACTTGGAACACATAGCGACTACTTATTTCCCAGGAAAATCCTTAAAGCACAAAAACGCACCTTCGGGTGTCACGCAAATGCGTTTTACGCAATTGCCTTGAAGTTTTTGAGGAGCCACGAGTTGATACACTCAAAAGTGGATAAAATGACCATCTAAATCAATTGATGTCAGTACTAAATTCATAGTACAAGTGGGGGCGATTTTTAGATCAAAAAGGTACCTAAAATCAGCATTTTTACCTTAAAACTTTCATCCTTTAACATAATAAAAAGGGAAAATTACATTGCCCACCCATGACGTTTGGCAAAATTACACAGCCCACCCACGAGGTTTCAAAAATTACTTTGCCCACCCATGTGGTTTCCACAATTTTAAATCCAGCAACTTTTCTAATATTTGATCAACTTAAAAGATGGTTAAATGATATCCAAATTTGATGAAACTTTACATGGACGATATTAAAGTGTTATATTTTGGTAAAACGTGAAATTCAATGTTTTTTAAGCTCATATATGATCCGTGGGACCCGATAAACGTGTCTCATGTTTCATTGGGTCCCACAGGTCATATATGACCTTAAAAACTTTGGATTTGGCATTGAACAAAAATATAACACCTTAGCATCGTCCATGTAAAGTGTCATCAAATTTGGATATCATTTAACCATCTTTTAAGTTGATCAAATATTATAAAAGTTGCTGGATGTAAAATTGTGGAAACCACATGGGTGGGCAAAGTAATTTTTGAAACCTCGTGGGTGGGTTGTATAATTTCGCCAAACGTCATGGGTGGGCGATGTAATTTTTCCTAATAAAAATTTACCAATTAAATGCTGGAACCTATTACACATATTAGTATAGTCTTAGTACAATATAGTGTAACAAAAATCAAGTTAAAAATCAAGCCCATCTGACCTCCATTCCATGCGTTAAAATGGGCGGTTTTGGCTAGTTTTTAACAAAAAAAAATGTGTCTTATGATTATATGACTCACCTAGCATGTACTATATAATTATGTAACAAATAAATCAGTCAATATATGCCTCCATTGTCGATTTCCCCTGCAAGGAAATAATGAACATTAGCTTATAACAAGATAAGGGAATTAAATACAAATCTAGTCATACATTTGACTAGTCAATAAAACAAGGTAAAACAAGTGGCTCCATTGTCTCATGGCTGCCTATTTACATCAAGAAAAGGAGGGTATGAGTTGCTTCTAAATCAATCAAGGGAACAAGTACCTAACCATCAAGACTAACTTGTTGCAACAAGACAAAAATCAAAGCCTTGGTAGTAGTATTGACTACCGAAATCAACTAGAAACAAGGGGGTTTGATTACCTCAATTATAGTCAATGAAACACCAACCTAACCAGCATTATTCCTTGTCTCCAATCAAGCAAAAATCAGTTGTCATTTAGCACATAAGCAACCGTGAGACATATGGAAAAGAGGGGAATGATTAACATGTTAATTGACTTCAAAATTCAAAGAAGACTACTACCACCATACCTCCTGTCTTCTAGCTTTTAATTATCAAACAAGTCACCATTATTCCCCTCATCAATCATCCGAAAACATGTCTCAATTAAGAGACTTTTGGTAGCCAAATTCTAAGTCAAATTAATCAAAAAAATAAGACATAAAATAATGCATCAAATTATACCAATAATTTCCAACTTACCTCCTTGCCTTCTTGCCTTAATATCTCACGTAGGCTTCACTTCCTCATTTGCTCATTCACGATTTGGTAAGTCTTCTCCCTTACTCTCTCTTTTCTTCTTCCTTCCTAAATTAATTCCTAAGAGCTACTAAGCTCCATTAATGGTGTTTTTAAGTTCTAACACCATTTTAATGTAATTTCCTAGTTAAATCTATCAAGTCTTGAAGCAAGAAATCATCCTAGCAATCTACAATTTTCGTCAAGCATATATGTTCCAAGGAGGTTCCTAGATTCAACAACAACACAAGGAACAACAAGATCAAGTTAAGGTATAATTCTATGTTGAAAATTCTAGTAAATTACCTTAAGCAATTTTTGAAATATAGGAACTTTTAAATCCTATTCTCTCATCATATTTCATGAAGGAAACTTGGATCTACAATCATCCCAAGGTGTATCAAAAATACCTTGATAAATTCCTAAGGTAAACCCTTGTAAAATTACTACAAATATTATTTATAAACTCTTGTTAGAAGTCTAACAAATGGATCTCCTAATCATGTATAAGGAGCCGAAAATTCTTCATCAAGGTAACATTTGGAGAGCTTGGAAATCCAAGGAGAAAACAAGTACAAGAATTGTCTTGATTTAAGGGTAAGTTTGTATAAGTGAGGTTTATTAAGTTTAAGTTAATTTAAGCTTCAAATTTGGTATAAAAAAATTATGTACAACCTTAAAATAATCAGGGCCGAAAATATTATAGGTTGTATTGTCAAGAAAATAATTTATAACATATAAGATAAGGTTATTACCTTAAGGTATATATTTGGGTCACAAAAATAAATTGTGTTACATAAATATTAAAACGAGTGGTCTAGGGATTTAATGTTCTATTTTGAGTTTATAATCATTCTAAGTCATTAGCATAATTTTTAGAAGTGTTATATGGCTTATATACAATTATATGTATTTATTATAAAGTTTAAATCAAGTTTTAAAACCTTATGGTAAAACAAAATTGAAGCCGAGAATAATATGTAAGATTTGGTGAGTTTTAACATATGTATAAGTGTATTAACTTATATTACAAATTTTGGGAATATTAAAAATAGCTACAAGTATTTAAATGGCTATTTTAATAAGTTATGTGGCTAAATGCAATTTTTGAAAGGTTTAGTGTATAAATTATAATTGCCGAAAACATAAGGGGTTCTTTGGCATAATCATGACATAATATAAGGTAGGAATTAATATTAGGAATTTTGGTGAATATAAATAGGTGTTTAAGCGTTTAAATAACATTTTATAAAGTTTTGGGGCCATTTTACAATTATTGGAAAGTTTAGAGTGTAACCGAGAATATATATGATTTTATGGGTATGTTAAAGTATTAAGTATGAAATTAAGTCTTGGTCAAAGTGTTGACCAAAAACTTGGGTTAAAATGATTTATGACATAAAATATTAAGTTACAAAAGTCTTGGGATGAATACGTAATTTATAAAAGTATATATGTAAAAACCGATTTGAATAGGGGCAGAAATATAATTTGCAAGAATATATGGGTCTTTTCGGTAATTAAGATAATTAAATGTTAAAACTATAGTTTATAAATTAATATGTAACATATATAAAGTTTTAAGGGTTAAAATGTAATTATATGAAAGTTAATGTTAAAACCGAAAAGTACTTGTGGTCAATTGGTAATTTGGAAAGATTAGGATATTTATTTTAGAAATTTCCGAAATGTTAAAGTGGATAATTAATAAATTATAAAAGTTGTGTAACTATTTGGTAATTTATAAAAGTTATTGGGTATGAAATATAAATACCGAATTAATAAGAAGGGTGTTGTGATTTAATAAAGAAAGGAAGTGAAACTATGAATTATGGCATATTGTGGAGTATAATATAAAGTTTGTAAAATAAAGGTGGTTATAATATCAATAACCAAATAATATGATATAAGGAATAAATGGAAATAATTATGGGTATATAAATAATGAGATAAGGATATACCGTATAATGGAAATTCATCATCACATGTGAACTTCACATAAAATAATGAACTGTTAGGTTATCTAGAACCACTGTTAAATAACAGGGGGAAATAAAGTACAAACGGAGTTAGAGTACAACAAATATAAACTCTACAATGACTGTATTGTAATATTTAGTGGACAGTCATATTAATAATACACGTTATTGCATGTATAAATAACAGCGTACGGGAAAGAATTACTAGAGCAAGAATTGTCAAGCTAGCTGTTATCCCGGTGAACGGTATGTTAATTGTGTGGTCTGAATATCCTAAGGATTATCCTCAGGTCCAGACATTATTTGTCTAATTGTCAAGAGCAGTATCTGTGATTTTATGAATATGATATTGTGTACTGAATTGCTTAAACTGTTGTGTTGTATTTTATACGCGGACGTCTTATGACTGGAAGTTTATACATCTAAACTGGGAAAAGACTAACTGACCTCTAGGTATTATTGAACCTAACAAATGTCAACCGTTAAGGTCTTGATTCAATTATTGGTTATTGTACCACTGACAAAACGGCTAACTTGTACAGAGAGGTATCCGGATTGTTTCGACTTTCTGGTTGCACATTGTGATCACTACGAGAGACTTCAATGGGGAGTCACTCAAAGGAAATCCATCAGCCACATTCGGGGATGGCGGAAGGCACTGCCGTTGGTGCACAGGTTCGACCGGATCGGTCAAATATTATCCAGGGCCATAAGGTCAGCTGGTAACGGTTCCTTTGGAACCCAGGGGACACACTGTCCATTATTAAAGGTTATTAAGGGATGTCTTGACAGGACGCCCGAGGTGAAAGTAATTGGAAAGGCTAAGTGGTTGGTTAAAAAGGGTTAAGGGTCATGTGACCTACTATGTAACACCCCATCCAACATTAACACATTTACAATAAACTGCAGCGGAAAAACAAACCTCATCACATTACTTAACTCGTTGGTGTTACACGCCGTTAGCCACCCACGTGGCTAACAAGGCTAATCCATATACATTGTACCGGTCTGATGGGCTAAATTCCCGAGCAACTACACATTATTATCCCTTTCCATTAACAACATCAACAACATACATCTTTCAACTATACCGAGTATTTATACACTGATGCCGACAACAATTTCGGTCTTACTACACCTACAGTATATATACACTTAAATGATTACCCATGTACAACGACTACCCCGTCCTACTCTCAACGGCTTCCAGCTCTTCGTACCTGAAATAAGAAAAGGAGAGAAAGGGTGGCCCCCAAGGGGCTCAGCACCTTTGCTGGTATGGTAATCCCGCAGCCCACATGCTACCGGGCCACGCACAACTAATTGTCGTCTTACATGCGATTGATTATTTTTAAATCATGCATGCCACTGTAAACACAAACACAACATTTCGCCTCAATGGGCTCAACAAACGGATAATACCTCCTTACTTGATAAATCACTCATGGTATTCATTATCCCTAGAGTGTTCCTCCTCCAACGGAGCTACTTCCTTAATAGACGACACTTACCCGATATTCGGGTTATCCTCAAACGCCTCTTACCGCGAACTGGGATTCATTTCCATGATCCACATACTCCACATTTAAGACATATAACATTCATCACATAACAACACATATCAACACTTTTCACGTTTCAACGCGTACATAATAACATCGCAATAGAAATTGCATTACAACAACATCACATAACATAACGGGAATGGTTCTCTTAGGAACCGACCCAAACATTGTTAATACACTGGTGAGCCTAGAGAATGTTGCCAGTCTCATGATAAGCTCGTTACATAACTCGTTACCGTCCGTTAAATGAGCGGATAACTTAACACAAGGTGTCTCGGATATAGTGATCCAAGCACACCGAAAACATAACATAGTATGCCCCTGTGGCCCGACGTGAGTCAGTAATAGCCTTGGTTAAGCTAAAGGGAAGGTTGGAAACCAAATTGGAAAACAACCATGACATACGGAGAGGATCGAACCTGATATGACAACGACCCCCATACTCACACGCGTGGCCGGAACAGACCGGACTCCTCACTTCCCCCGTTAGCACTTGTTAGAAGTTCAACATTGAACTTAATTAAACAATCACAACATTGGGTTAAGTCTTGTTAGACACACACAAGGGAAGGGAGAGTCATACTTTCACACACAAACATCACACACAAACATCACATAACTAACTCACGCATAGTCGTGGTTAGAACGTTCCTTAGGTCGGAAACGTAATCACCGGATACCGTTCTCTTACGTTTACCTAATAGTGGTTAACTAGTCCTTCAAGCGCACTCGAGGTTACCGGTATCGGCACGTAAACATACAACAACAATAACGACTGTAAACTCGTTTCATGATTTATCTTATAACGTGGCAAACACACAGAAAAACACATTGGCATACAAGCCGGTGTAATCCGGTAGGACACAGGTTGCAAGAAAACCATACCTGTCACCAGAGTCCACTTTACCACGTCCACTTATGTTCCTCGAGCAAATTCTCGAACAACTGATAACATTACATATACTTTTATTAAAATCGGGGTTGCATGATTATTTAATGTCTAATGCTTATAATTTTTCCCCGTTAGTTTAGTTACATAACTTCACTTTTTAACTTGTTTTACTTTCACATTTTATTACAACTTTTCGCCCACTTAATTGTCATTAAAACTCACCTAACATGTCCTTAACAACCTCATAACATCATTAACCATCAATCCCCATCACTACACATCATTTCCATACCTTAAACAATGTTTTTGGTCCATACAGCGCCTTGTCCGAACTTGTATCCGGACTTCCCAAGTTCGGACACTGTTCGAGACTCTAGAGGGTGCAAACTGGCGAATGTCCGAACATGCGTCCGGACTTCCCAAGTTCGGACGCTGTTCGAGGCCAAACTAGAGAATAAAGATAGGTGTGTCCGAACTTCCAAATTCGGACAGTAGTTCGGACACCAGTCGAAGATCAGAAAACCTACGCGCACACAGGGCACGTCCGAACGTCCAAGTTCGGACGGTAGTTCGGACGGGCCAAGAACTTCACTTTCCAAGTCTTGTTTCATCTATTCTCTTCATCCATTGATTACCCAAACTTCATACATGAACTTAGGCATATACTAATACTAAATATCACTTTGATTCACTTTAAAACATTGTCCAACTTGTTACCCAATTTCCCACCCAAAATCTCTTAACACTTGTAACATTTCCTTTTGGTTTCCCAAGTGGTGTTTCACCTTAATGACCACTACACTAAAATGCTTCCTCACCTTCATAACATCATCTCCCAAGCATCTCCTCTTACTAACCAAATCCTCTTTTCACAACTTCTTGAATTCCTTTCTCAAAACCTTACCTAAACATCATTCTCTCCTTATTCATCAATCATTACATAAACCTTATATAAACTTCTCCAAGACTTTGACACACCCTAGAAACACTCATTTGATTTCTAGAACTTCCAAGATAATGCCTAACTCCTTGTAGCACCTCAGAACACCTTAATGCACGTTTTCTTCCTTAGTGAAACATTTACTCATTCCTAACAAATTCCTAATTCACCCAAGTTCATTCAAGCACTTAAAACTCCTTATACATTATACAAATTTTGACATGGGTTCTCTTAGCACATCATCATTCCAAAACTCATGGTTTTCACCACCAAACATTCAAGAACACCTAAATCCATCAAAACACCATCACACACATAACTTCACCAAGTTTACACTACATCACAATATGGTGCATAATTAAAATTGCTTGGCACTTAGGCCCTTAAATAACATGGCTCTTAGGCCCTTAAATTGCATAAACCTTAAACACTGAATTTCCACATAGTATATTGCCTTTAACCTGCAAATACACTCAACATCACATATGCCCCTTAATAAACTCCTTGAGAGCATTTTTACTAGGTCATTCACCATTGGCTCCTTAGGTATTTTATTAAGCAATTCAATCTCATTCTCCTAAGGCATTTAAACTACATTGAGATAGTTTGTTTACCTCTTTTTCCACTCAAACTTCTTTCTTGTTTCCTTGTAAAACCGGTAGGGTGTTTGGTTGTTTGTCAACTTCTAAACAATGTACAAATAATAGAATGAGTGTTCAAGCATTATGCTTCATCTCATTGTAAACCCTAGTTACACATATTGTTTTAACACATTAAGGTATTTGTTTTACCTTGGAATTGGAAGAGAACTTGAATAAGTATCAAGAGAGGACTCCTCCTAGCCCTTGGAAGATTCCAACGAAGCTAAAACAAGCAAGGTGAAAACACCATTGTGAGGTGAATTTTCGGACATCATATAAACATGGAGGAAACATGGATTTTCTTTGAGTTTCCTTACCTTGAAGCAAAGGAGAACAATAATATGTGAAAAGGTGAGCTCAAGCTCCTTCAATGGTGAATCTCCATGGCACCGAAATGAGGCTTTTGAAGATTTGAAAAGATAGGAGTGTAGAGCTTGCTCCAGCTAGAAGAATGGTGGTCTTGAAATTGAATTTGGACCATGGAGCTAGGAGTTACAAGCATTCAAGGATGGAGTTCTTGTGTGGAACTTAGCTAATCGTAAATGAAAGGGAGGAAGGGAGCTTGAAGACGTGTGAAGTAAAGGAGGAAAGGAGAAATGAAGATAGGTTTTGCTTTTTGGAAGATATTTATGTTATAAAGTAACTTTCTTCCTTTACTCACTTTTCCTTCCTTTCCTAAATTGATTTCTTTTACATGTTGGTGACTCACCTTGATAAAAACCGGCCACCATTTAGTAAGAAGGGTATAATAGTCTTTGTTGACCAATTTAATTACTTATAATAACATATGTTACAAACTAGCTTATTAAAGTTACTATTCACTAAAACAAGGCACATAGATGTGAAATTTTTGATTTCCCATTGATATAGACTTCCAAATGTGATACTATATAGTACACATGTTAATTAAAGAGTAATGATGGACATTTAGCCATTCAAAACTCATTTACAAGACAATTTTTCAAAAACGTGCTTTAAGACTCCTTAAAGCACTTTTTGTGTTTTAACTTGTTTTCAAGCTTGGTTTTCTTTAGTAATTGATTTAATATGTTCATTAACATATAAATAAGGTATAGGTATGACCATTAGGTCTTATACACCTTTATCCCAAGCTTAGAGCACATTTTAGCCCATATTGACCTTAAGGTATTTTCTTGTGTTTTGTTTGGTTTCATTGTCTACCAAGGTTTCCTAAGGACTTAATTAGCCTTATTAAATCATACTTGAGTATTATTAAGTCTTGGTAGGCTCTTAGGGTCCTAACCAAGTTCACTCATAGCTTAGAGCATGTTTTTGCTCAAACCGTGTCTTAGTGTTTTATTGCATTTACTATGGTTTAAATTGTTCACTAATATTTCTAAGGCACTTTTTAGCCTTTACATACCATAGTTTAATATTTAAACCACATATCAAGGTTTGGGGTATTTCATACTAACAAGAACAGTTGTTTAAATATGTTTACCTTGTTTGGTGATTGATGGATTGCTGGTGTTAATTATTGGTTGCTGTGTATTATTATGCACTAATGATTGCAGGTGAATTATTGTATGATTGTTCAATGTCTACAGTATTACTGTTATTCTTGTAAACCGGATTATCTTGTAATGAATCTAATATATCAAGATGGCTTAAACGACTTAAGGAATCTAGATGACTTAGGACTACATTTAGCATACCAGCATTTCGATTGCTGAGCCCTTCAATGGGCAAAACATTTCAGGTTACTGAAGAAGACACAAGCCGGAGTGCGGGGAACAGGGTAACTGCCGTGTTTTAGTAAACACTTGTAGTGTTATTATGTAATGTATTTTGGAGTTTGTTGTATTCCATTTAGTTGCTCATTTAGTTTCGTTTGGTCTGTAATAATTAGAGTGCTCAGTATCTGTTCATCACAGCGTTAAGTAGTGGAAGGATGGAGTAAGGATGCCTAGTTACTCACAAGGGTGAGTAACGGCGTGTAACACCAGGGTTAGTTAGTTTTACTTTTCCGCTGCGAATTAATATTATTTATGCTACGACTTGTGACGTTAGAACTGGTTTAGGATTAGGGGTGTTACAAAAAGTGGTATCAGAGCGGAGTACCGCTCTGATGAAAGATACTGAGTCAAAAACAATGAGCATAGGAATATTGGGATAACGGGAAACATCTGCGAGGATTCGTGACTTAGAAAGAAAACCCTAGGGATATATTTTACTGCTAGCAGTTAGCTTAATTACATGTTTATGATTGTGTGTGTAATACGGTGTAACACCGAGTAGTAATAATAGTATATTGCACTATAGATGTCAGACGTTGGAAGACCACGTGGAGGCGGCAGAGGAGGACTAAGTGGAGCAGCACCAGCTGATGTCCCGGAAATACCAAGCCTAGCAGAGGCCATGGCAGCCTTCGCCACACAACTAGGAGCCTAAGTTGCAGGAGCCATACCCCCCCCCCCCCCCCGCCGCAGCTCAGGGAGACCAATTGGTTGAAGAGCGTCGCAGACGCAAGAGTACCGACTTACTCAGGGGAAACAGACCCCGCCGCACTGGAGAAGTTCATCGTAGAACACCAGAAAGCTTTCAGGGCCGTCAGAGTCCCAGAAGACCAGAAGGTCGACATCGCCGCATACAACTTGAAGGATGCAGTTGACACTTGGTGGCGGTCTGTGGAGGGCCACCATAGGGCTACACCAGACTTCGGATGGGCAGCATTTGTAGATGTGTTGCGGGCAAAGTACTACCCCGAACACTTGAAGCAAAGGAAAAGGCAAGAGTTCGAGACATTAATCCAGGGGAGCCAAACAGTTGACCAGTACTACGCGTGATTTATCAGCCTGCTTGACTACATTCCAGGAGTTGACTACTCCGACATTGTGAAGATCCATAAATTCAGGGGAGGTTTACAATTTCGTATCCAGAGTGTCATGGGAGCAATTTGTTTCACTACCATTCAAGAGTGCTATGACGCTGCATCAGCAAATGAGCTAATGCTACAATCCAGGGAGGAAGTTCAAGCAAAGAAAAGGAAGAATCCTGAAGGGGAAGATGGGGGAGCAACATCTAGCGGTTTCTACAAGAAGGGGAAGTAAGACAACTGTGTTAAAAAGGAGTACTCATACATTACCTACACTTAGTTTGGTCACTAACCTAAACCTTCAACAGGAAATTCTTTGACAAGAGGAAGGGGCGGAAGGACTTCCACGGTCAGAAGACGAAGGAGCAGGCCCCTGTCTGACCGGCCCAGCCATTGATGCACAGCCGCTTAGATCGGCACCACCTAGGGGTAAGGTACCCACCTCTCATTTAACCAAACATTTATTAGCTATACCTTACTAAACCATGTTGTATAAACAGCGGGCTATAAGCCAACCCAGCGCCACTACTACTGTAAGTGTTGTGGAGGTGATCATCCAGGAGTAGACTGCACAGGAAGGAAGGTGGAGTGCCGTTACTGCAAGAAGGAAGGCCACCGGGAGTACGAATGCTTCTCCAACCCAGCGAGCAGGACATACAAGGGATCGAGGGGTTCACAGAGGCCACCAGCTACTGAGGCTGGGGGACCCAGAGGAGGTCAGACACCTCAGACTAACACCTATGCTAGGGGACCGGGAGGACAGCCATCCTCATCCGGGAGTCAGAAGGGGAAGGAGATAGTTCCAAGTAGAAACACCCTGTATACGGAGGGAACTCCAGGCGCTGAAGCTAGCGCTCAGCGCGAAACCGGTAAGCCTAGAACTTAGATCTAGAGCATGATGCTATGAATGTATGTTTATAGTTTTTCCAGTCGAAAAGACTTGTATGTGTTTTGTGTGAATTGAAAATTTCAGAGAGACCTAATTTAGGAAATCTCTCACCTAATAGGTTGTTTCGACATTTGTTATCCCTTACCTATGAGACCGAGATCACCTGAGCCTATGAGCGAGGGTCGGGAATATCCAGAGAAAGAATGCCAAGTACTTCGACCTGGCATGATCCTACTCAAGCAATATTTAGATTTAAATGAACAAATAGCCATTGTAAATGAATGTAGAAATTTGGGAATAGGTCTTGGAGGATTTGATACTCCAGGATATGGTAGTGGATCGAAACTTAAATTGTATATGATGTGTATGGGTAAGAATTGGGACCCACAAACTAGGTTGTACAGTGAGGTTAGAAAGGTAGATGGGACACGAGTTCCTAGGATACCCAATAGTTTTCAAACTTTGGTGATAGAAGCGGTCAAGATTGCACAACAGTTAGAAACCAACCCCATTCCAGACATGAAAGCCGACATTGTATTACAAACTTCTATGAGAAAGGGGGAAAACTGGGATTACACCAGGACCGGGATGAGACATCAGAGTCAATTGCCAAAGGGATACCAGTTGTATCATTCTCCATAGGAGACGATGCTGAGTTTTTATACGGTGAGCAGAAAAAGATGGACAAGGCGAAAAAGATCATTTTGAGGTCGGGAGATGTATTGATATTTGGTGGAGAATCAAGATTAGTTTATCATGGGATTAAGAGCATTAAGTTGAATACAGCCCCACCAATCTTAGTAAACACTACCCATTTGAAACCCGGACGGTTGAATCTAACATTTAGACAATATTGATGTAATTATGGAGCTTGTATGTGAGAATCATTGGATTAATGTATGGCATTTTAATACTTTTGAGACATGCACTATCTTACGAATTGTTAACCCCAGGCCTCGAGTCTAATGGAGGAGCAGTGCTGAATGTGTTGGACAAGACCGAGGCCAAGGATAAGGGGAATGTTATCATGGGAACCTTTATAGTAAATGGTGTGAGTGCATCGATACTGTTCGATTCAGGAGCGTCTCACTCCTTTATATCCTCTACATCAGCAAGGAAGTTGGAGACAACCCCTGAACCCCTCTCAGATTTCCTGGTCACATTACCGACGAAGGAGAGAGTGAGGTGCACGAAACTACACAAGGGAGTTCAGATTAACATCATGAATGAAGAATTTCAAGCGGATTTGATCGAGTTGGATAATTTGGGATTTGACATCATCATGGGCATGGATAGGATACAGAAATACAAGGGACGACTGCATTGCGCGGAGCATAGATTACTACTAAAGAGCCCGAAGGGCAAGACGGTTTCATATCGCAGTATTCCAAAAGAGCCTACTTTCAAGCTAGTATCTGCTATCACATTGATGAAGAAGGTGAAGAAGGGACAGCCAGTATATTTATGCTATGTTCAGGACATGAGGCAGGAGGAGAAGACACAGACCAACATACCGGTCGTTTCAGATTTTCCGGACTTATTTCCAGAAGAATTACCAGGGATGCCACCCAAGAGAGATGTGGAGTTCTCCATCGACTTACTACCAGGCACAGGACCTATTGCTAAAGCACCTTACAGAATGGCACCGGCAGAGATGAAAGAGCTGAAGATTCAGTTAGAAGATCTGCTAGACAAAGGTTATATTAGGCCGAGTGCATCACCATGGGGAGCACCAGTGTTATTCGTAAAGAAGAAGATGGTAGCATGCGACTATGCATCGACTACAGGGAGCTTAATGCAGTCACGGTGAAGAACAAGTACCCGTTACCACGGATTGACGATCTATTTGACCAGTTGAGAGGCGCTACAGTTTTCTCGAAGATTGATTAGAGATCAGGATACCACCAGATACGGATAGCTGACGAAGACATAGAGAAGACAGCTTTTAGAACGCGCTACGGACACTACGAGTTCACAGTTATGCCATTTGGATTGTCGAACGCCCCAGCTATATTCATGGATCTTATGAACCGGTTGTTCAGGGAGCAGTTAGACTCATCAGTGGTTGTATTCATCGACGACATTCTAGTATATTCTAAGACTAAGGACGAGCACGAGGTGCATCTGAGGCAAGTGCTGCAGACCATGAGGGAGAATCAATTGTATGCCAAGCTTTCAAAATGTGATTTCTGGTTAGATAGTGTATCCTTTCTAGGGCATGTAATATCAGCCAGCGGAATATCTGTAGACCCTGCGAAGATTGTGGCAGTTAAGACTTGGCCGAGACCGAAGACAGTGACAGATATCCGTAGTTTCTTGGGATTGGCTGGTTACTACAGAAGATTTGTACAGGACTTCTCCAAACTAGCGAAACCTATGACGAACCTGATGAAGAAAGATTCTCCATTTGTATGGACAGCAGATTGTGAGCGTTCCTTTCAGACACTGAAGGATCTACTGACGTCGGCACCGATACTCACCATACCAGAGGGGACCGACGGATTTGAAGTTTATTGCGATGCCTCAGGCACAGGGATAGGGTGTGTACTTATGCAGAATGGAAAGGTTGTTGCTTATGCATCACGACAGTTGAAGAAACATGAAGAGAACTACCCGACTCATGATCTAGAATTGGGAGCAGTTGTTTTTGCACTGAAGATCTGGCGACATTACCTATATGGAGTTACAGTGATAGTTTATTCAGATCATAAGAGCCTTCAACACCTATTCACACAGAAAGAGCTTAACATGAGACAAAGGCGATGGGTCGAGTTTCTGAAGGACTACGACATTGACCTCAGGTACAAGGAGGGCAAGGCAAATGTAGTTGCTGACGCCCTGAGCCGTAGAGCCCATTCTTTATTTGCCATGACAGGAGACAACGATCTCATCGAGAGGTACGTTGTGCTCAGGCTAATGACCAGTACATGAAGACTATCAGACAGCAGTTGACAGATGGTATCTTCGAGAGGCAGAAGTATGATTTTGTGCTTAGTGAAGACGGGCTTATCAGACTGAATGGTCGTTTATGCATTCCAGAGTACAGCCCGGACTTGAAGGAAAAGATACTACAGGAAGCTCATTGCTCATCTTTATCAGTACACCCAGGGTCATCGAAGATGTACAAAGATTTGAAATTACATTTCTGGTGGAGTGGTATGAAGAAAGATGTTACTGAATTTGTGGCAAGATGTATGACATGTCAGAAGGTGAAGTTCGAGCACCGAAGACCGGGCGGATTAGTACAGCCGATGCCCATTCCATATTGGAAGTTCGAGGATATATCCATGGATTTTGTAGTAGGTCTTCCACCGACTAGAGGAGGTGCTAACATGATATGGGTGTAACACCCCTATAATAATAAAACAACAGCAGAAAATAAACTAAAGGTGCTACAGACCATCGGGCTCCAAACACCCGGTACCAACCTCACCAATTACAACCATTACAATTAACTAAGTTACGGTCTGAACTTCGAGAAAACTTAACATAAACATAACAATAATAAAATACATTCACTCTCCATAAACCTAATCCCATCCCAATCACTCATGCTCTTCGTGGCCACCTGTAAATCAATTGTACCTGCAAGATGAAACCAAGCAGCCCACCCCGGGAGGGGTGAGTCAGTTCCCTGGAATGGAACTAGTACTAATCTCCAAAACAAACTTATAAAAACAACTCTTAAATAAATATTAGCTTGAAAGCAATCACTTGAACCACTCAGAGGAACAAAGCATTTCACAAATCTTCACACCAAGATAACAAATTAAGAATAGAGATAAATAACAGAAAAGTAAAGTTAGTGAAACAAAACCACATCATGTGTTAGTGAACATCCATTGCCTTAGTTAAACCCAATTCCCGTTAGGAGTAGAAAGACTCAGATAGTCACAAAGGACTAGGAATGATAAGATAGATCCAAGAACCAATAACTCAAGAGTGGAATAATTCAACTGGGAGAGATGGCCCCCACCGCCAAGTACGTCCTTTTAGGACAGGGGATATACAGCCCCTCACTGTCTACAACGTCCTCTTAGGACAAGGGATATACAGCCCTTTACTGTTAATATAAATGTCCGTATGGACGAGGGATATACAGCCCCCTGCTGTCAAATATTAATGTCCGTATGGACGAGGGATATACAGCCCCCTGCTGTCAAATATAAATGCCCCTATGGGCGAGGGATATACAGCCCCCTGCTGTTACCATTGAAGACGCGCGCACGTCGAAACCTCTAGAACCAGCCCATGGATGAAACGATATCCAGAGTCAAAAGAAGAATTCCAAGATTGACCTTTTTTCCAAATTCCCACTAGATCACTAACTACCCAGAGCAATACCAAAACACTCAGTTCTACAGAGTGCAGAAGCGTAAACCCTAAGCAGTCAATGTCTAACGGGGTAACCAAATAGAAGGAACCAATACCCATGTAAGTTTCACATTCAAGGCTCAGTTAGTCACACAAGCTGAGTTAGTCACACAACCAATTCCTTTTAGAAATTCCTCTTAAACTCAGTTAGCGTTTTCCAAACATTCCACAAGTCAATCAGCAAAAATATCGGAGTACGAGAAATCGTACCTGGTCAATGTTGTAGCAGTTCTAGTAAACTCGTGCAAACATTCAACAATTCTCTGAGGAACACTGAAGATAATTTACTATCAATAACCTGTACCCTAAGTTAAACTTAAATAAATTCCTCTCTCTTATTTCCAAATCTCAATTATCTTATAACCCCTCGCTTAAATGTTATGTATAACCTTTGACTTATCAGTTAGAAGGTTGTATAGCCCAAGGTTGTAGGATCAAGGAATGTATTTTATTAACACCTACTAACTGTCCCCTCCTATCCACTTTATTCATATTTAACCACAATTCTCACATTCAAGACTTTTGAGACCTTTATATCATAAATGTGTTTATTATATAATTAAATCTAAGAATTTCAATAATAATCTTAAGCTCAATACCTTTATTCTTTAGAATAAACATAGTATTATGACCTATGATGGACTCATCTCAGAATACCATACTATTATCTCACAATGTAAAGATTATGTGTTTAAACAATATCTACTAGATAACCCATTATGATTAAGTCTTTCCCTTTACTTAATTAAGATATACATCTTGTATATTGGAATCGTAGTGTTGTAGACGCGTTTTATTATAACTTAATTGAACTGCTAAACTCAATTATCTCATCTTTAGTTCAGAATGACTTTTATTTGCAGCCATTTAATAATCTTGTCATAGGATGTTAAATTGCTTCTCGTCCTGAATAACTATACTATAGTTAACTTAGATTTAACGAATTAATCTTACATTTAGTATTCACAAGGTATATTATATGTTTTATTATTACCTACACAATAAGGTGTTTAGTATAACCTTTCATGTATCCTTACTTACATTTAATTTCCTAAATGTTTCATTTTTACACACATTCTCTTTATAGACTATGCATAATCCTTTGTACTAAACTTCATCAAACTTAAGCCTTAAATACGTTTTAAATTGTTTTACAAAACCTAAGGTTTCAAAGGAATAACCTAATAAATTAATTTCCTTTATTGTATTTAGGATGGACAATATATCTACATAGAGTAGAATTTATCAGAGAATAAATTCTGGTCATAAGTTTGAAATTGTTAATTTTTATTAATAAGATAATCTATTTATGAAAATTCTCATATTTATATTCAAATAACCTATCATTACTCCCCATTGCCGTAAAGTATATCAATATAATATCTTATGTAACTTAGTTTTATCTAATAAAAGGTTCAAAGGTTTTAAGTATCAAATTCCTATTTATAAACCTTCCTATAAATTCTCACACTAAATACCTCACTTAATTGTAAACTCACATCCTGAATATTGGTAATAAATGTATTTTATATGGCTTATAATTCTAAGAAACTTAAGGATAATTATTTAGATAAATTTCCAAATCATCGTTTAATATAGATTTATCATAATCCTTTTAATGATTCTATCTTAAAACATTAAGTTATATTTCAATACCATAAATGTTAAGAAATGATTAAATCTAGACTTACTAATCCACCTCACATTTAGATGTAAAAGTATTTTACTTATTTTATTATGGTTTATATATTAAGAACATCTAGATGTAAACGTATTACATTTGTTTATCATTAATTATAGAATAAGATCTATTTGTACAACATTTTATGTAATCACAATTTTTCCTAAGTTTTAACTTATTAATTACTTAATCCCAATTTAAGATTTACATCCTGGTCATTGACAAATAATACCATACATGTATTTTAATATGGTTATATATAAACCTTGGAAATTCAAAGGTAACTCTTAAGCCTAATACATAACTATAATTTAATACCACCTCATATAATATTCTTCAATTAGTATTATGTAGAGGTTTAGTTTAACTTATTAATTCCTTCGTATTATATTTCCTATAAGGTATCTAATTTTATTTATGTTTAATGTGTATATATTTATACATACTAGTGCAGACGTGTATATCTGAGTGGTTAAACTGGTGTAAAAATAAAAGAAAAGAAATTAAAAACTCAAAATAAACGTCGGGCTGCAAACAAATCCCGGTCGTGGTAGTATAGTGAAATGTAAGCGACCGGATATCGAAACGTGGGACTAATGTGCATATTATAGTACCTAAGCATGTCACAAAGAGGGGAGATTAATTGACTTGTATTATAAATAAAAAGGAAAGATAAAATAAACTAAGATAATAGATAAATTAAACGGGACTCTGGGTAAGGTTAATATAATCTGCTTAACTATGTTATCTCTACTGGTTTAATATAATAATTTGGCAAGATTCCTGTTATTATCTTAAGGTCCGATGAAAACTCATAAGAACTCGTTCCAGATATGCAAGGTCCGATGAAAACTCAAGCACCCACTAGTGGATGGCAGAGGAGTATGAGGAATTTTATTCTTGCAACTGAATACTAACTTATTAAATCATAACAAGTTTCCTCCAGTTTTATGACTTAATTAACCTATCTATTCGTCACTGATCAGATTAGAAATAGATTTAGTAAAGCAGTTTAATAAACTCATGACATTTATTAAAAAGGTGCGAGATAACCTTTAAGCGTAACAAACTGCATTTAAATAAACCAGTAAAAATATTGCATAATTAATACAAACACATAATAACCATTCCCAAAGTATAAATATTCTAGCCTAACATATTAAATAGATAAACAGAAACAAGAGTAATAGAAATCATCTGTAGTCACTCCTGCATTCGTTCTGCTATTTTGTATACGTAGGACTAGAGGTGGATATGGTGGAATGAAAAATAAATAAAATGGAGAAGACGGGAGAAGAGAAATGGGATGGACGTGAGTTGTGAGGTATGTGGTATGTTGGGTGGTGGATATGTAAATGAAAGCAGAAGGTACGTGTGTTTATATAGAGGAAAGGAAGAGGAAGAAAGCAGAGTGGAAGAGCATTGATTGCTCATTAATTGCAGGGGACAGAGCTGAAACGCGTGAGGAAATTAAGGTAGGCGGTGCGGAGTAGATGGATATGGCAGAAGCGAAGTTGCAGACGACGGGCGAAGAAGAAAACTGGCGCGCGCGATTGATTCTTAGTCACGTCCGCCTCATGTCCGCCTCTAGCTAGGCGGTTGCAAGTGTGTCCGCCTCACGTCCGCCTCACGTCCGCCCCATTTCAGGCGGTTGCCTTATGTTGGTCCGCATCTGAGTCCGCCTAAATGCATGCGGTTGCATGTATATGGTCGTGACTTATTTTCTTCAAACTTTGACCGGCTCTAGATTCTTCGTTTGGACTCGGTTTTCTGAGCCGTTTGCGTCCATACGTTCGTCTCTTCGTCTACTTCACTCCCAGCTTGGTTTTCCTCATGTTAAACTAATAAATTTGTGAGATAAACAATAAAACATAAACTAGAGGAAAACAAACCGAAGTGGAGAAATGAGCAAGAAAAGTGCTAATAATATATGAAATACACCTATATAACACGCTCATTTGGGCACTTATCACACCCCCACACTTATCTTTTTGCTTGTCCTCAAGCAAAACCATGTACCCAAGTAAGGAGGGAATGCTCAATACTAACAAATATTATTATGAAGGGTAGGATAAACATGATCTTTTTAACTTATTGAGGAGTGTGAAAAATCAACTGCTGGTGGCATTGGTGTGCTCAGGGTAAAAATAAAATATAGAGTTTCGGGGTATGATCCAAGGTACTTCAATGTTTCTTTAAGGTGACTCTGAGAACTTTTACCATGGCCAACTTCTCTCAAGAATGGGCATTAAGGAGAAAACAAAAGGAAAAATAGATTCATGCATTTGTTTCACTTTTGCATAAGGGATGAGAAAATGTAGGCATCACGCCTTTGTATTTAAGAACACTCAACTCTCTTTGTTGGTTACCAATGGTGTCTCGCAAGTCCCTTATTATTTTGTATTTTTCTTTCTTTTCTTTTTTTTTACAGTGAAGCACCCCTTAGCAATCCCTAAGAGAGAAGACAGAAAGAAACCCTGAGCAATAAAATCCAACCATTTCCAGATTATTTGGTCACACCGCATATAAAATGCTCCTCAAAAGTAATCAAAATTTTAAAATTTGTACCATTTATCCCACAATTCATAACAGTATATTTTTAAAGAGAACAACCCACATATAAAGGGTCCACGATATTGAATTGGACAAACGCAAGATAAGCAGAGAGATTAAACATTTAAGCACAAAATTCCACCGAAAAGGGCACACTCCCCCACACTTAATTTGAACAATGTCCTCATTGTTCACCCGAAAAACAAGGGAAGGTCTCAGAAGACCTTTTCGGTAAGTAGATAAAATAGAGATAACACAAAGGTCACAAATAAACATTTAAGCACATAAACGCTCCTCTGCAATTTTTATTAAAATAAAAGCATAATTAAAGAAACTGGTACTCCCCTGATATTATTTTTTGCTAGTTGGTAAAGGAGTTCCCCCACACTTGAGCTTCAGCCTCAAGTAGCGTAGCTTGGTTGCAGTGTAGACATGAAATTGTACCTGCTTAAGACACTAGAAGCAACCATACTACAAACGGGGTTAAAAGTTAGCAAAAATAAAACTTAAAGAGAACCTGAAAATTAAAAGAGCATAAAAGCAAAATAAAATAAAAGTTCATCCGGGTTGCCTCCCGGGAAGCTGCCCTTCTTTAACGTCTTTGGCTAGATGCCTGCTTTGTTATCCTGGATCAAAAATAAAAGTAGACAACAGCTTTGCCAGGATAACGAAGTTAGCAATAATTAAAAGAAAACCACCTGGATCAAAACAAAACGTTACTTCGGCAAATATAATAGGAAAATGAATACTCCACAAAATCTGGTGTTTGAGGAGGTACTGCCGGTAACGTAGTTCTAACAGAAGAACCGGTGGTGATGATTTTTCTTCCTCAAATTGGAGGATGTAAACATCCTCCTTTTGTAGGTGAGGCTCATAGAAAGAACGCTGATCGATATCATCTTCAGAGAAAGTTGATTCTTCGAAGGTGATAGTGGCGTTTTTTTTTATATCTTGGCGGGAGGTGATGGCAATTCCTTCTTTATTTTCGAGGATGTAAGTACCCTCATCTTCTGGATAGAGCATAGAGAAGGATGGAAACTGGCGGTAGGTGACTGTAGAGGAAAGAGAGTAACTTACATCCGTAGTGGGGTGTTGTTCTTGTTGAGCGATTCTCTCCAGGTAGTCTGGTTGATCTTCTAACCAGAGTTGTTTTGTAATATGATACAATCCTCATAATCATGAGCTCCCCCACATACGGAGCAGTATAAATACTGTGAATAGCAAAACTCTTGTTCGAGCTCCTCCTCCATTTGTTGCGTACAAATTTTTTTTTTTGGATTTTCGTATATAAAACAAAATTACTGACACAGATTAGAAAATAAAATGATTAAAAATAAACACAATAATAATATAAGTGGTTCGGTGGAGAGATGAAGAAGCTGGAGCAATTTGGAGATGGACCGAGTCGCGAGCTTGTTCTTCTCTTCGGTGGAGCTGGAGCAGTTTGTGAGTTCGGGGAAGAAAGAAATTGAAACGCGGAGCTGGGGTGTGTCCGCATGGACGTCCGCGTGGAGGGGTGCGGACAGGTTGTGCGGAGTGGGCGTCCGCTTGGCGTTGGGCGGACAGGAGGGCGGAGCAGTTTCAGTGGCGTCCGCTTGGACGTCCGCGTGCAACAAGGCAGACACGCCTTATCTCTGTCCGCGTCTCTGTCCGCATTAGGTTGGGCGGACACGCCTCTGTTGCCTTTTTTTTCGACGTACTTACTGGAACTGATTAGAAAATAAACACACTAAAAATATAAACAAAATATAGAAGATAATTAATATAAACAACAAACAAAATAAAATAGACAAAATATTCTAATAAACAAGTGAATAATCCGGGGCTTAGGGACTAGAATAAATCTAGTCCCCGGCAACGGCGCCATTTTGCAGACGTGTATATCTGAGTGGTTAAACTGGTGTAAAAATAAAAGAAAAGAAATTAAAAACTCAAAATAAACATCGGGCTGCAAACAAATCCCGGTCGTGGTAGTATAGTGAAATGTAAGCGACCGGATATCGAACCGTGGGACTAATGTGCATATTATAGTACCTAAGCATGTCACAAAGAGGGGAGATTAATTGACTTGTATTATAAATAAAAAGGAAAGATAAAATAAACTAAGATAATAGATAAATTAAACGGGACTCTGGGTCAGGTTAATATAATCTACTTAACTATGTTATCTCTACTGGTTTAATATAATAATTTGGCAAGATTCCTGTTATTATCTTAAGGTCCGATGAAAACTCATAAGAACTCGTTCCAGATATGCAAGGTCCGATGAAAACTCAAGCACCCACTGGTGGACGGCAGAGGAGTATGAGGAATTTTATTCTTGCAACTGAATACTAACTTATTAAATCATAACAAGTTTCCTCCAGTTTTACGACTTAATTAACCTATCTATTCGTCACTGATCAGATTAGAAATAGATTTAGTAAAGCAGTTTAATAAACTCATGACATTTATTAAAAAGGTGCGAGATAACCTTTACGCGTAACAAACTGCATTTAAATAAACCAGTAAAAATATTGCATAATTAATACAAACACATAATAACCATTCCCAGAGTATAAATATTCTAGCCTAACATATTAAATAGATAAACAGAAACAAGAGTAATAGAAATCATCTGTAGTCACTCCTGCATTCGTTCTGCTATTTTGTATACGTAGGACTAGAGGTGGATATGGTGGAATGAAAAATAAATAAAATGGAGAAGACGGGAGAAGAGAAATGGGATGGACGTGAGTTGTGAGGTATGTGGTATGTTGGGTGGTGGATATGTAAATGAAAGCAGAAGGTACGTGTGTTTATATAGAGGAAAGGAAGAGGAAGAAGCAGAGTGGAAGAGCATTGATTGCTCATTAATTGCAGGGGACAGAGCTGAAACGCGTGAGGAAATTAAGGTAGGCGGTGCGGAGTAGATGGATATGGCAGAAGCGAAGTTGCAGACGACGGGCGAAGAAGAAAACTGGCGCGCGCGATTGATTCTTAGTCACGTCCGCCTCACGTCCGCCTCTAGCTAGGCGGTTGCAAGTGTGTCCGCCTCACGTCCGCCTCACGTCCGCCCCATTTCAGGCGGTTGCCTTATGTTGGTCCGCATCTGAGTCCGCCTATGCATGCGGTTGCATGTATATGGTCGTGACTTATTTTCTTCAAACTTTGACCGGCTCTAGATTCTTCGTTTGGACTCGGTTTTCTGAGCCGTTTGCGTCCATACGTTGCGTCTCTTCGTCTACTTCACTCCCAGTTTGGTTTTCCTCATGTTAAACTAATAAATTTGTGAGATAAACAATAAAACATAAACTAGAGGAAAACAAACCGAAGTGGAGAAATGAGCAAGAAAAGTGCTAATATATTATGAAATACCTAATAACATGCTCATTTGGACACTTATCAACTAGGATTTGTTCAAAACATTATTTATGTAGTTTTATTGTATTTACCTATGTTTAATAACTTTTAGGCATAACTACAACCGATATATGGTTTAATAAATAAAAATGTTTCCCCTTATTTATTTAATACATATATATGTATACCTGTATTAGAATTTAATAAGATCCCCTATGTAACTCATTATATTTAAACTATATTACTACACAACCTTTAACTGCATTCCAAGTGTGTTTCATAAAGTATTTCTTTGACTATATCTTAGGATTCTAGCTCTTATAATATTTAGTTATTATAAGTATTAATTTATTAGTTCCCTACTTTACTCTAAGTTACTTTATTCCCTTTTTTATTATGCGTATTATATATATATATATATATATATATATATATATATATATATATATATATATATATATATATTTCCCTTAGTTTTAATTAAAAATATTAACTCCCATAATATTAATAAATAAAACGTAAAAATAATTAAATTCCTTGATTTACCTAAGTTCCTACTTAAATAAGTATATATATACATATATGAAATAATTTCACTTCCCTTAAAAGCTAATACCAAAACAATTATAAACTTACTGTTATAGAATGTTAATTTAGTTTCCACATTTTTCCCAGCTTAAAAGTTTATTAACAAACCATACTTTAATTTTTGGTTAATTAAAAACTATAATTATGGGTTATCCTTATGAAAAATTCACAAAACACAATTTTTAAAACCATTTACCATTGCCCAAAAATTCCCAAATTTAATATACAGTAACTATAACATTTTAGACATATTATAAAATTTTTACTTCATGAAAATATCTTTTTAAATTAGCCAAACAATTCCAGAAAACCCGTAACTTGCAAAAATCATAACTTATGTTTAAAACTCCAAAACCATAATAATTTACATCAAACTAAACTAGATTTTATAAGGAATCTATGGTTAAAATTTCAAGTCAAAATACATTCGGGAAGGTATTTAAATTAACTCAACAAGTTAGGGTTATTTACTGGGATTTATTAAAACTTAATCTGAAACGTTTTAATCTCAGCCGTCCAAATCTCTTAACTAACATTGGACGGCTGACATGCAGCGAGTTCATCAGCGAAAGACAAATCGAACCCGAGTACTAAATCTTCAATATTTCCCAATTTACAGAACGAAATCGAGTGATTCTTGTTTCTATGGTTTCGAAATCAAATTCGGTTCTAATGACACCGATTTCCCCAATTATAATGCAGTATTCACTGGTTTTCGAATTCGATTTAGAGGTTAGGGTTCATGCGGGTTTCTGAATTCGAATTTGTCAAATTCACTCAATCTACTGCGTAATTGATGCAATTGAAACATGTTTTTGACCAACAATGTAATGTAGATTAGCAAGGTTTGAAGGAATTTGGAAAACTTACCGGAATTGCAACAACGGAGCAAATCGAATTCGGAAATCTGGAAAGTTTCAAACTTTCGAGCAGTTCACGGGGCCGACTTTGAGGATCTATATCTTGCAGTACAGATCGAGTTAGGTTATGTGTAAGGGCTTAATCTAAAGAAGAAACTTAGCTCTACACAACGATAGCAAGAACTCACCCTAACTTGCACTACACAGAAAGAAATCGAATCTGGAAGTTGCGAGTTTACCTTGCGTTTTCTGGAAAGAAAACTATGATTTTATGTTGTGATGAATCGAACTTAGACAACTTGTTCTTCCAAACGGTTGGGAATTGGCTTAGGTCATCAACATGAAAGTTTTAGAGGGATTAGAGCTCTTCAAAACGAGCTAAAGAACATGAAATTTGGATGAGAAACGAAAAAGTTATGACTAGACGAAGTTACCTGATTCGAAGGAAAAACTGGAAACTGCAGTTACGGTTTTGCAAGGTGGCTACTTTGATTCGATTTTCCGGTTGATTTAGGATGAGTTAGGGTTAGTGTGAGTTATGGTTGTTTAGAGGAAATGTAGGAGAAGGCAACAAAGAAGACGGCACTCAAAAATTCCATAAGATGAGAAAGTTATGAAGGTCACAAGATAGGGCAAAACCTGATTTTCTGTTCCGAAAATCCAGCAGATAAAACGACTAAGTGTTCTGGGGCGCGATTCCGAGACGCGCTGACTCAGCTGGCCATGCCACGTCAGTCCTTTATCAAAATTTTGGCTCTAAACTTCATTTGATCAACTTTGGCTAGGATGATCCGTTTTTGACGTTCTTTTTATCGATCTTCATGGTTTTCCATAACCTATTTATTGGTATAGGTTCATGGCCTGGTTTGACCATTCTCAAATAGTCAACCCTAGCAAGGCTTAATAAGCTTTAAGGTTTCTAGAATTTTATATTAACTTTTAAGTTTCAAACAATGTTCCAACACTTCCTAAAATCTTTATACTATAGTTGGAGTGTTTAGAAATTTCCCAAGATTTATTGACTTATAAATCTTATTATTAAATTCATAATACTATATAATATATATAATAATTAAATATTTAATTGTATTCTTTAGAGTTAAATGAGGAATCCCCTAAAATAATTTCCATAATTCCATATAATATTAATACTCATAATTCCATACAATAATTTAATATTCATAATTCCTTCTACTAATTTTACATTCATGATTCTATATAATAATTCAATACTTAATAGTATTATTAAAGGTTTAATAAAAGAAATCTCCTAAATTAATTTAAATTTAATTTGGGTATTTCAGTATATCTCCCTTAAAAGAAACTTCACTCGAAGTTTAAAAATCAAACTAATAGGCACTCACACCTCTTTGGGTGCTGAGCTGAGACATAATAATTTCAATGAAATTCCATACCAACCAATCCTTTATTTCCATCCATTTCCATAACAACATTCCACTCGAGATATACTCAAAATCAAAACGAACCAAGATATACCAAGACATAGCATGATGAAAATCAACAGTCACATACTGTGTCATAATGTAAAAACCAAGCACATACAAACACCTCTCATTCTGCTAATAAGGCAACATGGCATAATCTGGATGAGGTGACGAAGGAAGAGTATGCCAGTATATCCCCCTTAAAAGAGCTAAGGTATGCCCTCGTACCGCTACTAACGACACATTCAAAGCATCCAACCCCTTATTAACCAGTTTTGTTGTAAATTTTATTGTACTGTTGATTTTATCTGCAATCGATATACATATATTTGTATCTCTTGATTGTTTTGTATTTGTATTTTCTTAACTGTTATAAAATTTTATTTTATGATCCTTATCCTTTCATTTTATGACCGGTACGAATTATACACCATTATATGATCATTTTATCATATCAATTATATTAACAAGCTATAAATCGGGTGTAACACACCTGAGTAGTTTAAAATAATATTTCAGATCATTTAATAATCCTAGATAATCTTTCAAAATTATCTTCAAGGGTTTATTAGCCAGCCATATGTTAAAACTCTATAAAATAAATATTTTCTGTGACTTTTCAAGTTTCAATTGTTTTTATAATTAACTATCGTATTTTAGACGAATCATTCAGTGATTACTTCATAAAATTTACTTATTATATATTTACATAATTTCACCCAAGGCAGAAATTTAGGAAGTTCCTATTAATTATAATGTAGCCCCAAAATCTGATTCCTTTATCTTAAATTTTTTTTAAGGTAGGGACTCTATATAAAATTTTAAGTCAAATGAACTAGTCTAATGAAAACTCACTCACTCTTAGTAATTATTTTTCTTAAGGTTTGTTCTATGTAAGTATTCTTCTGATTAGTAAATCTTAGTACTCCCTTAGACAATGGTGGCTTTTGGTAAATATCACTCTTAGTGTGGCTTCTAAAATTTTATACATGTATAATGTTAAACTTCCGAGTAAACATGAGAATTTCCAATCTTTAAGTAACTCTCAATTTCTCACTAGACGCTCAATACTCCAAGTATTTAAGGCTCAATAGTATTTAGTTTATTATTACTCATGTGTTTTCACTCCATAGGTAAGTATTTTTCACCAAGGATTTAACTCGGTAAACTGTTTACATGTATGAATTTAGTACTGGATCTTAATATATAAGTTTTGAATTGTTCATTGTGGCTAGTAATGAAATATGCCTAGCTCAAGATTTCATGATGGTAACGTCTTACCACCACTTCCCCTCAAGTTCAACACAATCCATCACCTGCGTAGAAGATTATATACGGTTAGATGACAAGGCTTGTCTAGCCCCTAAACTTCTAGAAGTGGGTGTGCACCCCCCACTACTTTCAGCCTAGGAGTTTGTCGCACCAGGCACTTCCCGTAGGGTGTTAGGTTTAGGTGTTTTCTTTCTAAATTTAGCATAGAGTTTTAGTGTGGTTTATGGGTTCGGGTGTATGCTACTAGTGTTGGTTAACTTAATAATTTTCTAGACTTACGATTTATCCAAACATTACCTTTAGGCAACATTTGTACCAAGTAATTCTTGAGATTTATTTTCAAACTTTAAAGGAGTTGAAGTACTTTCACACAATAACAATACTAATTTAGTTATTTAAAGTTCTATTTGTATACTGTTTTCAACCAAAAGTATTCTTTAAAATTTCTAGGAGCATGTGTACTTGCTCTTAAGGAATTGTATTCTTAGCCATGTATTCTCCGTAAGTATGCTTTTGAAAAGAGCTTAATATATGATTTACCCCAACCAAAATCTTAACATACTCGATAGATGATATTCCAACCTATATTTCTACTGTAGTTTAATGTTCGAACAGAACAACAGCACACCATTCTCTACAAACATTCATAAAAGGAAAAGTGTATAAAGAAATCATTCACTAATCCAAGAAGGGTTAGGAGTCGTGCCTTACTGGAATCCTCACTTCCCATTCTACCCCAATTCCCTAGTTTTAAGTGCACCTACAATCTAAGTATTTCACTCGGCTTGTTTTCCCGGGTTCAGAGCGTAACTACGCTCTGATACCACTTTCTGTAACACCCCTATAATAATAAAACAACAGCGGAAAATAAACTAAAGGTGCTACTGAAATACCCCAAACCTTAGTATGTTGTTTAAACATTAAAATATGGTATATTAAGACTAAAAAGAGTCTTATAAACATTAGAGAACAATTTAAACCATAGAAAACACAAATAAGTACCTTAAAGTCAATTAGGGCTAAAATGTGCTCTAAGCTTGGAATAAGCTTGGTTAAGACCTAATGAGCTTACCAAGACCTCATTTATATATTAATGAACATATTAAACCAATTACCAAAGAAAACCAAGCTTGAAAACAAGTTAAAACACAAAATGTGCTTTAAGGAGTCTTAAAGCACGTTTTTGAAAAATTGTCTTGTAAATGAGTTTTGAATGGCTAAATGTCCATCATTACTCTTTAATTAGTATTTGTACTACTTAGTATCACATTAGGAAGTCTAAATCAATGGGAAATCAAAAATTTCACAACTATGTGCCTTGTTTTAGTGAATAGTAACCAAAATAAGCAAGTTTATAACATATGTCAATATAAGTAAGTTAATTGGTCAACAAAGACTAAAACACCCCTTACTACTTAATGGGGGCCGGTTTTTATAAGGGTGAGTCATCTCCCCCTTGTTAGTTATCAAGTAAGTAAAATTAATAAAGCAAATCACTATTTACTTTTTTACTTTAAATATCAAAAACTAGTTACTTATCTTCATTCTCTTCTTTCCCTCTTCATTTCCCATGGTTCCAACCTCTCTTCTATCTCCTTATTGCTCTCCATTCACGGTTTTGCAATAGTACCAACACCAACACCAACTTCCATTATCATTATCTCCTAGCTCACTTTGCCAAATCAAAAACAAAGACCACCATTCTCTTAGTCTCATCAAGCTCTTCATTCCTATCTTCTCAAAATTCCAAGAGCTCCATTTTGGTGCCAAGAGGAATCTCCATGGGAGGAGCTTGAGCTCATCTTTTCACATATTATTGTTCTCCTTTGCTTCTTGGTAAGGAAACTCAAAGAAAAATGACATTTCCTTCATGTTTGCATGTTGTCCAAAAAACACCATTAATGGTGCCCTTTATCTTGCTTTTTTTAGCTTCATTTGAATCTTCCAAGGGCTTGGTGGAGTCCTCTCTTGCTACATATCCAAACTCTCTTTCATATCCAAGGTAAAACAATCATCTAAATATTCTAAGGCAATCTATGTATTTAGGGTTTACAATGAGATGAAGCATAAAGCTTGTATACTCATTTCATTATTTGTATATTGTTTAGAAGTTGACAAGAAACCAAACACCCTTACCGATTTTTAAACAAGGAAACAAGACAGAAGTTGTGAGGAAAAGAGGTAAATATGCTAACCTAATGTAGCTTATAATGCCTTAGGAGAAATGAGCTTATATTGCTTATTAAAACTACTTAAGGAGCCAATGGTGAATGACTTAGAAAAATGCTCTCAAGGGCTTAGTAAAAGGCATATGTATTGTTGGGTGTATTTGCAGGTCAAAGGCAAATTAATGTGGGAAATTCAGTGTTTATGATTTATGCATCTTAAGTGCCTAAGAGCCATGCTATTTAAGGGCCTAAGTGCCAAGCAATTTAAATTATGCACTATATTGTGATGTAGTGTTAAATGAGTGAAGTTTTGTGTACAAGAATGTTCTTGATGGATTTTAGTGTTCTTGATTGTTTAATGGTGAAAACAATGTGTTTTGGCTTAGTAATGTTCTAGGAGAGTTCATGTTAAAATTTAGGTAATGTACAAGGAGTTCTAAGTGTTTAAACAAGATTTGGTGAACTAGGAAGTGTTAGAAATGTTTATGTGTTTTACTAGAGGAGAAGTAATGTCTTAGGTGTTCTAGGGAACAAAAAGGACTTAGACATCAACTAGAAGTTTTGGCTAGGAAGAAAAGATGCTTGGGAGATGATGTTGTAGTGGTGAGAAAACATTTGGGAATAGTGGAAGTCATAGGTATGAAGCACCACATAGAAACTTAGTGAAAAACATTACAAGTGTAAACCTTTTTTATGAGAATTTGTGTAATGCTTGAGGAGGATTTTGATGAATGATTTAAGGAGTTTAATGGAGGTCTTAGGGTGTGTTTGAAGTGCCCAATTGAGGTTAGAACATACTAGGATATATGAGGTGAAGTTTGGAGTTAAATGGGCAATTAATAACAAGGGTCTGGAGCAGACCGACCTTGGGGACCGGACCTGCAAGGTCGGTCGAGCCCAGTTTACCCTGCGAGAAATGGTCTCTGGAATGGACCGACCTTGGGGACCGGACTTGCAAGGTTGTGGTCGGGCATGGATTTTTAGTACGGACTGAGTCTCTGGAATAGACCGACCTTGGGACCGGACTTACAAGGTCGGTCATGCCTAAATTTTTGTACGCGAGTGAGTCTCGGGAATCGACCGATCTTGCGACCGGACTTGCCAAGATCGGTCGGGCCTGAATTTTCAAAGGAAAGAAACTCTCGGGAATAGACCAAACCTGTGACCGAACTTGCAAGGTCGGTCGGAGTAGAATTTTTGACGGTAATATGTTCTGGAATGGACCGACCTTGTGTAGGGTCGGTCGGTAAGTTCGGTCGGACCAAAACTTAAAAAAAAAACAAACAAAGTGTGGCTTAAGTAGTTAACCCTAGGGGGTATAATGTAGGTAATCAAGGGTAAGTTTGGGCAATAAAACATGTTGTATAACCATGTTAAACACTTAGTAAATTTGAAGTTAAGTAAGTTAATTAACCAACATTCTTAAATCATGTATAGGAGTGACCTACGGTGGAAACCCGTCGAAGCAAGGACCAAGTTATGGTTTTCTTGCAGTCTGTTGCCTACCGGTTTACACCGGCTTGTGTGTTGTTTGTTTTTCTGTGTGTTTATGACCTTGTAAGACTTAAGTCATGTAATGAGTTTACAGTTGTTAAATAATATTGTTGTTAAGTGTGACTCTCTTCCCTTGGTGTGTCTAACAAGACTTAACCAATTGTTTGTAAATTGTTTATTGAGTTCAATGTTGAACTACTAACAAGTGCTAACGGGGGAAGTGAGGAGTCCGGTCTGTTCCGGCCACGCGTGTGAGTATGGGAGTCGATGTCATAACCGGTTCGATTCTCTTTGTATGTTATGGTTGTTTTCCAATTTGGTTTCCAACCTTCCCTTTAGCTTAACCAAGGCTATTTTACTGACTCACGTCGGGCCACAAGGGCATACTATGTTTTGTTTCGGTGTGCTTGGATCACTATATCCGAGGCACCTTGTGTTAAGTTATCCGTTCAATCTAACAGGACGGTAACGAGTTATGTAACGAGCTTAGCATGAGTTTGGCAACATTCTCTAGGCTCTCCATGGGAACTAATTGTGTTGGTTCATTTCCTAAAAGGAATTGTTCTTGTGTGTTATGTGTGAAGTTGTATGCAATACTCTTGCTATGATATATATATGTTGTATGTTTAAAATGAATGTCATGTCATCATGACAATTAGTTGCGCGTATCCCGGTAGCCGATGGGCTGCGCGTTAACCATACCAGCCAAGGGTTGCTGACCCCCTCGGGGGCTCCATATTTCTTTTACTGTATGATGAGGATCAAGGAAGCGGAATGGCTATAGATCCTAGGTGCAGGAATACTTTTGGTTGTTTTTGGAGTTGTGCCCGGGATGCGCCTGTGCTCCCGTGGCGATATATTTTTGGTACCGTTGTAGTACAGTGACGGTCGTTGGTAGTTTGTGGTGTACAGTTACAGTGTATGGATGTAGTTACAAACTCGGTATTATGTTTATATATTAAAGGTTATTAGTTCTATGCTCGGGAGTCTGATCATCAGACCGGTACGCATGTATTTATTCTGCCTTGTTAACCACGTGGGTGGTTAACGGCGTTGTAACACCGAATCGTTTAGTTATTATTTAGTTGTTAATTCCGCTGCGATTTCGAATATTGTTAAGTGCGTAGTAGGGGTGTTACAGCTACAGACCATCGGGCTCCAAACACCCGGTACCAACCTCACCAATTACAACCATTACAATTAACTAAGTTACGGTCTGAACTTCGAGAAAACTTAACATAAACATAACAATAATAAAATACATTCACTCTCCATAAACCTAATCCCATCCCAATCACTCATGCTCTTCGTGGCCACCTGTAAATCAATTGTACCTGCAAGATGAAACCAAGCAGCCCACCCCGGGATGGGTGAGTCAGTTCCCTGGAATGGAACTGGTACTAATCTCCAAAACAAACTTATAAAACAACTCTTAAATAAATATTAGCTTGAAAGCAATCACTTGAACCACTCAGAGGAACAAAGCATTTCACAAATCTTCACACCAAGATAACAAATTAAGAATAGAGATAAATAACAGAAAAGTAAAGTTAGTGAAACAAAACCACATTATGTGTTAGTGAACATCCATTGCCTTAGTTAAACCCAATTCCCGTTAGGAGTAGAAAGACTCAGATAGTCACAAAGGACTAGGAATGATAAGATAGATCCAAGAACCAATAACTCAAGAGTGGAATAATTCAACTAGGAGAGATGGCCCCCACCGCCAAGTACGTCCTTTTAGGACAGGGGATATACAGCCCCTCACTGTCTACAACGTCCTCTTAGGACAAGGGATATACAGCCATTTACTGTTAATATAAATGTCCGTATGGACGAGGGATATACAGCCCCCTGCTTTCAAATATTAATGTCCGTATGGACGAGGGATATACAGCCCCCTGCTGTCAAATATTAATGTCCGTATGGGCGAGGGATATACAGCCCCCTGCTGTTACCATTGAAGACGCGCGCACGTCGAAACCTCCAGAACCAGCCCATGGATGAAACGATATCCAGAGTCAAAAGAAGAATTCCAAGATTAACCTTTTTCCAAATTCCCACTAGATCACTAACTACCCAGAGCAATACCAAAACACTCAGTCCTACAGAGTGCAGAAGCGTAAACCCTAAGCAGTCAATGTCTAACGGGGTAACCAAATAGAAGGAACCAATACCCATGTAAGTTTCACATTCAAGGCTCAGTTAGTCACACAAGCTGAGTTAGTCACACAACCAATTCCTTTTAGAAATTCCTCTTAAACTCAGTTAGCGTTTTCCAAACATTCCACAAGTCAATCAGCAAAAATATCGGAGTACGAGAAATCGTACCTGGTCAACGTTGTAGCAGTTCTAGTAAACTCGTGCAAACATTCAACAATTCTCTGAGGAACACTGAAGATAATTTACTCAATAACCTGTAGGGCTGCCCAAAAAATTCCGAAACCGCGGTATCCGACCGAAACCGAAGTAAACCGTACCTGTTTTCAGGTTAACCGTACCGGTTCTTGCGGTATGGTTAACCGAACCGTGTAAATTGACCGGTTTCGGTTTCGGTAACGGTATTGAATTTTCCAGAACGGTTAACCACTCGGTTAACCGTGGTTAACCGCTCGGTTAACCGTGGTTAACCGATTATATAAACAATAAAAAACTTCAAATATTAATGTTCACCTTTATAATAATTAATGTTAGATATTGAGGGAATATACATATTATTATATTTTTTGTCACATATGTTTGATTTGCCACTCATGATTTAAGTGAATGATCAATGTTGTACTATAATATTAACGGTATGGGTCTTATCAATTAAAAAAATATACGACTACAAGGTTAACCGATAAAACTGAACCGAACTAAAGGTTAACCGGTCTAAATGGAATGGTAATGGAATTGAATTTTAGAAAACCGAATTAAACGGTTAACCGAATCCGGTTAACCGATCTAAATGGAATGGTAATGGAATTGAATTTTTGAAAACCGAAGACCCGGTTAACCGAATGCGGTTAACTGAATAAGGAGGTTAACCTACCATGGGCAACCCTAATAACCTGTACCCTAAGTTAAACTTAAATAAATTCCTCTCTCTTATTTCCAAATCTCAATTATCTTATAAGCCCTCGCTTAAATGTTATGTATGACCTTTGACTTATCAGTTAGAAGGTTGTATAGCCCAAGGTTGTAGGATCAAGGAATGTATTTTATTAACACCTGCTAATTGTCCCCTCCTATCCACTTTATTCATATTTAACCACAATTCTCACATTCAAGACTTTTGAGACCTTTATATCATAAATGTGTTTATATTATATAATTAAATCTAAGAATTTCAATAATAATCTTAAGCTCAATACCTTTATTCTTTAGAATAAACATAGTATTATGACCTATGATGGACTCATCTCAGAATACCATACTATTATCTCACAATGTAAAGATTATGTGTTTAAACAATATCTACTAGATAACCCATTATGATTAAGTCTTTCCCTTAACTTAATTAAGATATACATCTTGTATATTGGAATCGTAGTGTTGTAGACGCGTTTTATTATAACTTAATTGAACTGCTAAACTCAATTATCTCATCTTTAGTTCAGAATGACTTTTATTTGCAGCCATTTAATAATCTTGTCATAGGATGTTAAATTGCTTCTCGTCCTGAATAACTATACTATAGTTAACTTAGATTTAACGAATTAATCTTACATTTAGTATTCACAAGGTATATTATATGTTTTATTATTACCTACACAATAAGGTGTTTAGTATAACCTTTCATGTATCCTTACTTACATTTAATTTCCTAAATGTTTCATTTTTACACACATTCTCTTTATAGACTATGCATAATCCTTTGTACTAAACTTCATCAAACTTAAGCCTTAAATACGTTTTAAATTGTTTTACAAAACCTAAGGTTTCAAAGGAATAACCTAATAAATTAATTTCCTTTATTGTATTTAGGATGGACAATATATCTACATAGAGTAGAATTTATCAGAGAATTAAATTCTGGTTCATAAGTGAAATTGTTAATTATTTAATAAGATAATCTATTATGAAAATTCTCATATTTTATATTCAAATAACCTATCATTACTCCCCATTACCGTAAGTATATCAATATAATATCTTATGTAACTTAGTTTTATCTAATAAAAGGTTCAAAGGTTTTAAGTATCAAATTCCTATTTATAAACCTTCCTATAAATTCTCACCACTAAATACCTCACTTAATTGTAAACTCACATCCTGAATATTGGTAATAAATGTATTTTATATGGCTTAAATTTCCAAATCATCGTTTAATATAGATTATATCATAATCCTTTTAATGATTCTATCTTAAAACATTAAGTTATATTTCAATACCATAAATGTTAAGAAATGATTAAATCTAGACTTACTAATCCACCTCACATTTAGATGTAAAAGTATTTTACTTATTTTATTATGGTTTATATATTAAGAACATCTAGATGTAAACGTATTACATTTGTTTATCATTAATTATAGAATAAGATCTATTTGTACAACATTTTATGTAATCACAATTTTTCCTAAGTTTTAACTTATTAATTACTTAATCCCAATTTAAGATTTACATCCTGGTCATTGACAAATAATACCATACATGTATTTTAATATGGTTATATATAAACCTTGGAAATTCAAAGGTAACTCTTAAGCCTAATACATAACTATAATTTAATACCACCTCATATAATATTCTTCAATTAGTATTATGTAGAGGTTTAGTTTAACTTATTAATTCCTTCGTATTATATTTCCTATAAGGTATCTAATTTTATTTATGTTTAATGTGTATAATTTATAATATACTAGTGCAGACGTGTATATCTGAGTGGTTAAACTGGTGTAAAAATAAAAGAAAAGAAATTAAAAACTCAAAATAAACGTCGGGCTGCAAACAAATCCCGGTCGTGGTAGTATAGTGAAATGTAAGCGACCGGATATCGAAACGTGGGACTAATGTGCATATTATAGTACCTAAGCATGTCACAAAGAGGGGAGATTAATTGACTTGTATAAATAAAAAGGAAAGATAAAATAAACTAAGATAATAGATAAATTAAACGGGACTCTGGGTAAGGTTAATATAATCTGCTTAACTATGTTATCTCTACTGGTTTAATATAATAATTTGGCAAGATTCCTGTTATTATCTTAAGGTCCGATGAAAACTCATAAGAACTCGTTCCAGATATGCAAGGTCCGATGAAAACTCAAGCACCCACTGGTGGATGGCAGAGGAGTATGAGGAATTTTATTCTTGCAACTGAATACTAACTTATTAAATCATAACAAGTTTCCTCCAGTTTTACGACTTAATTAACCTATCTATTCGTCACTGATCAGATTAGAAATAGATTTAGTAAAGCAGTTTAATAAACTCATGACATTTATTAAAAAGGTGCGAGATAACCTTTAAGCGTAACAAACTGCATTTAAATAAACCAGTAAAAATATTGCATAATTAATACAAACACATAATAACCATTCCCAAAGTATAAATATTCTAGCCTAACATATTAAATAGATAAACAGAAACAAGAGTAATAGAAATCATCTGTAGTCACTCCTGCATCGTTCTGCTATTTTGTATAGTAGGACTAGAGGTGGATATGGTGGATGAAAAATAAATAAAATGGAGAGACGGGAGAAGAGAATGGGATGGACGTGAGTTGTGATGTGAGGTATGTGGTTGGGGGTGGATATGTAAATGAAAGCAGAGGTACGTGTGTTTATATAGAGGAAAGGAAGAGGAAGAAAGCAGAGTGGAAGAGCATGATTGCTCATTAATGCAGGGACAGAGATGAAACGCGTGAGGAAATTAAGGTAGGCGGTGCGGAGTAGATGGATATGGCAGAAGCGAAGTTGCAGACGACGGGCGAAGAAGAAAACTGGCGCGCGCGATTGATTCTTAGTCACGTCCGCCTCATGTCCGCCTCTAGCTAGGCGGTTGCAAGTGTGTCCGCCTCACGTCCGCCTCACGTCCGCCCCATTTCAGGCGGTTGCCTTATGTTGGTCCGCATCTGAGTCCGCCTAAATGCATGCGGTTGCATGTATATGGTCGTGACTTATTTTCTTCAAACTTTGACCGGCTCTAGATTCTTCGTTTGGACTCGGTTTTCTGAGCCGTTTGCGTCCATACGTTCGTCTCTTCGTCTACTTCACTCCCAGCTTGGTTTTCCTCATGTTAAACTAATAAATTTGTGAGATAAACAATAAAACATAAACTAGAGGAAAACAAACCGAAGTGGAGAAATGAGCAAGAAAAGTGCTAATATTATATATGAAATACACCTATATAACACGCTCATTTGGGCACTTATCACACCCCCACACTTATCTTTTTGCTTGTCCTCAAGCAAAACCATGTACCCAAGTAAGGAGGGAATGCTCAATACTAACAAATTATTATGAAGGGTAGGATAAACATGATCTTTTTAACTTATTGAGGAGTGTGAAAAATCAACTGCTGGTGGCATTGGTGTGCTCAGGGTAAAAATAAAATATAGAGTTTCGGGGTATGATCCAAGGTACTTCAATGTTTCTTTAAGGTGACTCTGAGAACTTTTACCATGGCCAACTTCTCTCAAGAATGGGCATTAAGGAAAACAAAAGGAAAAATAGATTCATGCATTTGTTTCACTTTTGCATAAGGGATGAGAAAATGTAGGCATCACGCCTTTGTATTTAAGAACACTCAACTCTCTTTGTTGGTTACCAATGGTGTCTCGCAAGTCCCTTATTATTTTGTATTTTTCTTTCTTTTCTTTTTTTTTACAGTGAAGCACCCCTTAGCAATCCCTAAGAGAGAAGACAGAAAGAAACCCTGAGCAATAAAATCCAACCATTTCCAGATTATTTGGTCACACCGCATATAAAATGCTCCTCAAAAGTAATCAAAATTTTAAAATTTGTACCATTTATCCCACAATTCATAACAGTATTTATTTTTAAAGAGAACAACCCACATATAAAGGGTCCACGATATTGAATTGGACAAACGCAAGATAAGCAGAGAGATTAAACATTTAAGCACAAAATTCCACCGAAAAGGGCACACTCCCCCACACTTAATTTGAACAATGTCCTCATTGTTCACCCGAAAAACAAGGGAAGGTCTCAGAAGACCTTTTCGGTAAGTAGATAAAATAGAGATAACACAAAGGTCACAAATAAACATTTAAGCACATAAACGCTCCTCTGCAATTTTTATTAAAATAAAAGCATAATTAAAGAAACTGGTACTCCCCTGATATTATTTTTTGCTAGTTGGTAAAGGAGTTCCCCCACACTTGAGCTTCAGCCTCAAGTAGCGTAGCTTGGTTGCAGTGTAGACATGAAATTGTACCTGCTTAAGACACTAGAAGCAACCATACTACAAACGGGGTTAAAAGTTAGCAAAAATAAAACTTAAAGAGAACCTGAAAATTAAAAGAGCATAAAAGCAAAATAAAATAAAAGTTCATCCGGGTTGCCTCCCGGGAAGCTGCCCTTCTTTAACGTCTTTGGCTAGATGCCTGCTTTGTTATCCTGGATCAAAAATAAAAGTAGACAACAGCTTTGCCAGGATAACGAAGTTAGCAATAATTAAAAGAAAACCACCTGGATCAAAACAAAACGTTACTTCGGCAAATATAATAGGAAAATGAATACTCCACAAAATCTGGTGTTTGAGGAGGTACTGCCGGTAACGTAGTTCTAACAGAAGAACCGGTGGTGATGATTTTTCTTCCTCAAATTGGAGGATGTAAACATCCTCCTTTTGTAGGTGAGGCTCATAGAAAGAACGCTGATCGATATCATCTTCAGAGAAAGTTGATTCTTCGAAGGTGATAGTGGCGTTTTTTTTTTATATCTTGGCGGGAGGTGATGGCAATTCCTTCTCTTTATTTTCGAGGATGTAAGTACCCTCATCTTCTGGATAGAGCATAGAGAAGGATGGAAACTGGCGGTAGGTGACTGTAGAGGAAAGAGAGTAACTTACATCCGTAGTGGGGTGTTGTTCTTGTTGAGCGATTCTCTCCAGGTAGTCTGGTTGATCTTCTAACCAGAGTTGTTCTTGTAATATGATACAATCCTCATAATCATGAGCTCCCCCACATACGGAGCAGTATAAATACTGTGAATAGCAAAACTCTTGTTCGAGCTCCTCCTCCATTTGTTGCGTACAAATTTTTTTTTTTTGGATTTTCGTATATAAAACAAAATTACTGACACAGATTAGAAAATAAAATGATTAAAAATAAACACAATAATAATATAAGTGGTTCGGTGGAGAGATGAAGAAGCTGGAGCAATTTGGAGATGGACCGAGTCGCGAGCTTGTTCTTCTCTTCGGTGGAGCTGGAGCAGTTTGTGAGTTCGGGGAAGAAAGAAATTGAAACGCGGAGCTGGGGTGTGTCCGCATGGACGTCCGCGTGGAGGGGTGCGGACAGGTTGTGCGGAGTGGGCGTCCGCTTGGCGTTGGGCGGACAGGAGGGCGGAGCAGTTTCAGTGGCGTCCGCTTGGACGTCCGCGTGCAACAAGGCAGACACGCCTTATCTCTGTCCGCGTCTCTGTCCGCATTAGGTTGGGCGGACACGCCTCTGTTGCCTTTTTTTTCGACGTACTTACTGGAACTGATTAGAAAATAAACACACTAAAAATATAAACAAAATATAGAAGATAATTAATATAAACAACAAACAAAATAAAATAGACAAAATATTCTAATATAACAAGTGAATAATCCGGGGCTTAGGGACTAGAATAAATCTAGTCCCCGGCAACGGCGCCATTTTGCAGACGTGTATATCTGAGTGGTTAAACTGGTGTAAAAATAAAAGAAAAGAAATTAAAAACTCAAAATAAACATCGGGCTGCAAACAAATCCCGGTCGTGGTTGTATAGTGAAATGTAAGCGACCGGATATCGAACCGTGGGACTAATGTGCATATTATAGTACCTAAGCATGTCACAAAGAGGGGAGATTAATTGACTTGTATTATAAATAAAAAGGAAAGATAAAATAAACTAAGATAATAGATAAATTAAACGGGACTCTGGGTCAGGTTAATATAATCTACTTAACTATGTTATCTCTACTGGTTTAATATAATAATTTGGCAAGATTCCTGTTATTATCTTAAGGTCCGATGAAAACTCATAAGAACTCGTTCCAGATATGCAAGGTCCGATGAAAACTCAAGCACCCACTGGTGGACGGCAGAGGAGTATGAGGAATTTTATTCTTGCAACTGAATACTAACTTATTAAATCATAACAAGTTTCCTCCAGTTTTACGACTTAATTAACCTATCTATTCGTCACTGATCAGATTAGAAATAGATTTAGTAAAGCAGTTTAATAAACTCATGACATTTATTAAAAAGGTGCGAGATAACCTTTACGCGTAACAAACTGCATTTAAATAAACCAGTAAAAATATTGCATAATTAATACAAACACATAATAACCATTCCCAGAGTATAAATATTCTAGCCTAACATATTAAATAGATAAACAGAAACAAGAGTAATAGAAATCATCTGTAGTCACTCCTGCATTCGTTCTGCTATTTTGTATACGTAGGACTAGAGGTGGATATGGTGGAATGAAAAATAAATAAAATGGAGAAGACGGGAGAAGAGAAATGGGATGGACGTGAGTTGTGAGGTATGTGGTATGTTGGGTGGTGGATATGTAAATGAAAGCAGAAGGTACGTGTGTTTATATAGAGGAAAGGAAGAGGAAGAAAGCAGAGTGGAAGAGCATTGATTGCTCATTAATTGCAGGGGACAGAGCTGAAACGCGTGAGGAAATTAAGGTAGGCGGTGCGGAGTAGATGGATATGGCAGAAGCGAAGTTGCAGACGACGGGCGAAGAAGAAAACTGGCGCGCGCGATTGATTCTTAGTCACGTCCGCCTCACGTCCGCCTCTAGCTAGGCGGTTGCAAGTGTGTCCGCCTCACGTCCGCCTCACGTCCGCCCCATTTCAGGCGGTTGCCTTATGTTGGTCCGCATCTGAGTCCGCCTAAATGCATGCGGTTGCATGTATATGGTCGTGACTTATTTTCTTCAAACTTTGACCGGCTCTAGATTCTTCGTTTGGACTCGGTTTTCTGAGCCGTTTGCGTCCATACGTTCGTCTCTTCGTCTACTTCACTCCCAGTTTGGTTTTCCTCATGTTAAACTAATAAATTTGTGAGATAAACAATAAAACATAAACTAGAGGAAAACAAACCGAAGTGGAGAAATGAGCAAGAAAAGTGCTAATATTATATATGAAATACACCTATATAACATGCTCATTTGGACACTTATCAACTAGGATTTGTTCAAAACATTATTTATGTAGTTTTATTGTATTTACCTATGTTTAATAACTTTTAGGCATAACTACAACCGATATATGGTTTAATAAATAAAATGTTTCCCCTTATTTATTTAATACATATATATGTATACCTGTATTAGAATTTAATTAAGACATCCCCTATGTAACTCATTATATTTAAACTATCTTATTACTACAACCTTTAACTGCATTCCAAGTGTGTTTCATAAAGTATTTCTTTGACTATATCTTAGGATTCTAGCTCTTATAATATTTAGATATTATAAGTATTAATTTATTAGTTCCCTACTTTACTCTAAGTTACTATTTTATTCCCTTTTTTATATATGCGTATATATATATATATATATTTCCCTTAGTTTTAATTAAAAATATTAACTCTCATATAATATAATAAATAAAACGTAAAAATAATTAAATTCCTTGATTTACCTAAGTTCCTACTTAAATAAGTATATATATACATATATGTAAATAATTTCACTTCCCTTAAAAGCTAATACCAAAACAATTATAAACTTACTGTTATAGAATGTTAATTTAGTGTTCCACATTTTTCCCAGCTTAAAAGTTTATTAACAAACCATACTTTAATTTTTGGTTACATTAAAAACTATATATTATGGGTTATCCTTATGAAAAATTCACAAACACAATTTTTAAAACCATTTACCATTGCCCAAAAATTCCCAAATTTAATATACAGTAACTATAACATTTTAGACATATTATAAAATTTTTACTTCATGAAAATATCTTTTTAAATTAGCCAAACAATTCCAGAAAACCCGTAACTTGCAAAAATCATAACTTATGTTTAAAAACTCCAAAACCATAATAATTTACATCAAACTAAACTAGATTTTATAAGGAATCTATGGTTAAAATTTCAAGTCAAAATACATTCGGGAAGGTATTTAAATTAACTCAACAAGTTAGGGTTATTTACTGGGATTTATTAAAACTTAATCTGAAACGTTTTAATCTCAGCCGTCCAAATCTCTTAACTAACATTGGACGGCTGACATGCAGCGAGTTCATCAGCGAAAGACAAATCGAACCCGAGTACTAAATCTTCAATATTTCCCAATTTACAGAACGAAATCGAGTGATTCTTGTTTCTATGGTTTCGAAATCAAATTCTGGTTCTAATGACACCGATTTCCCCAATTATAATGCAGTATTCACTGGTTTTCGAATTCGATTTAGAGGTTAGGGTTCATGCGGGTTTCTGAATTCGAATTTGTCAAATTCACTCAATCTACTGCGTAATTGATGCAATTGAAACATGTTTTTGACCGACAATGTAATGTAGATTAGCAAGGTTGAAGGAATTTGAAGGAAACTTACCGGAATTGCAACAACGGAGCAAATCGAATTCGGAAATCTGGAAAGTTTCAAACTTTCGAGCAGTTCACGGGGCCGACTTTGAGGATCTATATCTTGCAGTACAGATCGAGTTAGGCTATGTGTAAGGGCTTAATCTAAAGAAGAAACTTAGCTCTACACAACGATAGCAAGAACTCACCCTAACTTGCACTACACAGAAAGAAATCGAATCTGGAAGTTGCGAGTTTACCTTGCGTTTTCTGGAAAGAAAACTATGATTTTATGTTGTGATGAATCTGATACTTTAGACAACTTGTTCTTCCAAACGGTTGGGAATTGGCTTAGGTCATCAACATGAAAGTTTTAGAGGGATTAGAGATCTTCAAAACGAGCTAAAGAACATGAAATTTGGATAAGAAATGAAAAAGTTATGACTAGACGCAGTTACCTGATTCGAAGGAAAAACTGGAAACTGCAGTTACGGTTTTGCAGGGTGGCTACTTTGATTCAATTTTCCAGTTGATTTAGGATGAGTTAGGGTTAGTGTGAGTTATGGTTGTTTAGAGGAAATGTAGGAGAAGGCAACAAAGAAGACGGCACTCAAAAATTCCATAAGATGAGAAAGTTATGAAGGTCACAAGATAGGGCAAAACCTGATTTTCTGTTCCGAAAATCCAGCAGATAAAACGACTAAGTGTTCTGGGGCGCGATTCCCGAGACGCGCTGACTCAGCTGGCCATGCCACGTCAGTCCTTTATCAAAATTTTGGCTCTAAACTTCATTTGATCATAACTTTGGCTAGGATGATCCGTTTTTGACGTTCTTTTTATCGATCTTCATGGTTTTCCATAACCTATTTATTGGTATAGGTTTCATGGCCTGGTTTGACCATTCTCAAATAGTCAACCCTAGCAAGGCTTAATAAGCTTTAAGGTTTCTAGAATTTTATATTAACTTTTAAGTTTCAAAACAATGTTCCAACACTTCCTAAAATCTTTATACTATAGTTGGAGTGTTTAGAAATTTTCCCAAGATTTATTGACTTATAAATCTTATTATTAAATTCATAATACTATATAATAATATATAATAATTAAATATTTAATTGTATTCTTTAGAGTTAAATATGAGGAATCCCCTAAAATAATTTCCATAATTCCATATAATATTAATACTCATAATTCCATACAATAATTTAATATTCATAATTCCTTCTACTAATTTTACATTCATGATTCTATATAATAATTCAATACTTAATAGTATTATTAAAGGTTTAATAAAAGAAATCTCCTAAATTAATTTAGGTGTATTTCAGTATATCTCCCTTAAAAGAAACTTCGCCTCGAAGTTTAAAAATCAACTAATAGGCACTCACACCTCTTTGGGTGTGCTGAGACAATAATAATTTCAATGAAATTCCATACCAAACCAATCCTTTATTTCCATCCATTTCCATAACAACATTCCACTCGAGATTACTCAAAATCAAAACGAACCAAGATATACCAAGACATAGCATGATGAAAATCAACAGTCACATACTGTGTCATAATGTAAAAACCAAGCACATACAAACACCTCTCATTCTGCTAATAAGGCAACATGGCATAATCTGGATGAGGTGACGAAGGAAGAGTATGCCAGTATATCCCCCTTAAAAGAGCTAAGGTATGCCCTCGTACCGCTACTAACGACACATTCAAAGCATCCAACCCCTTATTAACCAGTTTTGTTGTAAATTTTATTGTACTGTTGATTTTATCTGCAATCGATATACATATATCTGTATCTCTTGATTGTTTTGTATTTGTATTTTCTTAACTGTTATAAAATTTTATTTTATGATCCTTATCCTTTCATTTTATGACCGGTACGAATTATACACCATTATATGATCATTTTATCATATCAATTATATTAACAAGCTATAAATCGGGTGTAACACACCTGAGTAGTTTAAAATAATATTTCAGATCATTTAATAATCCTAGATAATCTTTCAAAATTATCTTCAAGGGTTTATTAGCCAGCCATATGTTAAAACTCTATAAAATAAATATTTTCTGTGACTTTTCAAGTTTCAATTGTTTTTATAATTAACTATCGTATTTTAGACGAATCATTCAGTGATTACTTCATAAAATTTACTTATTATATATTTACATAATTTCACCCAAGGCAGAAATTTAGGAAGTTCCTATTAATTATAATGTAGCCCCAAAATCTGATTCCTTTATCTTAATTTTTTTTAAGGTAGGGACTCTATATAAAATTTTAAGTCAAATGAACTAGTCTAATGAAAACTCACTCACTCTTAGTAATTATTTTTCTTAAGGTTTGTTCTATGTAAGTATTCTTCTGATTAGTAAATCTTAGTACTCCCTTAGACAATGGTGGCTTTTGGTAAATATCACTCTTAGTGTGGCTTCTAAAATTTTATACATGTATAATGTTAAACTTCCGAGTAAACATGAGAATTTCCAATCTTTAAGTAACTCTCAATTTCTCACTAGACGCTCAATACTCCAAGTATTTAAGGCTCAATAGTATTTAGTTTATTATTACTCATGTGTTTTCACTCCATAGGTAAGTATTTTTCACCAAGGATTTAACTCGGTAAACTGTTTACATGTATGAATTTAGTACTGGATCTTAATATATAAGTTTTGAATTGTTCATTGTGGCTAGTAATGAAATATGCCTAGCTCAAGATTTCATGATGGTAACGTCTTACCACCACTTCCCCTCAAGTTCAACACAATCCATCACCTGCGTAGAAGATTATATACGGTTAGATGACAAGGCTTGTCTAGCCCCTAAACTTCTAGAAGTGGGTGTGCACCCCCCACTACTTTCAGCCTAGGAGTTTGTCGCACCAGGCACTTCCCGTAGGGTGTTAGGTTTAGGTGTTTTCTTTCTAAATTTAGCATAGAGTTTTAGTGTGGTTTATGGGTTCGGGTGTATGCTACTAGTGTTGGTTAACTTAATAATTTTCTAGACTTACGATTTATCCAAACATTACCTTTAGGCAACATTTGTACCAAGTAATTCTTGAGATTTATTTTCAAACTTTAAAGGAGTTGAAGTACTTTCACACAATAACAATACTAATTTAGTTATTTAAAGTTCTATTTGTATACTGTTTTCAACCAAAAGTATTCTTTAAAATTTCTAGGAGCATGTGTACTTGCTCTTAAGGAATTGTATTCTTAGCCATGTATTCTCCGTAAGTATGCTTTTGAAAAGAGCTTAATATATGATTTACCCCAACCAAAATCTTAACATACTCGATAGATGATATTCCAACCTATATTTCTACTGTAGTTTAATGTTCGAACAGAACAACAGCACACCATTCTCTACAAACATTCATAAAAGGAAAAGTGTATAAAGAAATCATTCACTAATCCAAGAAGGGTTAGGAGTCGTGCCTTACTGGAATCCTCACTTCCCATTCTACCCCAATTCCCTAGTTTTAAGTGCACCTACAATCTAAGTATTTCACTCGGCTTGTTTTCCCGGGTTCAGAGCGTAACTACGCTCTGATACCACTTTCTGTAACACCCCTATAATAATAAAACAACAGCGGAAAATAAACTAAAGGTGCTACTGAAATACCCCAAACCTTAGTATGTTGTTTAAACATTAAAATATGGTATATTAAGACTAAAAAGAGTCTTATAAACATTAGAGAACAATTTAAACCATAGAAAACACAAATAAGTACCTTAAAGTCAATTAGGGCTAAAATGTGCTCTAAGCTTGGAATAAGCTTGGTTAAGACCTAATGAGCTTACCAAGACCTCATTTATATATTAATGACATATTAAACCAATTACCAAAGAAAACCAAGCTTGAAAAAGTTAAAACACAAAATGTGCTTTAAGGAGTCTTAAAGCACTTTTTTGAAAAATTGTCTTGTAAATGAGTTTTGAATGGCTAAAGTCCATCATTACTCTTTAATTAGTATTTGTACTACTTAGTATCACATTAGGAAGTCTAAATCAATGGGAAATCAAAAATTTCACAACTATGTGCCTTGTTTTAGTGAATAGTACCAAAAACAAGTTTATAACATATGTCATATAAGTAAGTTAATTGGTCAACAAAACTAAAACAACCCCTTACTACTTAATGGGGGCCGGTTTTTATAAGGGTGAGTCATCTCCCCTTGTTAGTTATCAAGTAAGTAAAATTAATAAAGCAAATCACTATTTACTTTTTACTTTAAATATCAAAACTAGTTACTTATCTTCATTCTCTTCTTTCCCTCTTCATTTCCCACGGCTCCAACCTCTCTTCTATCTCCTTATTGCTCTCCATTCACGGTTTTGCAATAGTACCAACACCAACACCAACTTCCATTATCATTATCTCCTAGCTCACTTTGCCAAATCAAAAAAAGACCACCATTCTCTTAGTCTCATCAAGCTCTTCATTCCTATCTTCTCAAAATTCCAAGAGCTCCATTTTGGTGCCAAGAGGAATCTCCATGGGAGGAGCTTGAGCTCATCTTTTCACATATTATTGTTCTCCTTTGCTTCTTGGTAAGGAAACTCAAAGAAAAATGACATTTCCTTCATGTTTGCATGTTGTCCAAAAACACCATTAATGGTGCCCTTTATCTTGCTTTTTTTAGCTTCATTTGAATCTTCCAAGGGCTTGGTGGAGTCCTCTCTTGCTACATATCCAAACTCTCTTTCATATCCAAGGTAAAACAATCATCTAAATATTCTAAGGCAATCTATGTATTTAGGGTTTACAATGAGATGAAGCATAAAGCTTGTATACTCATTTCATTATTTGTATATTGTTTAGAAGTTGACAAGAAACCAAACACCCTTACCGATTTTTAAACAAGGAAACAAGACAGAAGTTGTGAGGAAAAGAGGTAAATATGCTAACCTAATGTAGCTTATAATGCCTTAGGAGAAATGAGCTTATATTGCTTATTAAAACTACTTAAGGAGCCAATGGTGAATGACTTAGAAAATGCTCTCAAGGGCTTAGTAAAAGGCATATGTATTGTTGGGTGTATTTGCAGGTCAAAGGCAAATTAATGTGGGAAATTCAGTGTTTATGATTTATGCATCTTAAGTGCCTAAGAGCCATGCTATTTAAGGGCCTAAGTGCCAAGCAATTTAAATTATGCACTATATTGTGATGTAGTGTTAAATGAGTGAAGTTTTGTGTACAAGAATGTTCTTGATGGATTTTAGTGTTCTTGATTGTTTAATGGTGAAAACAATGTGTTTTGGCTTAGTAATGTTCTAGGAGAGTTCATGTTAAAATTTAGGTAATGTACAAGGAGTTCTAAGTGTTTAAACAAGATTTGGTGAACTAGGAAGTGTTAGAAATGTTTATGTGTTTTACTAGAGGAGAAGTAATGTCTTAGGTGTTCTAGGGAACAAAAAGGACTTAGACATCAACTAGAAGTTTTGGCTAGGAAGAAAAGATGCTTGGGAGATGATGTTGTAGTGGTGAGAAAACATTTGGGAATAGTGGAAGTCATAGGTATGAAGCACCACATAGAAACTTAGTGAAAAACATTACAAGTGTAAACCTTTTTTATGAGAATTTGTGTAATGCTTGAGGAGGATTTTGATGAATGATTTAAGGAGTTTAATGGAGGTCTTAGGGTGTGTTTGAAGTGCCCAATTGAGGTTAGAACATACTAGGATATATGAGGTGAAGTTTGGAGTTAAATGGGCAATTAATAACAAGGGTCTGGAGCAGACCGACCTTGGGGACCGGACCTGCAAGGTCGGTCGAGCCCAGTTTACCCTGCGAGAAATGGTCTCTGGAATGGACCGACCTTGGGGACCGGACTTGCAAGGTTGGTCGGGCATGGATTTTTAGTACGGACTGAGTCTCTGGAATAGACCGACCTTGGGACCGGACTTACAAGGTCGGTCATGCCTAAATTTTTGTACGCGAGTGAGTCTCGGGAATCGACCGATCTTGCGACCGGACTTGCCAAGATCGGTCGGGCCTGAATTTTCAAAGGAAAGAAACTCTCGGGAATAGACCAAACCTGTGACCGAACTTGCAAGGTCGGTCGGAGTAGAATTTTTGACGGTAATATGTTCTGGAATGGACCGACCTTGTGTAGGGTCGGTCGGTAAGTTCGGTCGGACCAAAACTTATAAAAAAAAACAAACAAAGTGTGGCTTAAGTAGTTAACCCTAGGGGGTATAATGTAGGTAATCAAGGGTAAGTTTGGGCAATAAAACATGTTGTATAACCATGTTAAACACTTAGTAAATTTGAAGTTAAGTAAGTTAATTAACCAACATTCTTAAATCATGTATAGGAGTGACCTACGGTGGAAACCCGTCGAAGCAAGGACCAAGTTATGGTTTTCTTGCAGTCTGTTGCCTACCGGTTTACACCGGCTTGTGTGTTGTTTGTTTTTCTGTGTGTTTATGACCTTGTAAGACTTAAGTCATGTAATGAGTTTACAGTTGTTAAATAATATTGTATTGTTAAGTGTGACTCTCTCTTCCCTTGTGTGTGTCTAACAAGACTTAACCAATTGTTTGTAAATTGTTTATTGAGTTCAATGTTGAACTACTAACAAGTGCTAACGGGGGAAGTGAGGAGTCCGGTCTGTTCCGGCCACGCGTGTGAGTATGGGAGTCGATGTCATAACCGGTTCGATTCTCTTTGTATGTTATGGTTGTTTTCCAATTTGGTTTCCAACCTTCCCTTTAGCTTAACCAAGGCTATTTTACTGACTCACGTCGGGCCACAAGGGCATACTATGTTTTGTTTCGGTGTGCTTGGATCACTATATCCGAGGCACCTTGTGTTAAGTTATCCGTTCAATCTAACAGGACGGTAACGAGTTATGTAACGAGCTTAGCATGAGTTTGGCAACATTCTCTAGGCTCTCCATGGGAACTAATTGTGTTGGTTCATTTCCTAAAAGGAATTGTTCTTGTGTGTTATGTGTGAAGTTGTATGCAATACTCTTGCTATGATATATATATGTTGTATGTTTAAAATGAATGTCATGTCATCATGACAATTAGTTGCGCGTATCCCGGTAGCCGATGGGCTGCGCGTTAACCATACCAGCCAAGGGTTGCTGACCCCCTCGGGGGCTCCATATTTCTTTTACTGTATGATGAGGATCAAGGAAGCGGAATGGCTATAGATCCTAGGTGCAGGAATACTTTTGGTTGTTTTTGGAGTTGTGCCCGGGATGCGCCTGTGCTCCCGTGGCGATATATTTTTGGTACCGTTGTAGTACAGTGACGGTCGTTGGTAGTTTGTGGTGTACAGTTACAGTGTATGGATGTAGTTACAAACTCGGTATTATGTTTATATATTAAAGGTTATTAGTTCTATGCTCGGGAGTCTGATCATCAGACCGGTACGCATGTATTTATTCTGCCTTGTTAACCACGTGGGTGGTTAACGGCGTTGTAACACCGAATCGTTTAGTTATTATTTAGTTGTTAATTCCGCTGCGATTTCGAATATTGTTAAGTGCGTAGTAGGGGTGTTACAGCTACAGACCATCGGGCTCCAAACACCCGGTACCAACCTCACCAATTACAACCATTACAATTAACTAAGTTACGGTCTGAACTTCGAGAAAACTTAACATAAACATAACAATAATAAAATACATTCACTCTCCATAAACCTAATCCCATCCCAATCACTCATGCTCTTCGTGGCCACCTGTAAATCAATTGTACCTGCAAGATGAAACCAAGCAGCCCACCCCGGGATGGGTGAGTCAGTTCCCTGGAATGGAACTGGTACTAATCTCCAAAACAAACTTATAAAACAACTCTTAAATAAATATTAGCTTGAAAGCAATCACTTGAACCACTCAGAGGAACAAAGCATTTCACAAATCTTCACACCAAGATAACAAATTAAGAATAGAGATAAATAACAGAAAAGTAAAGTTAGTGAAACAAAACCACATTATGTGTTAGTGAACATCCATTGCCTTAGTTAAACCCAATTCCCGTTAGGAGTAGAAAGACTCAGATAGTCACAAAGGACTAGGAATGATAAGATAGATCCAAGAACCAATAACTCAAGAGTGGAATAATTCAACTAGGGAGATGGCCCCCACCGCCAAGTACGTCCTTTTAGGACAGGGGATATACAGCCCCTCACTGTCTACAACGTCCTCTTAGGACAAGGGATATACAGCCATTTACTGTTAATATAAATGTCCGTATGGACGAGGGATATACAGCCCCATGCTTTCAAATATTAATGTCCGTATGGACGAGGGATATACAGCCCCCTGCTGTCAAATATTAATGTCCGTATGGGCGAGGGATATACAGCCCCCTGCTGTTACCATTGAAGACGCGCGCACGTCGAAACCTCCAGAACCAGCCCATGGATGAAACGATATCCAGAGTCAAAAGAAGAATTCCAAGATTAACCTTTTTCCAAATTCCCACTAGATCACTAACTACCCAGAGCAATACCAAAACACTCAGTCCTACAGAGTGCAGAAGCGTAAACCCTAAGCAGTCAATGTCTAACGGGGTAACCAAATAGAAGGAACCAATACCCATGTAAGTTTCACATTCAAGGCTCAGTTAGTCACACAAGCTGAGTTAGTCACACAACCAATTCCTTTTAGAAATTCCTCTTAAACTCAGTTAGCGTTTTCCAAACATTCCACAAGTCAATCAGCAAAAATATCGGAGTACGAGAAATCGTACCTGGTCAACGTTGTAGCAGTTCTAGTAAACTCGTGCAAACATTCAACAATTCTCTGAGGAACACTGAAGATAATTTACTATCAATAACCTGTAGGGCTGCCCAAAAAATTCCGAAACCGCGGTATCCGACCGAAACCGAAGTAAACCGTACCTGTTTTCAGGTTAACCGTACCGGTTCTTGCGGTATGGTTAACCGAACCGTGTAAATTGACCGGTTTCGGTTTCGGTAACGGTATTGAATTTTCCAGAACGGTTAACCACTCGGTTAACCGTGGTTAACCGCTCGGTTAACCGTGGTTAACCGATTATATAAACAATAAAAAACTTCAAATATTAATGTTCACCTTATATAATAATTAATGTTAGATATTGAGGGAATATACATATTATTATATTTTTTGTCACATATGTTTGATTTGCCACTCATGATTTAAGTGAATGATCAATGTTGTACTATAATATTAACGGTATGGGTCTTATCAATTAAAAAAATATACGACTACAAGGTTAACCGATAAAACTGAACCGAACTAAAGGTTAACCGGTCTAAATGGAATGGTAATGGAATTGAATTTTAGAAAACCGAATTAAACGGTTAACCGAATCCGGTTAACCGATCTAAATGGAATGGTAATGGAATTGAATTTTTGAAAACCGAAGACCCGGTTAACCGAATGCGGTTAACTGAATAAGGAGGTTAACCTACCATGGGCAACCCTAATAACCTGTACCCTAAGTTAAACTTAAATAAATTCCTCTCTCTTATTTCCAAATCTCAATTATCTTATAAGCCCTCGCTTAAATGTTATGTATGACCTTTGACTTATCAGTTAGAAGGTTGTATAGCCCAAGGTTGTAGGATCAAGGAATGTATTTTATTAACACCTGCTAATTGTCCCCTCCTATCCACTTTATTCATATTTAACCACAATTCTCACATTCAAGACTTTTGAGACCTTTATATCATAAATGTGTTTTATATTATTAAATAATCTAAGAATTTCAATAATAATCTTAAGCTCAATACCTTTATTCTTTAGAATAAACATAGTATTATGACCTATGATGGACTCATCTCAGAATACCATACTATTATCTCACAATGTAAAGATTATGTGTTTAAACAATATCTACTAGATAACCCATTATGATTAAGTCTTTCCCTTAACTTAATTAAGATATACATCTTGTATATTGGAATCGTAGTGTTGTAGACGCGTTTTATTATAACTTAATTGAACTGCTAAACTCAATTATCTCATCTTTAGTTCAGAATGACTTTTATTTGCAGCCATTTAATAATCTTGTCATAGGATGTTAAATTGCTTCTCGTCCTGAATATACTATAGTTAACTTAGATTTAACGAATTAATTACATTTAGTATTCACAAGGTATATTATATGTTTTATTATTACCTACACAATAAGGTGTTTAGTATAACCTTTCATGTATCCTTACTTACATTTAATTTCCTAAATGTTTCATTTTTACACACATTCTCTTTATAGACTATGCATAATCCTTTGTACTAAACTTCATCAAACTTAAGCCTTAAATACGTTTTAAATTGTTTTACAAAACCTAAGGTTTCAAAGGAATAACCTAATAAATTAATTTCCTTTATTGTATTTAGGATGGACAATATATCTACATAGAGTAGAATTTATCAGAGAATTAAATTCTGGTTCATAAGTGAAATTGTTAATTATTTAATAAGATAATCTATTATGAAAATTCTCATATTTTATATTCAAATAACCTATCATTACTCCCCATTACCGTAAAGTATATCAATATAATATCTTATGTAACTTAGTTTTATCTAATAAAAGGTTCAAAGGTTTTAAGTATCAAATTCCTATTTATAAACCTTCCTATAAATTCTCACCACTAAATACCTCACTTAATTGTAAACTCACATCCTGAATATTGGTAATAAATGTATTTTATATGGCTTAAATTTCCAAATCATCGTTTAATATAGATTATATCATAATCCTTTTAATGATTCTATCTTAAAACATTAAGTTATATTTCAATACCATAAATGTTAAGAAATGATTAAATCTAGACTTACTAATCCACCTCACATTTAGATGTAAAAGTATTTTACTTATTTTATTATGGTTTATATATTAAGAACATCTAGATGTAAACGTATTACATTTGTTTATCATTAATTATAGAATAAGATCTATTTGTACAACATTTTATGTAATCACAATTTTTCCTAAGTTTTAACTTATTAATTACTTAATCCCAATTTAAGATTTACATCCTGGTCATTGACAAATAATACCATACATGTATTTTAATATGGTTATATATAAACCTTGGAAATTCAAAGGTAACTCTTAAGCCTAATACATAACTATAATTTAATACCACCTCATATAATATTCTTCAATTAGTATTATGTAGAGGTTTAGTTTAACTTATTAATTCCTTCGTATTATATTTCCTATAAGGTATCTAATTTTATTTATGTTTAATGTGTATATATTTATATATACTAGTGCAGACGTGTATATCTGAGTGGTTAAACTGGTGTAAAAATAAAAGAAAAGAAATTAAAAACTCAAAATAAACGTCGGGCTGCAAACAAATCCCGGTCGTGGTAGTATAGTGAAATGTAAGCGACCGGATATCGAAACGTGGGACTAATGTGCATATTATAGTACCTAAGCATGTCACAAAGAGGGGAGATTAATTGACTTGTATTATAAATAAAAAGGAAAGATAAAATAAACTAAGATAATAGATAAATTAAACGGGACTCTGGGTAAGGTTAATATAATCTGCTTAACTATGTTATCTCTACTGGTTTAATATAATAATTTGGCAAGATTCCTGTTATTATCTTAAGGTCCGATGAAAACTCATAAGAACTCGTTCCAGATATGCAAGGTCCGATGAAAACTCAAGCACCCACTGGTGGATGGCAGAGGAGTATGAGGAATTTTATTCTTGCAACTGAATACTAACTTATTAAATCATAACAAGTTTCCTCCAGTTTTACGACTTAATTAACCTATCTATTCGTCACTGATCAGATTAGAAATAGATTTAGTAAAGCAGTTTAATAAACTCATGACATTTATTAAAAAGGTGCGAGATAACCTTTAAGCGTAACAAACTGCATTTAAATAAACCAGTAAAAATATTGCATAATTAATACAAACACATAATAACCATTCCCAAAGTATAAATATTCTAGCCTAACATATTAAATAGATAAACAGAAACAATAATGAATGTTGAAATCTGCTTCATTCGTAGCTGTCGAAATCTGCAAACCGATCTTGATTTTCTTCGATATGGAGTCCATAATGAATGTTGTAGATTAATTCTTGCACCCCTAGATCAACTTCAATTTTCTTTGGTGCCATTCATAGTATACTTGGCTATATGTTACTGTGAGGATTGTGTCTCTGGATCAATAATGGTTATGGGGTAAGATCGAGTACGAAAGCTAATACCAAAACAATTATAAACTTACTGTTATAGAATGTTAATTTAGTGTTCCACATTTTTCCCAGCTTAAAAGTTTATTAACAAACCATACTTTAATTTTTGGTTACATTAAAAACTATATATATGGGTTATCCTTATGAAAAACTCACAAACACAATTTTTAAAACCATTTACCATTTCCCAAAAATTCCAAATTTAATATACAGTAACTATAACATTTTAGACATATTATAAAAATTTTTACTTCATGAAAAATATCTTTTTAAATTAGCCAAACAATTCCAGAAAACCCGTAACTTGCAAAAATCATTACTTATGTTTAAAAACTCCAAAACCATAATAATTTACATCAAAATAAACTAGATTTTATAAGGAATCTATGGTTAAAATTTCAAGTCAAAATACATTGGGAAGGTATTTAAATTAACTAACAAGTTAGGGTTATTTATGGGATTTATTAAAACTTAATCTGAAACGTTTTAATCTCAGCCGTCAAATCTCTTAATTAACATCGGACGGTGACATGCAGCGAGTTCATCAGCGAAAGACAAATCGAACCCGAGTACTAAATCTTCAATATCTCCCAATCTACAGAACGAAATCGAGTGATTCTTGTTTCTATGGTTTTGAAATCAAATTCCGGTTCTAATGACACCGATTTCCCTAATTATAATGCAGTATTCACTGGTTTTCGAATTCGATTTCGAGGTTAGGGTTCATGCGGGTTTCTGAATTCGAATTTGTCAAATTCACTAATACTACGTAATGATGCAATTGAAACATGTTTTTGACCAACAATGTAATGTTAGATTAGCAAGGTTGAAGGAATTTGAAGGAAACTTACCGGAATTGCAACAACGGAGCAAATCAAATTCGGAAATCTGGAAAGTTTCGAACTTTCGAGCAGTTCACGGGGCCGACTTTGAGGATCTATATCTTGCAGTACAGATCGAGTTAGGTTATGTGTAAGGGCTTAATCTAAAGAAGAAACTTAGCTCTAACAACGATAGCAAGAACTCACCCTAACTTGCACTACAGAAAGAAATCGAATCTGGAAGTTGCGAGTTTACCTTGCGTTTTCTGGAAAGAAAACTATGATTTATGTTGTGATGAATCTGATACTTTAGACAACTTGTTCTTCCAAACGGTTGGGAATTGGCTTAGGTCATCAACATGAAAGTTTAGAGGATTAGAGCTCTTCAAAACGAGCTAAAGAACATGAAATTTGGATGAGAAACGAAAAAGTTATGACTAGACGAAGTTACCTGATTCGAAGGAAAAACTGGAAACTGCAGTTACGGTTTTGCAGGGTGGCTACTTTGATTCGATTTTCCGGTTGATTTAGGATGAGTTAGGGTTAGTGTGAGTTATGGTTGTTTAGAGGAAATGTAGGAGAAGGCAACAAAGAAGACGGCACTCAAAAATTCCATAAGATGAGAAAGTTATGAAGGTCACAAGATAGGGCAAAACCTGATTTTCGTTCCGAAAATCCAGCAGATAAAACGACTAAGTGTTCTGGGGCGCGATTCCCGAGACGCGCTGACTCAGCTGGCCATGTCACGTCAGCCCTTTATCAAAATTTTGGCTCTAAACTTCATTTGATCATAACTTTGGCTAGGATGATCCGTTTTTGACGTTCTTTTTATCGATCTTCATGGTTTTCCATAACCTATTTATTGGTAAGGTTTTCATGGCTGGTTTGACCATTCTCAAAAAGTCAACCCTAGCAAGGCTTAATAAGCTTTAAGGTTTCTAGAATTTATATTGACTTTTAAGTTTCAAAACAATGTTCCAACACTTCCTAAAATCTTATATATAGTGGAGTGTGTTTAGAAATTTTCCCAAGATTTATTGACTTATAAATCTTATTATTAAATTCATATACGATATAATAATTAAATATTAATTGTATTCTTTAGAGTTAAATAGGAGGATCAATCCCTAAAATAATTTCCATAATTCCTATAATATTATACTCATAATTCCTACAATAATTAATATTCATAATTCCTTCTACTAATTTAACATTCATGATTCCATATAATAATTCAATACTTAATAGTATTATTAAAGGTTTAATAAAAGAAATCCCCTAAATTAATTTAGGGGTATTTCAATGGGTCATCGTCGACAGACTGACAAAGGTAGCTAAGTTCATTCCTATCAAGGACACTTGGAAAGTCCCCAAGCTGGCGGACCTCTTCCAGAGAGAGATTATTAGACACCACGGTGTACCGAAGTCTATTGTGTCAGATAGAGATTCCAGGTTTGTTTCCAGATTTTGGTAGCAGGTTCAGGAGGCATTGGGTACGAAGCTGAAGCTAAGTACAGCCTTTCATCCACAGACAGATGACCAGAGTGAAAGAACGATTCAAACATTGGAGGACATGCTCAGAGCTTGTGCCTTAGACTTCCGAGAAAGCTGGATAGATCGACTACATCTGATTGAGTTTGCCTACAACAACAGCTATCATGCATCCATTCAGATGCCACCATTTCAGGCATTGTACGGTAGACCATGCAGGACACCACTATGTTGGGATGAGCCCAGTGAGAACATCATCTTAGGGCCAGAGTACCTAGACCAGATGAAAGAGGACATTGTGCAGATACGCAAAAACATGAAGATAGCCCATGACAGACAGAAATCATATGCTGATGTTCGTAGGAGAGACCTCGAGTCCGCAGTAGGCGATCGAGTCTCCTTTAGAGTTTCGCCAATGAAGAGTTTTAGGTTTGGGCAGAAGGGCAAGCTTAGCCCGAAGTATGTAGGACCGTACCTGATTACGGAGCGAGTGGGCCCATTAGCTTACAGATTAGATTTGCCTGTTGAGCTTGGGAGAGTGCACAACGTATTTCATATTTCACAGCTTAAGTAGTATGTGTCTCATCCATCGCATATCTTAGAGCCCGAGACACTCGAGCTAGATCCTACACTTAGATATGAGGAGACCCCAGTTCGCATTCTAGACTCCAAGACTAGGGAAACCAGGAACAAGACCGTTAGAATGGTTAAGGTTTTGTGGTCAAACCACGACATTGAGGAGGCAACATGGGAGTTAGAAAACTCCATGCGAGACAAGTATCCAGCACTTTTCTCTTAGTTGTGTGTACACTTGTGGGGGTACGTGGGCGTAACCCTTTTAAGGGGGGTAGAGCACCACATGCGACTTGCATATCTGCAGTCTATCTTGGTTTGCACTTGATTGTTTGTTTGGTTGTTGCGCATATGTGCAATTGGTTGAATGGTTATGGTTGTGTTCTATGTAACACTTGTGTGGATTGTGGTACGTTCTATGTAACAATTGGTATTGGGTATGTCCTATGAGACACTTAGTTGAATGGTACTGATGTGTTCTATGTAACACTTGGATGTTTATAAAAGTACTTATTTACCTTACAGCATGTTCACTCCTATTGCAATCGCACAAGGGATTTACTGCCAAGGGTTTACGCCTCTGCACTCTGTGGGACTGAGGATTTGGTATCGCATTTGTGCAGTGATGACCTGGTGGGATAGCTAGGAAGTTGGGACACTTGTTTGCTTTACAGAATTTATCAAATAATTATGCGGTAGTTATTCGAATTACATACATCTGGATTGTTGATGAGATTTAGAGGTACCAATATAGTGTTGGCACCCAGGAATGATAAGTATACAGGGAATAGATACGAGGAACTTGATTCTATAAAATAAATAAGTATAAGTTATGACTTCGGGACGAAGTCTTTTTAAGGGGGGTAGACTGAAATACCCCTAACATTTAAATAATTAAATAATGGTAAATATATATTATTTAGGGGATTATTAGACCCTAAGAGAGTATATACACACTCAGGCGTTAAAAACGCACCTAAACTCCTTAAGGTCAAAAACGTGCGTTAAAGCCGACCTTAGGATAAACAAGTTATATAAGTTATAAACTTCACATGAAGATAATCAAGGATCATTATATGACCCTTAGAACACAGGACCTCATCTAAAATTGGATAAAAATACAAAGGGCTCGGGAATTCCCATAAAGGCCCTTAAAACCCGAAAGTCCCGGAAATACGTCATGGGATGAAGTAAAGCATTACACTTAATTCCAAATGCATCATAACACTTTAACAAACATATAAGATGAATTCCTCAAGCTAAATTCTCAGTTAAACGCAAGTGCTAGGAGATGCCTTAAGAGGGCCCCATAAACCCTCGGGAGTGCCCCGGAGGAGTGCCGAGGTGGCACGAACTCCTATAAAAATAATTCTTAGAATTCCTAACATCATTATTAACCATTCTAAAGATATTGGACGATATACTTGCTCAAAAATAAACAAAGTACTCGGGAGAAGTTCTTAACGCTCCTTTTTGCTCGGTTAGCCCGGGAATTGTGTTCTGAGTTGAAATAACCTCATAAAACTCAATGTAACACATTAACATATTATTATTGACTATAAAAAATGTTTATAAAACTTGGAACACATAGCGACTACTTATTTCCCAGGAAAATCCTTAAAACACAAAAACGCACCTTCGGGTGTCACGAAAATGCGTTTTACGCAATTGCCTTGAAGTTTTTGAGGAGCCACGAGTTGATACACTCAAAAGTGGATAAAATGACCATATAAATCAATTGATGGCAGTACTAAATTCATAGTACAAGTGGGGGATATTTTTAGATCAAAAAGGTACCTAAAATCAGCATTTTTACCTTAAAACTTTCATCCTTTACCATAATAAAAATGTACCAATTAAATGCTGGAACCTATTACACATATTAGTATAGTCTTAGTACAATATAGTGTAACAAAAATCAAGTTAAAAATCAAGCCCATCTGACCTCCATTCCATGCGTTAAAATGGGTGGTTTTGGCTAGTTTTTAACAAAAAAATGTGTCTTATGATTATATGACTCACCTAGCATGTACTATATAATTATGTAACAAATAAATCAGTCAATATATGCCTCCATTTTCGATTTCCCCTGCAAGGAAATAATGAACATTAGCTTATAACAAGATAAGGGAATTAAATACAAATCTAGTCATACATTTGACTAGTCAATAAAACAAGGTAAAACAAGTGGCTCCATTGTCTCATGGCTGCCGATTTACATCAAGAAAAGGAGGGTATGAGTTGCTTCTAAATCAATCAAGGGAACAAGAACCTAACCATCAAGACTAACTTGTTGCAACAAGACAAAAATCAAAGCCTTGGTAGTAGTATTGACTACCGAATTCAACTAGAAACAAGGGGGTTTGATTACCTCAATTATAGTCAATGAAACACCAACCTAACCAGCATTATTCCTTGTCTCCAATCAAGCAAAAATCAGTTGTCATTTAGCACATAAGCAACCGTGAGACATAAGGAAAAGAGGGGAATGATTAACATGTTAATTGACTTCAAAATTCAAAGAAGACTACTACCACCATACCTCTTGTCTTCTAGCTTTTAATTATCAAACAAGTCACCATTATTCCCCTCATCAATCATCCGAAAACATGTCTCAATTAAGAGACTTTTGGTAGCCAAATTCTAAGTTAAATTAATCAAAAAAATAAGACATAAAATAATGCATCAAATTATACCAATAATTTCCAACTTACCTCCTTGCCTTCTTGCCTTAATATCTCACGTAGGCTTCACTTCCTCATTTGCTCATTCACGATTTGGTAAGTCTTCTCCCTTACTCTCTCTTTTCTTCTTCCTTCCTAAATTAATTCCTAAGAGCTACAAAGCTCCATTAATGGTGTTTTTAAGTTCTAACACCATTTTAATGTAATTTCCTAGTTAAATCTATCAAGTCTTGAAGCAAGAAATCATCCTAGCAATCCTACAATTTTCGTCAAGCATATATGTTCCAAGGAGGTTCCTAGATTCAATAACAACACAAGGAACAACAAGATCAAGTTAAGGTATAATTCTATGTTGAAAATTCTAGTAAATTACCTTAAGCAATTTTCGAAATATAGGAACTTCTAAATCCATATTCTCTTCATTATTTCATGAAGGAAACTTGGATCTACAATCATCCCAAGGTGTATCAAAAATACCTTGATAAATTCCTAAGGTAAACCCTTGTAAAATTACTACAAATATTATTTATAAACTCTTGTTAGAAGTCTAACAAATGGATCTCCTAATCATGTATAAGGAGCCAAAAATTCTTCATCAAGGTAACATTTGGAGAGCTTGGAAATCCAAGGAGAAAACAAGTACAAGAATTGTCTTGATTTAAGGGTAAGTTTATATAAGTGAGGTTTATTAAGTTTAAGTTAATTTAAGCTTCAAATTTGGTATAAAAAAATTATGTACTACCTTAAAATAATCAGGGCCGAAAATATTATAGGTTGTATTGTCAAGAAAATAATTTATAACATATAAGATAAGGTTATTACCTTAAGGTATATATTTGGGTCACAAAAATAAATTGTGTTACATAAATATTAAAACCGAGTGGTCTAGGGATTTAATGTTCTATTTTGTGTTTATAATCATTCTAAGTCATTAGCATAATTTTTAGAAGTGTTATATGGCTTATATACAATTATATGTATTTATTATAAAGTTTAAATCAAGTTTTAAAACCTTATGGTAAAACAAAATTGAAGCCGAGAGTAATATGTAAGATTTGGTGAGTTTTAACATATGTATAAGTGTATTAACTTATATTACAAATTTTGAGAATATTAAAAATAGCTACAAGTATTTAAATGGCTATTTTAATAAGTTATGTGGCTAAATGCAATTTTTGAAAGGTTTAGTGTATAAATTATAATTGCCGAAAACATAAGGGGTTCTTTGGCATAATCATGATATAATATAAGGTAGGAATTAATATTATGAATTTTGGTGAATATAAATAGGTGTTTAAGTGTTTAAATAACATTTTATAAAGTTTTGGGGCCATTTTACAATTATTGGAAAGTTTAGAGTGTAACCGAGAATATATATGATTTTATGGGTATGTTAAAGTATTAAGTATGAAATTAAGTCTTGGTCAAAGTGTTGACCAAAAACTTTGGGTTAAAATGATTTATGACATAAAATATTAAGTTATAAAAGTCTTGGGATGAATATGTAATTTATAAAAGTATATATGTAAAAACCGATTTGAATAGGGGCGGAAATATAATTTGCAAGAATATATGGGTCTTTTCGGTAATTAAGATAATTAAATGTTAAAACTATAGTTTATAAATTAATATGTAACATATAAAGTTTTAAGGGTTAAAATGTAATTATATGAAAGTTAATGTTAAAAACCGAAATACTTGTGGTCAATTGGTAATTTGGAAAGATTAGGATATTTATTTTAGAAATTTCCGAAATGTTAAAGTGGATAATTAATAAATTATAAAAGTTGTGTAACTATTTGGTAATTTATAAAAGTTATTGGGTATGAAATATAAATACCGATTAATAAGAAGGTGTTGTAATTTAATAAAGAAAGGAAGTGAAACTATGAATTATGGCATATTGTGGAGTATAATATAAAGTTTGTAAAATAAAGGTGGTTATAATATCAGTAACCAAATAATATGATATAAGGAATAAATGGAAATATTATGGGTATATAAATAATGAGATAAGGATATACCGTATAATGGAACTCATCATCACATGTGAACTTCACATAAAATAATGAACTGTTAGGTTATCTAGAACCACTGTTAAATAACAGGGGGAAATAAAGTACAAACGGAGTTAGAGTACAACGAATATAAACTCTACAATGACTGTACTGTAATATTTAGTGGACAATCATATTAATAATACACGTTATTGCATGTACAAATAACAGCGTACGGGAAAGAATTACTAGAGCAAGAATTGTCAAGCTAGCTATTATCCCGGTGAACGGTATGTTAATTGTGTGGTCTGAATGTCCTAAGGATTATCCTTAGGTCCAGACATTATTTGTCTAATTGTCAAGAGCAGTATCTGTGATTTTATGAATATGATATTGTGTACTGAATTGCTTAAACTGTTGCGTTGTATTTTATACGCGGACGTCTTATGACTGGAAGTTTATACATCTAAACTGGGAAAAGACTTAGGGCTATGGGTTGAAATACCGAGTTTAGGTAAATACCGAGTTAGGAAGTAGAGACTTAGGGCTATGGGTTGAGTGCTAGTGTGTGAGGACGCTAGATAGGAATTTCCAGTGTGATCTGGATACCTACAGTAACCATACCCGCCCTCCGCGTCCCCCGTTGTAAGTAGGGACAAGAATGCCAGGGAGATGGAAAGACCTCTCAGACTCGGGTGACACCCGATCTGGCAGTTGCAAGTAAACCTTATTAGAAAAGAACCTGTCATACGGTAGAGTCCAAGAACTGGAAGTCCCGAAGACGGTTCCCGATGAATGACAAGGACCGCACTTAATGGCGGAGGAATGAAGATCCTAAACACAAGGATGATGGAATTTATGGCACCATGGGGCGACATGCTTCGCAGTCGCGAGGACCATGTGTAGCCAGCAAGAAGCGAAGCACAGTCGTGCAATGAAGCAAGGAAAATGGAGTAACAAGCCGAGACAAGAGAGTCTACGGACCGTAACCTTTGATGATACCAACAACGGTATACAAACGACTAAGGAATTAGTCGAGGTTGGATTAACACCAAACCTACATGCCAAGAGGCTGTAATAACCGAACAACATAGTCCAGATACTATGAAAGAAATCATAACACATACACCTATAGGACCACAACCTGGTTCCTAAGGATAAGTCAAGTCTCGTTAACCACACCGAAGGTGTGAGACACCCGGATGGACGACAATCATGTCAAGTATACTGAGAAGCGACTCAGGAGATCGATCACCAAGATCAAAAGATCAAAGGAAGATCTAATAAGACCACCAAATAGGGATGGAAACGATACCGTAACCGGTATGCGTTAACCGAAAAACAACCTACCCGCGCACTTGCCTAGGGCAAGTGCAGCAACTACAGGACGGTTGGAATACTTTTACCAACCCGCAAATACTTACTACAGCACCGCTATGACAAATGGAGCAGATATAGGATCACCAATCCTCAGCATCGAAATAATGAAACCTCGGAAAGGCCTGACGGCCCGACCGTTGTATTAAGAGTATACCAGTCAGCGAAAAGTTGAACTTGGTCAAGACCTCAAACATAGCAACGCCATAAGGAATTACTTTTCACACCGAACCGTTATTTCAAAAACCAAAATTTCTTTCGAAAACCACAAACCTTCTTTTAAACCTTGGATTTTAAAAACCAAACCGACGGAATATCGGTGAGTATCTTAGAATGATACAAGAAGAGTTGGCAATAGAATACTTCACCTAGGCGTGTGACGAGCACTACGAGTGTACCCAAATACGGGATGTGGGACGACCGCACTCCGAGGAGCTTGCGGGCCTGACATGTAGTTAGGTAAGTGGTAACGTGCCAAGATGGTACCCCACGTATGTATACATGTAGTGTACGAAACACGGGAAGTAGTCAACTCTGTTCTACGGACCATAAGTAAATTTAAAACAGAACAGTTGGATATCTCAACCGAACAAAGGAAACTCAGACAAGTTACAAGCTAAGGAGTCAAGAACCTACTACAGGAGGATGCTTAAGAGTTAAAGGCGCGAGAAGCACCAACAACTGAATAAAGACACTGGACATGTCTTGAATATATTAAAGTAAAACATGATGACTGGAAGGAATACCCAGTCTAAACACAGTAAGGCAAATGCCTAACATTGACACATCAGCGTGCAATGAGCGGGATAGAATTCACAGAACAACTACCACAATACCCAGAGTGATGTTATAAGGTACCAGAAATACCATTCATCACCGGAAGGGATATCAAATCCGTTATAACACAAGGAAAAACACCAATGGTCTACCCTAAGAACGGGAGACGTTACAACCCGAAACGGATAACTCAGATCCAGAACCGCAAGGCAGGACAACAAACTGAAAATACTCATACATGTCAGATGCTACCGCATAATCGGTAATACCCAGGAGCAATCCATAAAGGGTAGCAAGTCAACACAGTTGAACGAGATGTCGTGGTAAAAACACCACAATCGGAACGAGCAACCGGTTAGAATACCGACGGGATCCCACTTGATAGGGGATACCCCAAATTAATAAATGGTATCGATCAGTACCAAAATAAAAAGGGTCTCCAACAGACGGAAGCGTGATGTGACGATCTTGTCAGGGAGCCCAGTATCACCTCCGAATCCAGCGATGGTTTATGGGAAATAACCACTTGGAAACAGCCTATGATGAGCAGAGCTCTAGGCAACATGGCTAGTAGGCCATGAAACTGTTACCACAACCCAACGGTTGCAAAACCAAGGTGAACTATATGGAAAGTGGTCAAGGATGACACCGATAAAAGAGTAACAACCAATGAATGAGGACGCCCCTCATTAATGCGAGACCACAAGAGTGGAGAACACATGGATCCCAAGAAGGGGATACCATCAATAACTGTCGGGAAATATATCCCTTTCAGAACTGCTAACGTAGTCAGGCTTGAGCATATATTTCTTGCCAAGCAATGTGAAATAAGTTTCAACAGCAATTGTTGACAACCGAGGAATAACCGGTTAATAAAACCAATGATGCTCAGGGAGCTCAGAAAGATAATGGAATACCATATTCGGTATTGCCAAATACATGGGAAACCATTGTATAAATGCATGAGCTGAACTAGCAACAGTGGATGCCATGTAAACCAATACGGTGGAATCAGTAAGAACATGGTGTGCAGCAGGCGACCAATGTATGCGAATAATCACCCAGTACTACGAAGTTTGTAATACAGATGGTATCAGAGCCAGGCCCAGGTCGGTGTGCCAGCGGGGACGCTGGGCTCCCAAGGGGGTAGAGTGTGATACCCACGGTAGGGGTCACCTCCCACATCGATCGGGAGAGAGCACGAACCACGCCCTATAGGTGTGGGGATACTCTTCCCTTACGAGAGGCCTTTTGGGGATGGTACCCCGGAAGCAAAACCGTGCGGGCTGCGGCCCAAAGCGGACAATATCTCACAAGTGGGTTGATTACTGGGCTGTTACAACTGACCTCTAGGTATTATTGAACCTAACAAAGGTCAACTGTTAAGGTCTTGATTCAATTATTGGTTATTGTACCACTGACAAAAGGGCTAACTTGTAAAGAGAGGAATCCGGATTGTTTTGACTTTCTGGTTGTGCATTGTGATCACTACGAGAGACTTCAATGGGGAGTCACTCAAAGGAAATCCATCAGCCACATTCGGGGATGGCGGAAGGCACTGCCGTTGGTGCACAGGTTCGACCGGATCGGTCAAATATTATCCAGGGCCATAAGGTCAGCTGGTAACGGTTCCTTTGGAACCCAGGGGACACACTGTCCATTATTAAAGGTTATTAAGGGATGTCTTGACAGGACGCCCGAGGTGAAAGTAATTGGAAAGGCTAAGTGGTTGGTTAAAAAGGGTTAAGGGTCATGTGGCCTACTAACAAGAACAGTTGTTTAAATATGTTTACCTTGTTTGGTGATTGATGGATTGCGGTGAATATTGGTTGTGTGTAATTATTATGCACTAATGATTGCAGGTGAATTATTGTATGATTGTTCAATGTCTACAGTATTACTGTTATTCTTGTAAACCGGATTATCTTGTAATGAATCTAATATATCAAGATGGCTTAAACAACTTAAGGAATCTAGATGACTTAGGACTACATTTAGCATACCAGCATTTCGATTGCTGAGCCCTTCAATGGGCAAAACATTTCAGGTTACTGAAGAAGACACAAGCCGGAGTGCGGGGAACAGGGTAACTGTCGTGTTTTAGTAAACACATGTAGTGTTATTATGTAATGTATTTTGGAGTTTGTTGTATTCCATTTAGTTGCTCATTTAGTTTCATTTGGTCTGTAATAATTAGAGTGCTCAGTATCTGTTCATCACACGTTAAGTAGTGGAAGGAGGGCGTAAAGGATGCTAGTTACTCACAAGGGTGAGTAACGGCGTGTAACACCAGGGTTAGTTAGTTTTACTTTTCCGCTGCGAATTAATATTATTTATGCTACGACTTGCGACGTTAGAACTGGTTTAGGATTAGGGGTGTTACATGTTCAGCCAGAACTCACACTTGCTGAACTTGGGGTAGAGTTGCCTCTCTCTCTGAATCTCCAAGACTGTCCTCAAATGCTGCTCATGTTCCTCCCTACTCTTGGAGAAGATCAAAATGTCGTCTATAAATACGACCACTGACTTGTAGCTGGGCTTGGAAGACTCTCTGCATCAGGTCCATGAATCTCGCTGGTGCATTAGTCAGTCCAAACGGCATCACTGTGAGCTCGTAGTGGCCGTATCTGGTTCGGAACGCTGTCTTCTCTATATCTGGTTCAGCTACTGCTACCTGGTGATATCCAGAACACAGATCAATCTTGGAGAACACCCTTGCTCCCTTCAGCTGGTCAAATAGGTCATCTATCCTGGGCAGTGGGTACTTGTTCTTGATTGTGACATTATTCAACTCCCTGTAGTCGATACATAATCTCATGCTTCCGTCCTTCTTCTTGACGAACAGCACAGGAGCGCCCCAAGGTGAGACACTGGGTCGGATGAAACCCTTATCTAGTAACTCCTGCAGTTGTTCTTCAATTCAACCATCTCTGCAGGGCCCATCCGGTAGGGTACTTTGGCAATCGGTCCCGTACCAGGTATGAGGTTGATGTTGAACTCAACCTCCCTCAGTGGTGGCAGTCCAGGTAACTCCTCTGGGAAAACATCGGGGTACTCCGACACAACTGGAACGTCACTCTTGAACTTCGGGTTTGTCCTCAAATCCTGGGCATAACAGTAGTAGGCGGTCATGCCCTTGGACACCTCCTTCATCAGGGATAACGCTGATACAACCTTCACAGTCGGCTGCTTGGGCTGCATTCGGTATGATACTGTGATCCCTGTAGCTGACTTCAAGAGGAGACGATGCTCTGCACAGTGTAGTCTACCTTTGTATCGCTGTAGCTTGTCCATGCCCACAATTATGTCGAATCCCATACCAGGGAAGACAATGGCATCAAAAAGGAAATCTGCTCCCTTGATGTGTATGTTCAAGTCCTTACATTACTTACTGCACTTGATTAACTCTGGATGGCAATAAGACTGAGCAGTCATGGATATCTCTATAGGGGCATCTATCTTAGCATGAAATGCCTGGGATATGAATGAAGGGAGGGCTCAGAATCAAACAGAACGGTGGCCTCCACTCCATTAATTAAGAATGTGCCTGAAATCATAGAGAGATCTAAGAATTCTAGGAACTTTTCCAGGTAATTAACCAGGGTGAATTGTTATACTGTGATGACCATTCCATTGCTCTTTGCTGAGCCTGGTTCAACACATTCAACCTGATCCCTGAGTTCCAATCCTACAACAAAGCGATAAAATTCATAAGATCTCCATTCTATTGAAGTCTTCATGAGATATTAATGATTACAATGCTGAAGTTGCAAAATACATGGCTAAATTTGCTAAAGGTTAGGTTTAACGGCCAGGTTTCATGTGGGTTGGTTATGATGGGTGTAGGGGCTGGTTGGCTTGATCCTCTTCACCTCATGGTAGATAAGTCTAAAATGCTCTCCAAATACCAACACATCACCAGACTTCAAGAGAACCCTTGTAGCAAGGTCAATTCTCTTCTGATCACCAAATAGGAATTCCGCGTCATCGCCAAGTGATAGGACACCACTGGAATCCTCTAGTGATGGACTCTAGAGACTCGTCCTTGTCCTGATGCATCCTAGCTTACCTTCTTTCCATAGAAGTTGATGATGCACACGTCTGAGGTTAGGTCTGGGATGGGCTCATCCTCCAATTCTTGTGCTCTTTAACTGCAGCTACAACGATGGTCTGCAACTCTCCTGGGATTGGTGGTATCTCCACCTCTTCATAGCTTCTAGTGGTGTGGTCCCACTTCTTACCTAGGCACATGATCTTCACTTCATGGAACCGTTCTTGAAGGTAGGGGTGTAAAAAGTTTCCTCCTTCACCGTAATTCTCTGATCTTGAGGATCAATACATATTGGTCAGCTGGGGTCAAAAATTCTCGTAATACGATCATCCCGGGTCTCAATATCTCACACTTCTCTGGTGGGTGTGGTTTGGCTTCGAAGGAAATGGTGGGTGTGGAAATTGGCAATATAGGAAAGCAATATTGAAAGCTGAATGAAAAACAACAATTGCCATTAATTAAGCAAGTCAAGGTTCAAAACTGGTTTTAGCACAAAGATGTAAAAGAAAAAAGGGATTTATAGTTCACCCCTTTACAATATAGAGAAAAATTACTTGAAGAAATGAAACGAAACGAAGGTCTAAGCTTCTTTGGTAAGATGGTAGTCCTCACCAGGTGAACTCGGGTCATCACTCGCTGATTCGACACGGTCCACCAGGTTGAGAGTAGGTGCTTTGCCTGGCCTATGAGGGTAGTTCTGGGCAGGGCAGTTGGTAGATGGCCTGCACCTCCTGTGCCACCTCTACCTCCTCCTCCGCAGCATTGGTAGCTTGGGCTCTAGTCGCCGACCCGTTGTGTGGCGTGTAACTCTTGGAGTCGGGTTCAAGAAGCATTCGAATCCCTTGTGCCCTTCTACCACAGTAGTGCACTCACCAAGTTTCCTTACAGTCCTTGCCTGGGGGGGTCCTTCTGGCACCACTTGCAGAAATACTTCTTCACGGATTGGTCTCCTGTTTAAGTTCAAGGTAGGGATGTGATAGTAAAATATAGCTAATGTAGATTCTAACTTTTCACCCCTAGGTGGCTCGTAGCGGAGAGGCTTAGCATCAGCATGAGAAGGAACGATGGCTTTCTCGTTCCCTCCCTTGGAAAATTTCCCTCTTTTATGATTCTGAGAGGATCCCCTTCCATTTCCTCCTCCATTTCATTCCCCTTTGCTTAGCACAGAATCCTGATATGCAATGGTGGTGTTCCCAGTATTTGCATCATCAGCTCTTACTAGCGTTACAATATGTGTTAGTGGGAAATCTTAGCATACCAGAAATTCCATAGTCATATTTCATACCTGTAAAGTCTTTCCTCTGGTGGAACCGATCATATTCATGATCCTGAAGTCCAAGCCAGTATGGAATTTTTCCATCAAGTACCTTGGAGCGTTAAGCCCCTCCCAATGACAGCAAGCAACTACACAAACTGTCGTAGTATTCAGCAACAGGAGGAAGTCCTTGCTTCAACTGCTCAAATCACTTCTCATCCTCTTTTGTAGGTATGATGGGTAGAACTTAGCTCTCAGGGCCACCAGAAATGCTTGGAAGTTAAAGTTCGCCTGGGCGGTCAGCTTGGCTCTGGCAGTCTTCCACCATCGATGAGCGGGCCCTTGGAGAAAGTAGGCTGCTATGTCCACTTGGGGCGATCTGGCTGGAACATGTAGAGAGGTAAAGCCTTTGAATCTCGACTAGGTATTTCTCTAGAGCTTTTGGTACTGGCTGGCTTCGTAGACTGGGGGACGAAGATCGTTGACCGCTTTCAACTAGTTGAACTCCGTGGAACGTGGGTGGTGGTGAGGGATCTGAGCCTGCTGCTGAGCTAATGCAGCTGAACTCATCTGAGCTATGACCTCAGGGTAACAGCGTCGGGTCCGTAACCACCTGGGGTCCCGCCGTCCTCCTCTTCCGCCTCTTTAAGACATGTAACTGCTAATGCCAGTGTTTGTTGTTCAGAAGTTGTGTGTTAAAATCTAGATATCTATGTAGTAAAGTGTGAAGTGTTATATACTACCCAGGGCTGGTATGTAGTTAGAGTTCATGAGTAATGTAAGAAAGTAAGGTATGGGGTAAGGGAAGTGCCTTTCTGAATCCTCACTTCCCAAATTCTACCCCACTTCACAGTTTTAAGGGAACCGATATTTAAGTATTACACTCGGCTTGTTTTCTCGGGCTCAGAGCGTAAACTACGCTCTGATACCACTTATGTAACGCCCCTATTTAACGAAAAATGCAGCGGAAATAAAATACTAAGGCGATTACAGATCAAAGGGTTCCAAACACCGGCACCAAACTCACCAAATTACAAACCTAAAATAATGCTACGTCTAAACTCGAGAAAATATAACATTAAACCTAAACTAGAAAAAAAACATACGCTCCACAAATCCTAATCCCCATCCCAATCATTCATACTCTTGTGGCCACCTGTATAACAATTCATACCGCAAGATAAAACCAAGCAGCCCACCCGGGATGGGTGAGTCGAATCCCTGAAATGGAACTGGTACGATTTAACAAAAAAAAACATAATCCTTAAGCATAATAACTGGAAAGAAACTTTAAAATAAAACAGAGGAAACAAGGCACTTCAAAAATCACCAAGTCAAAGTTAACAAGCTAAGAATAGAGATAAATACAGAAGGGGTAAAGTTAGTCAATTAACAACCACACCATGAGTTAGTGAACATCCATGCTTAAGTTAGGTCAATTCCAGTTAGGAGTAGAAAGACTCAAGTAGTCACAGGACTAGGAATGAAAGGAAGAAATCCGGAACCAACAACTAAGAGTGGAAAAAAAAATTAGAAGAGATGGCCCACTGCCAAGTACGTCCTTTTAGGACAAGGGATATACCAGCCCTCGCGAGTTAATACGTCCTATTGGACAGGGGATATACAGCCCCTCGCTGTTTACAACGTCCGATTGGACAGGGGATATACAACCCATCGTTGTTTACCGGTGAAGATGTGCGCACATCACAACAAAGACTCAGCTCATGGATGAAATAATATCCAGAGTCAAAAGAAGAGATTACCAAGATTGACATTTTCCCATATTCCCACTAGATTATTAATTGTACAAGTGCAATACCAAAACACTCAGTCCTACAGAGTGCAGAGGCGTAAACCCCGACAGTTAATATCTAATGAGACAACCAGATAAGAGGAACCAATATTCATGAAAGTTGTATATTCAAGGCTCAGTTAGTCACATCAAGCTGAGTTAGTCACACAAACAGTTTCCTTTCGAGATTCGTTCAAGCTCAGTTAGCGTTTCTCAAAACATTCCATAAAGTTCGTCACCAAAAGTATCTGAGTACGAGAAATCGTACTAGGTACGTGTAGAAGCAGTAACCAAACTTGAAAGTGCGAACTACTTCCACTAATCACCTATAATTAAGGTATTCCAAGCATTGAGTAATTAAGGAACTATAAAGCTAAACATCTTTCATTCTCACTAGTCTATAGTTTCTGGTTACAATTACTCTCTCTTAAGGATCTGGGCTAGATCTCGTTAATTAAATCTTTAATGTTCACTTTAACTTATTCCAATTACCTACTCTTGAATATAGGTTTAGCTTAATTAAACTCTTAAGTTACACTTGACTAATTTACTTTAATACCTATGTAACACCCCTACTACGTACTTAACATTAGATGAAATCGCAGCGGAAAAATAACTAAACAATAACTAAACGATTCGGTGCTACAACGCCGTCAACCACCCACGTGGTTAACAAGGCAGAATAAATACAAGTGTACCGGTCTGATGATCAGACTCCCGAGCATTAGGTACTAACATCAACCATATATACATAACCAACATACCGAGTATTTAATACAAACTGTCACTGTATACTGTACATATAACTCCACTGTCATCTGTAACACGAGCAGTACCAAAAATATAATGCCACGGGAGCACAGGCGCATCCCGGGCTCAACATCCAAAATAATCAAAAGTAAATCTGCAGCCTAGAACCTACAGCCAATCCGCTTCCTCGATCCTCATCCTGCAGTAAAAATATGGAGCCCCCGAGGGGGTCAGTAACCCTTGGCTGGTATGGTTAACGCGCAGCCCATCGGCTACCGGGATACGCGCAACTAATTGTCATGATGACATGGCATTCATTTTAAACATAACATAACATATGGCATAGCAATATCATTGCATAGCACAACATCACATACACAGTGGATACTCTTTCCACAATAACAAACCAAGAAGGTTAAACAACATAAGAAGCCTAGAGAATGGTTCACTCTCATGTTAAGCTCGTTACACACACTCATTACCGTTCTGTTATTCGAACGAGTAACTTAAGTCACAGATGGTTCGGATATAGTGACCCGAACACACCACACAAACACATGTTCCCACTAAACCGATCATAAGTCAGAATAGGTAAGCTTTGGAGGAAGTTAACGGGAGATCGAACGCCAAATTAAGGAGAACAATCTTAACAACATAAGAGTCGAATCTGATTCAGATATCTACTCTTAAACTTACATGCATGACTGGACAAACGGATTCCTCACTTCCCAGTTAGCACTTGTTAGAAGTTCAACAGTGGAACTTAACAACAATTCACAACAAGTGGTAAGTCATGTTAGACACACACAAGGGTAATGAGTCACATCATAACATCACAATAATATGAACAACTGTAACCTCATTACATGATTAAGTCTTATAACGTCATAAACACACAGAAAAACAAACAACACACAAGCCGGTGTAAACCGGTAGGCAACAGACTGCAAGAAAACCATACCTTGGTCCTTGCTTCGATTGATTTCCACCGTAGGTCACTCCTATACATGTTTAAGAATGTCGGTTAATTACTTACTTAACTTCAAATTTACTAAGTGTTTAACATAATTATACGACATGTTTTAATGTCTAAACTTATACTTGATTACCTACATTATACCCCCTAGGGTTTATTACTTAAGCCATACTTTTATGTTTTTTTTGTTAAGTTTTGGTCAGTCCGACCCACCGTCCGACCCAACCAACTGGGTCGGACCCTTCCAGTAACTTTCGGGTTTGAAAAAACTCTACTTGTCCGACCCATGTCCGACTCAACCAACTGGGTCGGACCATTCCAGAACATTTCAGTCTTCTAAGCCTCACCTGTCCGACCCATGTCCGACTCAACCAACTGGGTCGGACCACTCCAGAAACTTTACCGTCCTTTAAAACACACCCGTCCGACCCAAGTCCTCTGGGTCGGACCATTCCAAAACCATTCACTGGCGTCTAACAGAGGCCGTCCGACCCAAACTTGGACCGGACCCCTGGGTCGGACGCCACCAGAACATGCCCAAACATTGTCAAATCTTCACTAAACTTTTCCTCAAGCCTTCTAATGTTTTCCAACACCACTTGGCACACTTATTCTCTCATACAACATCCATAAAATCATCTTCTTTCTCCTTATACACTTACTCATTTCTTACCAAAATTCCTAACACTTATAATGTTTTCTCCTTGGTTTTCTAAGTGGTGTTTCATACCTATGATAACCACTATGCCAATAATGTTTCCTCACCACTACTACATCATCTCCCAAGCATCTCTACTTCCTAACCAATTCCTTAAACATCTCTACAAGTCTATAGTTTCTTCATGCAATACATTACTTCTCCCTTATTTACCAACATTGCACAAGTCCTAAACACAATCTCACCATGATCTTGAAGTGTCCCAAAACATTCTTTTGCATTCTAAATCCTCTAGAATAATGCTTAAGTCCCTTTTACACCTTAAAACACCATAATGCATGTTCCTTTCACTAGTTGAACACTTAACCATTCTAAACATTTCCTAACTTACCAAACTCATTTTAAACCCTTAGAACTTCTTGTTTATTACCTAAATTTTGACATGAACTCTCCTAGAACATTGCTAAGCCAAAACACATTGTTTTCACCATTAAACAATCAAGAACACTAAAAATCCATCAAACACATTCTTATACACAAACTTCACTCATTTAGCACTACATCACAATATAGTGCATAATTTAAATTGCTTGGCACTTAGGCCCTTAAATAACATGGCTCTTAGGCCCTTAAGATGCATAAATCTTAAACACTGAATTTCCACAATATATTTGCCTTTGACCTGCAAATACACTCAACAACACATATGCCTTTCACTAAGCCTTTGAGAACATTTTACTAAGTCATTCACCATTGGCTCCTTAGATCATTTTAATAAGCAACATAAGATCATTTCTCCTAAGACTTTAAACCACATTAGGTTAGCACATTTATCTTTTTTCCTCACAACTTCTTTCTTGTTTCCTTGACTAAATCGGCAAGGCTTTTAGTTGCTTGTCAACTTCTAAACATTATACAAATGATAAAATGAGTATACAAGCTTTATGCTTCAACTCATTGTAAACCCTAGATTATACATTGTTTTAAAAACATTAAGATAGTTGTTTTACCTTAGAACTTGAAGAGAGTTTGAATATATATCAAGAGAGGACTCCACCTAGTCCATGAAAGGTTGAAATGAAGCTAGAACAAAGCAACATAAGGACACCATTAAGGGTGATTTTCGGACAACACAAAAACATGAGGGAAACATCATTTTTCTTTGAGTTTCCTTACCTTGAAGCAAAGGAGAACAATAATATGTGAAAAGATGAGCTCAAGCTCCTCCCATGGAGATTCCTCTTGGCACCGAAATGGAGCTCTTGGAATTTTGAAAGGATAGAATTGAAGAGCTTGATGAGAGGAAGAGAATGGTGGTCTTAGAATTTGATTTGGCAAAGTGAGCTAGGAGATACAAGTGGTCAAAGATGGAATTGTGTGTGGTACTATTGCAAAACCGTGAATGGAGAATGGAGAAGAGATAGAAGAGAGCTTGGAGGCGTGGGAAATGAAGAGGGAAATGAGAGAATGAGATAAGTTTGTAAGTTTTAGATATTTAAGTAGTAAAAGCAAATAGTACTTTCTACTTTACTACTTTAGTTAGCTTATTTTTTGTTTAAGTATGGTGAGTCACCAAGAAAACTGGCCCCCATATTATAACAAGGGGTATTTTAGTCTTTGTTGACCAATTGTCACACTTATAATGACATATGTTATAAACTTGCTTATTTTAGTTACTATTCACTAAAACAAGGCACATAGATGTGAAATTTTTGATTTCCCATTGATATAGACTTCCAAATGTGATACTAAGTAGTACACATATTAATTAAAGAGTAATGATGGACATTTAGCCATTCAAAACTCATTTACAAGACAATTTTTCAATAATGTGCTTTAAGACTCCTTAAAGCACATTTTGTGTTTTAACTTGTTTTCAAGCTTGGTTTTCTTTGGTAATTGGTTTAATATGTTCATTAGTATATAAATAAGGTCTTGGTAAGCTCATTAGGTCTTACCCAAGCTTATCCCAAGCTTAGAACACATTTTAGCCCTAATTGACTTTAAGGCATTTATTTGTGTTTTCTATGGTTTAAATTGTTTACTAATGTTTCTAAGACTCTTTTTAGTCTTAATATACCATATTTAAATGTTTAAACAACATACTAAGGTTTGGGGTATTTCAACCTATTTAAGGTTTAGGATATGCATTTCCCCTAATAGTCCACTTAGATGTCACATTAACATTTAATATTTTAATTGTTACGTATGAATTAGGTTTACTCTAATTTTCCCTCTTATTATATTTCCCAGAAGGTATGTTACTTCCTTTATTTACTTCTAATGTATTTATATATACACATATATTTTATTTTATTTTTTAGGATTTATCCAAAACATTCTTTAAGAAATTTTTATTGTATTAAATTATCTTTAATAACCTTTACACATCCACACCCGATATATGGTTTATAAAATAAAGTATTTTCCTTAGTTTTATTTAAGTATATTACCCTCCACATTATACAGTTGGTATAAACATAGATTGACTAAATTCCTTGATTTAACATATTACTATTTTATTTCTTATATATATATATATATATATTTACTTCACTTAAAGGGAAAATTCACGATATATCCCTGTTTTCTTTCGTAATTCACAATATACCCCTGTGATTTTCGTAATTCAACTTTAAACATGCTTAAATGTTGTTCAAAATTGATGAAACTTTACATGGACGATGTTAAAGTGTTATATTTTGGTCCAATATCAAATTTGAAGTGTTTTAAGCTCACATGTGACCTGTGGGACCCAATGAATATGTGACTATTCATTGGGTCCCACAGGTCACATGTGAGCTTAAAAAACTTCAAATTTGATATTGGACCAAAATATAACACTTTAGCATCGTCCATGTAAAGTTTCATCAATTTTGGACAACATTTAAGCATGTTTAAAGTTGAATTACTAAAATCACAGGGGTATATTGTGAATTACTAAAGAAAACAGGGGTATCTCGTGAATTTTCCCTCACTTAAAAGTTTGTACTCAAAAATATTTCTTAACATCATGTATTCATTGTTAGTTTAGTATTATTTTATTATTCTCAACCTACAAAGTTTATTAATCTTCTATACTTTAATTTTTGTTACATTCAAAACCATATATTATAATATACCTTAGGAAAAATTCAGAATTACAATTTTTAGACCTATTTCTTCTTGTCTAAAAATCCCCAAATTTAATATATAGCAACTATAATATTTTAGACATATTATAGAATTTTTCTTTCATTAAAATATCTTTTTAAATTATCTAAATAATTCCATAATTCACAAAACTTACAAAAATTATAATTTACGTTTAAAAACTCAAAACCCATATTAATTTACATCAAAATAAACTACATTTTATAAGGAATCCATGGATAAATTTTCGTCTCAAAATACATTAGGGAAGGTCATTAAATAAATCTAACAAGTTAGGATTTTATTCTGGAATACATATTAAACTAATTCAACTTAAACTCCCACGTTTTAATCTCGGCCGTCTGTTTCTCCTAACTAGAATCGGGCGGCCCATATCTGTCGAGTTCATCAGAAATCCCAAATCGCATTCCGAGTACTAATCCTTCAATATCTCTCAATCTACAGAACGAAATTCGACGATTCTTGTTCCTATGGATTCGAAATTCAATTCCGGTTCTAATGGTACCGATTTCGCTAATTAACATGGAAAATTGAGGGTTTTCGATTTTGGGTTTGAGGTTAGGGTTCTTAGTTTAGTTACGGTTCGAATTCGACGAATTCTCCTAATGTAATGCGTAATAGACTAAATTGATATGTGGGTTTGACCGAATGGCAACAACGGAACAATTTGATCAGAAACTCACCGGAATTGCGTTAACGAGGAGAATCCAATCGGGTTTTCTGGAAACTAGTTATTTTATGTGCAGCTCAGGTAGGCAACTTCACGGATCAAATAGCGCCAACTGAGAGGGATTTGATTCACGAAACCTATCACAATCCAAACTAGACATGTAACTCTAGAGTCTAGACGTTAGTGGAAGAATCATTGAATTTGATGAACTAGGGAGAAAGTTACAGATCTCACAAGATCTGTGTTTACCTAGTCGGTTTCTGGAAATCTGGGCAGGAATACAGCCGTGATCGAATAGGCAACTTTAGATAGCTTTATCTCCCAAACGGGTACGAATCAGCCTTGGTCATTAACATGAAAGTTGTAGAGGGATTAGATATCTACACAAAAAGCTATAGAATGTGGATTTTCGTCCACAGACGAAGAAGTTATGATCAGACGAAGTTTACCTGATTAACTGGATTTCTGGAAAATCTGGGTTACGGTTTCACATGGAGGCAACTTTTTTGGATCGATTTTCCAGTCATTGTATAAAGATTTATATGGTGTATGAGTAATGGTTAGAAAGAGGAATGATTGGAGAAGCGAATGAAAAAGATGGCATACCAAATGGTGGAGTAGAGAAAGAGATATAGGCGTCTAGAGATCAACCCATGGCATGCCAAAACTGAAAGAAAACTCAACCGATTCAGTGGACTTCAGTGCTGACTGGGCACGGCACGGGTCCCGAGGCGCGCGGCTGAGTCAGCTAGCCCTGGACACGTCAGCAACCCCCTAAATTTTGGCTCTAAACTTCAATTTATCATAACTTTGGCTAGGATGATCCGCTTTTAACGTTCTTTTTATCAATCTTCTTGGTTTTCCATAACCTTTTTATTGATATAAGTTTCATGGCCTAGTTTGACCATTCTCAAAAAGTCAACCCTAGCAAGGCTTTAGAAGCTTTAAGGTTTTAATGATTTTTTTTGACTTTAAAACTCAAATCAATGTTCCAATATTTCTAAAATTTATATATAATTGGAGTGTCTTTAAATTTTTCCAAGATTTATTGACTTATAATCTTACTATTAAATTCATAATACCATATAATAAATTAATATTTAATGGTATTATTTAGGGTTCAATAAAGGAAATCCCCTAAATTAATTTAGATTAATATATGGGGTATTTCAATAAGTTTAAGCAAATTGAATCAAATGTTGTTAAAAAGTGAATAAGAAGTTGTTACAAAGTGAATCAGAGTAATAAGAGTGAATCTCGTAAGCATATATTGTTTAACTAAAGTAAGTGATTAAGAGGTTTAAGAAATGTGAATCATAAGCTTTTATAAAGTGAACCTTTCTTTTATTGAAAATGAATCATTCATTTTAAAAAAGAATTTTGCTAGTGTGAATCAAAGGTTTAAACAAAGTGAATCAAAGGTTGTTAAAAAGTGAATCAGAGAGTCGCGTAGAAGTGAATAAGAGGTTTTAAAAAAAATGAATTTCATAAATAGAGATTTTTTAACTAAAGTGATTATGATTGCTTGACTAGTGTGAATGAGAGGTTTTAGAAAAGTGAATCAAAGGTTGTTAAAAATTGAATCACAAGTTGTAAGTGAATCAGAATAATAAGAAAAGTGAATCTCGTAAGCATAGATTGTTTAACTGAAGTGATAGAGGTTTAAGAAATTTGAATCAGAAATTTTTGTAAAGTGAATCATGAGTTTAAGAAAAGTGAATCAGAGGTTTAAGAAAAGTGATTCTCGATTGTTTAACTAAAGTGAATAAGGTTTAAGAAAAGTGAATCAAAAGTTTTTTAAAGGTGAATCAAAGGTTTTAAGAAAAGTGAATATTTTGTTTAATACTAGTAAAAATTAATCCTACCACAAACTTATACGAGAACAGTATGAACCTTTCATTTATTGAAAGTGAATCATTCTTTTAAAAAAAGAGAATCTTATGTTTAAGAAAAGCAAACATTTTCATATAAAACAATGTGAATCCTTTGTGTTGTTAAAAAGTGAACTTTAAACCTGCACTATAAACCATAAAAATGTCTTCGACGTTTTTAACTTTCCTTTCCTGTGGTGGTTTTTAGATTGTTTGAGGTAAGATTCATTTTGTTAATGAATAAGGTTCATTTTATTATTAAAGAAGATTCATTTTGCTAATGAATAAAATTCACTTTAAAAATACATAATATATACTCATTCTAAAAATATAAAATTTTAAGTTTACCAAAACATATCCATGATGTATCTTGTTTTGAAGATCACAAAAAATGATGAACAATTGCATAATTTTTTTTTATTTTTGCACTTTTAGTTTGTAAATTATAACATTTTGAAAAAAAATATTATTTTCTCTCTCCTCCTCGTAAAGTCACATTTAGCTCATCTCAAACTTTTTTCTTGTACTTGCGTGTGTATGATTTTCCCCCTTTTTCTTTTTTTTTTCTATTTTTATTTTTTCTTCATTTATTTTTTAAATTTATTCAGCCAACCACAACTTGACACATATCTATGTCCATACTAGATGGTGGCGCAATCTCCAGGATCGTCACTCTGTTATGTAATTGATAGAGTTTGTCTGATCTACTAAGATAATATGAGTTGTAATGTTATTTATTTTTAGATAATATTATTAGTGTAACAAGTAAATATAACTTGAATAATTAATAAAATAACATCAAGGAAGGTTGCTACAAATTATGAAACTTCCAAAGAATTAATAAAAAACATTAATTTTAAACTATAAGTAGCATTTTCATAGTAAGCCAAATATACTACTCCCTGTATTCTGAATTGACAGTCCTGTTTATTATTTAGTCATGTCGTTTGGTTTTAATATTTAACATATAAGATAAAATAATTTTAAAATTTTAAGTTTTGCACATGATTCCTTATATGTTAAATTATATATTATAAAATTTAGTTTATAAAATTATTTTATCTTATATGCTTAATATTAAAAATATGTCATAAAACAAACAGGACGATCAATTTAGGACAGAGGGATAGTATCAAACAGTCCCCAGGGAAGAACAAATTCAAAGTGTTTCCAAACTGAAAGAAAAAAAAAGGGAAATTTACACCCCCCACCCATGGGGTTTGGGGTATTTACACCCCCCACCCATGGGGTTTGGGAATTTACTATCCCCACCCACAACCTTTCTCACATTTGACATCCGTTAATCTTTCCCCTTTCCCGTTAGTATTGTCCAGTGTAACACCCCAACCGCTAATCCTATGCTTACCGTCTAATCGTCCTATTAATCCTACGAGTTCGCAGCGGAATTATTACATACTTACTACGGCGGGTGAAACAATGCCGCTAACCGCCCATACGGCTAGCTAGGCTACTAATACTTACTGTCACGGTCTGATGAACATAACGTACCGAGCTACTAAATTACTTACCAAAATACCATGTACCGAATACTTACATCAATGGATCACCGAGTATTTAAAGTATATTCAATTACAACCTTTCAAGCTTACCAAAAGAATGAGTTTCTAAAGCTACTCATCTATACCCCAATCCAATACTTCCATTATCCAAAAAGGTGTACCCCATGGTACACCGGCTACTCAAAAACTACAGCCATGTACTACTCAGTACACCCATCATAAATTCATTGTTTACATTGCAAAAGAAGATAAAAGAAATGAAATGGAGTCTTCACATCTTCATCACTCTCGGGTACCTGCGTGTAGTAAAAATGGTGCCCCAAGGGGCTCAGCAAACGCTGCATATGGACTCCGCATATACCGCGTGCTAGCTAGGGCACGCCGACTACTTGACGTCCACTAAACATGCAGTTCATTTATTTCATACATACATGCTTTTCATACAATATACATGCTATACAATTCATTACACAATTCAAGGCAACAATACAAAGCACACATCTTACTTACCTTCACAAGGTTAGCCAAATTATGCACCCGGGTTAATCGGAATGCTTTTACTCTTTTACTCATTACTTACTTTTCTTACTTACAATTACTTACTTTCATTTACTTTACTTACTCATTCTTACTTACTTTCTTATACTCAAGTTAAGTCGTCGGGACCTCCGGCCTTGGGGACTACACCGTCCCACATCCGGGATTTACTTGACTCACCAATCCGGGATGCTACCCACTTAAGGGATTTGGGCCTCGGACCAGCTTAAGAGTCATGAATTGGAGCCAACCTCTCGTGACTCCGCATCCTCACGCGTGGCCGAAACTATATCGGACTTCTACTCATTCCAATTTAATTACCATTTTAAGTTAGTATGGTTAGCTTGTTAGGAACAAGTTAGAAGTCCAAACACAACACATTCGGTCACAGTACATTCCAACATTCATACAAGCATACATATTCATCCGTACATTTCATGAATTATACAAACTAGGATTTAAGAAAATATTCACAACATACAACACTACATATTCACAAGTATGCATATTAACTCCGATTCGTGCATTTATCTTATTTGGTGATCAATTAGCACACAACACACAAATCAGAGTAACCAAGATAGCATACGGGGCATGAGGAATCCATACCGTTCACTGTTGCACGTGATTCCAAACGTCCTTCGGTGTCACAAATCAAACCCTATTATATATATACCATTGAATGATTAATATAACTATCATTAATTTAACTCAACTACTTTTGTGTTTACTAATCCATACTTACTAAGGCTTTACATTCCTTACACTTATGTCTCATTTTTCTTACTTTCCATTACTTGTCCATGGTTTACCTACATATATATATATATACATATGTATAGGTGGGTATACACATATATATATACTAATTATAAGATTACTGTTTTTTTTTTTTTGATTGACCCGACCGACCCACCCTGGGTCGGACCCATGGGTCGGTCGGGTGCAGAGACTTCGATTACAGAAATTTCCAGTTCGACCGACCCAGACAGGGTCGGTCCTTTGGGTCGGTCCGTTGCAGAGAAATCCGACTAACAATTTCTACTCGACCGACCCAGGCAGGGTCGGTCCCCTGGGTCGGTCGGATGCAGAAACATTTCCGACCAAAAATTCCCACTCGACCGACCCAGGCAGGGTCGGTCCACTGGGTCGGTCGGATGCAGAAGCTTCCGAGGTTACAGATTTTCGGGTCGACCGACCCTGCTAGGGTCGGCCCTAGGGTCGGTCCAGCCCAGTACTTATTTTTAATTGCTCCTTTTGAACTCCAAATCCTTCTCAATTCACATCCAATCTTTTCCTAATCATTTTCCCAAGTTTCCTACATGATTTAAACTATTACCTCCTAATACAACCTTGTTCATTCATTAACTCCTTACACCATCTATACTCATTCACTCACATTAATTTCCAAGTTTCAACTCAACACTCTCACTAGTGTTTCCTAGTTGTGTTTTGCTACAGATTTTATTCTAACTCTCTCCCAACACTAGCTCTCTCTTCTAATGGCATTTCTAACACTTCTAATACACTAAAACTACATTAACTATCTCTCCCCATCTTTCCTCTAACAATCATTTCAAAATCTGTTACAACTTACATTAGTCATCTAGTTTTAATTCTCTAAGTGTTCTAATCCTAGGCAAATTTTGCCATAACCTCCCCTATACTTTTATACTCTCACCACATATTCTAGTTCACATTCAACACTTATTTTACCTGTTACAATAGACAAGCCCCCATATAATATTACCAATACTAAAACACACTAAAACACTACAAAATTTCCTGCACACAAACACTAATCCCCAATCTGTTTTGTAACAGTTTTACATGTCTTTTAAGCTTCAAAATACTTATATTCTCTTACACATTATACCACTAATGCATTATCATTTTACAATACCAATTTTCATTACTAAAAATCTGTTACATATACAAATATATACTAAGCTACACAATGAGTATCCTTACCTTGTTTTCATTCTAGTTTCTTTCTTCTTCTTTCTCCTTCCTTCTCTCTCTACGGTTTTGAAATCTCAATCCACTAGCACTACAACCATTCATATACACCATTCAAATTTGATGAAACTAACCCTAACCATTAATCAAGTTCTAATCTAGGTTTTAGGGTTTAGAAAATTTATTACCTTCCAAGAGCACAAGAGCTGTTTGGGATAGCTCAAGAACAAGATTTCTCACACCACCACAATGCCAAAATCGGCTGGACATACAAGGACCAAACAAGGTTTAGTCTAAATTTTCGTTTTGCCATTTAGGCTAGAAAAAGATGGAGTTTTTGAAGATATTTTTACCTTAGAAGAACAAGAAGAACAAGGGTCTTCTAATGTGGTGTTGAAGCTTCGAATGGGGAATACCCTCAAAATCGAAAATACTTGCTTTTGGATTTTGGAAAGATGAAAATGTAGCTCTTGAGGAGAGGGATTACAATGGTATAATTTTTGTAATTTTTGAAGAGTATTGAGGGAGTAACAAGAGGAGAGAAGTGAGTATATTTGTGAGGTTCTTCAAATCTCCATGGGAATCGCTGGAGAAGGAGAAGGAAGAAGAAAAAGAGAGGGTGAGGGTGCTGGTCCACGTGAGGGAAAAGAGAGAATGGGGTAGGAGAGAGAATTGTGAGAGGGTAATAGAGTGGGGTGAGGTTTACTTTATTGTTTTTGTTTTTAGTAAATAAGGAGTGTGGGTGAGTGTGTGTATATATGTAAAATCGGACACACACAGAGACCAAGGGGGTTTAAATTCTTTTTACATTCTTGGACACATAAGTTTGTGTTAATTATATTCCTACCCCACAATTCCCGTTTTTGACAGTTTTACTAATTTTCTCGTTTTCTTGATTTTATTGGTCCTAAAGCCTCACTAAATTTATTAATGAATATTTAGTTGCCTAAAATTGTTACGAGTCTATTTGACCCGCTTTAAAGACACGTTTTCCCGGTTACCTCGAAAAACGCGCTTTAAGGTTCGGTAATGTTTTTAACCGTTTTAAAGGTCCTTTTCTTCGAGATTTGCTCCCTAGTAATTATTTATACTTAATTAAGCCTCTAAATTACTTATTAGCCTAATTAATCACTGTTTTTAATTACGGGGTATTTCATTCTACCCCCTTAAGAAACTTTGCCCTCAAGTTGCTCAAGGTTAATAGTTTTATAATTCTACTCATTATGCAAACCAATTGCCATAATGTATCTTCCTACACCTATGAGGTGTTTACTTCTTTCACACTGCAAGCATACACATTTCAACATCGTACGCAATTCACATACACATGCATCATTTCATCATCATTACCATTCAAAAAAATACAGAACAATACATCATACCATCCACAATAACATTACACCAATACACCATACATTACACATACACATCATTCATTACACATTACACATACATACACATCCATACTAAGTTCAATTGCACTACATGTGCCATACAAATGCAATGCTTACCCCGAAGCAATGCAAAAGCAAAAAGGCTCTACCCCCCTTAAAAGGGGTACGACCCGTACCCGTATACTAAATACTAGACTAACTAGTCTAAGAATAACTGTGGGTACTTAGCCTTCATGGCATCTTCCAACTCATGTGTCGCTTCTTCGACATCATGGTTTGACCATAGGACCTTCACCATTCGTATCGACTTATGGCGAGTGTCTCTGGTCTTCCTATCAAGGATTCTCACTGGGGTTCGACATATCGCATGTTTGGCTCAATGGATAAGTGCTCGGGCTCCAACACATGAGAAGGGTCAGCCATATACTTCTTGAGTTGTGACACATGAAATACATCATGGACACGTCCCAAGTCCTCAGGAAGTGCTAACCTGTAGGCTACTGAACCAACTCTTTCGGTGATAGTGTACGGCCCTACAAACTTTGGGCTTAGCTTGCCCTTCTGACCAAATCTGAAGACGCCCTTCATAGGTGAAACTCGCAAGAACACTTGGTCGCCCACGGCGAACTCAAGGTCGCGTCGTCTCACATCCGCATAGGATTTCTGTATCTTGGGCTGCCTTCATGTTAGCTCGGATTTGTTGCACTTCGGCTTGTACTTGCTCAAGGTACTCCAGTTCTATTATGACCGCTTCACTTGACTCATCCCAACACAAGGGTGTACGGCAAGGTCTACCGTATAGAGCTTGGAAAGGCGACATCTTAATCAAGGCGTGATAACTATTATTATACGAGAACTCGATAAGATGAAGCTTATCTAACCAACTCCCCTGAAAGTCCAAGGCACATGCCCGAAGCATGTCCTCCAGTGTCTGGATGGTCCTTTCTGTCTGACCGTCGGTCTGAGGATGGAAGGCGGTACTCAACTTCAATTCTGTACCCAACGCTTCCCTAGTAGCTCTCCAGTATCTCGAAAGAAATCTGGTGTCGCGGTCAGATACTATGGTCTTAGGGACTCCGTGTGTCTGATAATCTCCTTATCAAAAAGCTCAGCTAGCTTAACTACCTTCCAGGTGTCCTTCATCGGTATGAATCTGGCAACCTTGGTAAGGCGATCTACTACAACCCAGATCATGTTGAGTCCTCCCCTGGCAGGTGGGAGTCCTACAACGAAATCCATGGAGATATCATGAAATTTCCACTCCGGAATTGGCATCGATTGTACCATTCCGCCCGGTACGGTGTTCAAATTTTACCTTCTGGCATGTCAAGCATCTCAATACGAATTCTGTCACATCTGACTTCATTCCAGACCACCAGAAGTACCTCTTCATGTCTTTGTACATCTTGGAGGCTCCCGGATGGACTGATAATGTAGAACTATGTGACTCTCGCAGGATGCGATCCCTTAGCTCAGCATTGCTTCGGGGAACGCATAGCCTGCCATTAACCGAATCAAACCATCTTCATGTAGCTTAAAATCATACTTTTTCTTCTCAAATGTACCATTCTCGATCTTGTGTCTGATTTCGGTTAGGTAAGGGTCGCTCAAACTGAGCGTCTCGCACCTCGTCAACCAAGCTAGAAGAAGCGAAGTAGCGAATGGAGCGAGTGTGCTCGACGGCTCAGGGCGTCGGCTACAATGTTTACCTTCCCTTCCTTATACTGCAAATTGATGTCGTAGTCTGATGGAGAAACTCATCCACCTTCTCTGTCTCAAGTTGAGTTCTTTCTGAGTGAATACATACTGTAAGCTCTTATGATCGGAGTAGATGGTGATGCTTACCCCATAGAGATAGTGTCGCCATATCTTCAAGGCGAAGACAATGGCTCCTAACTCTAAGTCGTGAGTCGGGTAATTCTCCTCATGTTTCTTCAGCTGGCGGGAGGCATAAGCAACAACCTTGCCATGCTGCATGAGTACGCATCCCATTCCTTTGCCTGATGCATCACAGTACACCTCAAATCCCTCTGTGCCCTCTGGAAGAGTAAGGACGGGCGCTGAGGTCAATGAGTCTTTCAGTTTCTGAAATGATAGCTCGCACTCGTCTGTCCATACAAACGGGTGGTGCATCCTTCTTCATCAATGTAGTCATGGGCTTGGCGACTTTCGAGAAGTCCCTTACAAATCTCCGGTAGTAACCGGCTAGACCAAGAAAGCTCCTAATGTCGGTAACAGTCTTGGGTCTAGGCCATGATCGTACAGCTCTATCTTAGAAGGGTCAACCGAGATACCTGCGCTCGAGATGACATGTCCAAGGAATGATACCTGATCAAGCCAAAACTCGCATTTGGAGAACTTCGCATAAAGCTGGTTCTCGCGCAGTGTCTCAAGCACTTTCCTCAAGTGGATTTCATGTTCCTCTGGTGATTTGGAATATACAAGGATGTCGTCGATGAAGACCACAACCGAAGTGTCCAACTGCTCACTGAATAAACGATTCATAAGATCCATGAATTTTGCGGTGCATTTGAAAAACCGAATGGCATCACTGTAAATCGTAGTGGCCATATCTGGTACGGAATGCCGTTTTCTCAATGTCTTGTTCCTTGATTGCTATCTGATGATACCCTGAACGGAGGTCGATCTTGGAGAAGACTGAGGCTCCTTTCAACTGGTCGAATAGGTCGTCGATGCGTGGTAGTGGGTATTTGTTTTTGACTGTGACCGCATTCAGCTCGCGGTAGTCAATGCATAGTCGGAGGCTACCGTCCTTCTCTCACGAAGAGAACCGGTGCTCCCCAGGGTGATACGCTCGGGCGTATAAACCCTTGTCCAGAAGATCTCTCAACTGCTCTTTCAATTCGGTCATCTCTGCTGGTGCCATGCGGTACGGTGCCCTAGCAATGGGACCGGTACCTGGCAATAGATCAATCTCAAATTCCACTGCTCTCGGTGGTGGCATGCCGGGTAGCTCCTTAGGGAATACATCGGGATACTCGGATACAATAGGTACTTCATCACTGAACTCTGGATCTCGCTCCAGGTTGTACATAACAAAGATACACTCTTGGCCCTTTCTGAGCTCCTGAACGGTACATGGCCATGGCAGATATAAGGGTGGTCGAAGGCTCTCTCGGTCTCTGGCGGTAGGATACGGTAACCCCAGAAGGACTCTTGAGCAGCAATCGATGCTCGGCGCAGAGGATTCTACCCTTGTGCCGCTCCAACCAATTCATCCCAATGATTACGTCGAATCCCAATCCATTGAATTGATGAAGGAAATGGGAAACGATTCGCCTTTGATTTGGATTGTGGCTGATTGATAATATTTGGTGCACACTTTACTCGCTCCTTCGAGGGGAGAGTAACATGAAGTCGGTAGTTCATCCGCATCTAGCTTCAACCTCTTCACAAGGGATGGTGATACGAAAGTGTGAGAGGCGCCGGAGTCGAATAACACATTGGCATCAACGCCATTTACTGGGAAGGTTCCCGTTAGAATGGTGCCGCTTCTGCCGGCTTGTGCTTCGGTGAGGATGCTCAGGTTACCTTCGGTACCGAGTCCAAAACCTATTGGATTCACAATTGGATAAGTATTGATGGTGGACACAAGTGGAATTAAATCAACACTGCTCTTTATTGATAAACCAACCATCATACACACCGTGTCTCTAATACACATTACTAATAGATTACATGATACTAGGAATTTAATACTTCCTAAAGGTAAGGTTCAGGCGTCCTGGTTTCATGTGTGTGGCATTGATTATTGCCGGCGGTGCCGTATTCAACTTGATCTTGTTGATCCCGTGATACAGCATCCTAGAGTTTCCACCCATGATTAGGACATCTCCTGATCTCAATACCAGTTTCTGTGCGAGGTCCACACGCTTCTGCTCGCTATACAGGAATACGACGTCATCACCAACGGACCAAGACACTACGGGCACTCCTTGTTCAAGAGATTCCGCTGTCTCGTCCTTGTCTTGGTGTAACCCAAGTCGTCCTTCTTTTCATAGAAGTTGACGATACAGAGGTCCGCTTCAAGTGCGGGGATTGGTTCATGTTCGCATTGTTGTGCGAGTTCTACTGCTTGTGTGATGAGGGTCTGGAACTCTGGTGGTATTGTCGGTGGCGTAGCTCCATCTTGTGTTTCGTGTCTCCTGGTATGTCTTGGTATAAGGATTCCAGTCCTTCCCAAGCACATCATCTTCAGCTTCATCTTCGCTCCACGGGGAATTCGGGTGTGTAAAATCCACCTTGACCCGTTCCTAGCTCGTTGCATCGTCGAATGATTGAGATTTGTGCGTCGGGTGTCAGGTATCCCTTTAATAAAATCATACCTGGTCGGATGACCTGACACTGCTTGTTGGTGTAGTCGTGGTTGGTGATGTCGATCTCTTCTTGATTCAAGGTTACCGGTATCGGGTAACAGATACTAAAGTTTCCTATGGTTACAAATTTCATCTACGGTGAGTACTAGTTTCAACTACTTCATTTCATGCTTAGCATACACTTCATTTATTAGTCATGCATTCACTCATATAGTTACCCTACTACTAGGCATGCTATTTCAAGGATTAAAGGTTTAGGTGATTACCTTGGCCGGATTTCGAACCGGGCCCATCGCGGTCAATCACATGGAGAACAGGCTGCCTCTGAGGTGCGCCTCTCTGAGGGCCCCGGGATCCCTGTCCCTGAGGTGCCTGCTGGGCCGGTGCATTGCCAGATGCCACCTCCTTGCCCTCTCTTGCTTGTAGCTCTGAAAGTTTCCCTTCGCTTCCCACTCTCTGGGCACTTGTTAGCTGTGTGTCCCAGCTTCTGGCAGTTGTAGCATTTGATCTCCCTCCCGTAGCAGTCCTTACCAGGATGGTCCTGGTTGCACTTTCTGCACACATAGGTGCGGCCGTCGGAGAAGGTTTTGGCGGCTCCGGAGCTAGAACCTGAGGTTAGAGGGTCAGCACATGTGTGCGTGAGTATACTAGAAATGATGCTTATACGATACTTATGCGAATACGAATTGGGTTAGGAATTTACCCTTCGGTGGGTGCGATCTCAGTGGCTTAGCTGCCACCGGTGCAGAATAACCAAGCTGAAGTAACTCAGATGGTTTGCCCTGCTCAGCATGGGCACTGCTCTCACCCTGGGATTTCTTTTGGGATTGCTGAAAGAAATTCCCCTTTTTCTTTTTCCAGCTCTTTCCTGGTTCTGCTCCTCAGTGCTGGGTATTTTGTTGTTAGCTTTGCGCTTCAGCGCGCGGGTCTCTTCATCCCTTAGTTGGCAAGTGATCTCAACGCGAGAAGCCGCGTGATAACACTCCTGAAATTTCAGGTATTAGCCGGGATTCTCATTTAAGGAGGAATAAAGAAGGATTCAAAGAATTCAAAGAATTTAAGGAATTGAAATGATACTGAGGGTTAACCGTTTATTTACCTGAAGGGAGGTAAACCTGGTATAAGCCCATACCGTACCGAAGGCGATGGCTCAGACCGCCATAGAAGCGATCGACCAACACCTGGCCGGTGTATCCAAGATCAGGGAGGAGACGGAGAATGGAGGTGAAGGTGCGGTAGTACTCATCGACGGTCATCTTCTCTGTCATCTTCAAGGCGTCCAGCTCTAGCCTTTTCTTAGTTTTCACATGCTCCGGATAGTATTTGGAACGGAGGAGAGATGCAAAAGAATCCCAGTCGAATGTGGGGTCGCTGACGTGCTCATGCTTGACCAGCTTCCACCAATCCATTGCAGCATCCTTTAGGTAGTACGCAGCAACTCTGACTCGAACTCCAGCAGGAGCTTCGAGTGTTTCGAAGGCCGTCTCCATCTCGGAGATGTAGGCCTCGAGCTTAGCCGGATCACTCTCGCCCCTAAAGCAAGGAGGGCGGAGCTCCGCTACAGCTTTACCCAGTTCGCTTCTCTGGGTGGCGGGGAGGGGTTGGCCCCGTTGAGTTTGGTTCTGCTGAGTTTGCTGTACAGCCTGGATTACTTGGGGCAGCATCTGTGCTACCGTGGCGGCGACGATCTCAGCTATCGTCTGCGCGCCGGTTCCATCCGAGGCTTCGCCCCTAGGTCGGCCTCGGCCTCGTCCTGACATCTGAATGTTTAACAGTTACATTAGGCTTGCAAGATATGACTCAAAGGTCTTGGAATTTATGCAAGGTATCGTTCATGAGAACGTTAAGGGTATCCGTTATTAATAACGGTAGTTCCTAGTTAGGTTTCTAAGTATCCGTCTTAAGACGGTTGAAATCCTAACTCGGTAATCCCCTATGCTCGGTACTAAGGACATCAGAGCGTTACTACGCTCTGATACCACTTTTTGTAACACCCCAACCGCTAATCCTATGCTTACCGTCTAATCGTCCTATTAATCCTACGAGTTCGCAGCGGAATTATTACATACTTACTACGGCGGGTGAAACAATGCCGCTAACCGCCCATACGGCTAGCTAGGCTACTAATACTTACAGTCACGGTCTGATGAACATAACGTACCGAGCTACTAAATTACTTACCAAAATACCATGTACCGAATACTTACATCAATGGATCACCGAGTATTTAAAGTATATTCAATTACAACCTTTCAAGCTTACCAAAAGAATGAGTTTCTAAAGCTACTCATCTATACCCCAATCCAATACTTCCATTATCCAAAAAGGTGTACCCATGGTACACCGGCTACTCAAAAACTACAGCCATGTACTACTCAGTACACCCATCATAAATTCATTGTTTACATTGCAAAAGAAGATAAAAGAAATGAAATGGAGTCTTCACATTCTTCATCACTCTCGGGTACCTGCGTGTAGTAAAAATGGTGCCCCAAGGGGCTCAGCAAACGCTGCATATGGACTCCGCATATACCGCGTGCTAGCTAGGGCACGCCGACTACTTGACGTCCACTAAACATGCAGTTCATTTATTTCATACATACATGCTTTTCATACAATATACATGCTATACAATTCATTACACAATTCAAGGCAACAATACAAAGCAACATCTTACTTACCTTCACAAGGTTAGCCAAATTATGCACCCCGGTTAATCGGAATGCTTTTACTCTTTTACTCATTACTTACTTTTCTTACTTACAATTACTTACTTTCATTTACTTTACTTACTCATTCTTACTTACTTTCTTATACTCAAGTTAAGTCGTCGGGACCTCCGGCCTTGGGGACTACACCGTCCCACATCCGGGATTTACTTGACTCACCAATCCGGGATGCTACCCACTTAAGGGATTTGGGCCGCGGACCAGCTTAAGAGTCAGGAATTGGAGCCAACCTCTCGTGACTCCGCATCCTCACGCGTGGCCGAAACTATATCGGACTTCTATTCCAATTTAATTACCATTTTAAGTTAGGATGGTTAGCTTGTTAGGAACAAGTTAGAAGTCCAAACACAACACATTCGGTCACAGTACATTCCAACATTCATACAAGCATACATATTCATCCGTACATTTCATGAATTATACAAACTAGGATTTAAGAAAATATTCACAACAACAACACTACATATTCACAAGTATGCATATTAACTCCGATTCGTGCATTTATCTTATTTGGTGATCAATTAGCACACAACACACAAATCAGAGTAACCAAGATAGCATACGGGGCATGAGGAATCCATACCGTCACCGTTGTACGTGATTCCAAACGTCCTTCGGTGTCACAAATCAAACCCTATTATATATATACCATTGAATGATTAATATAACTATCATTAATTTAACTCAACTACTTTTGTGTTTACTAATCCATACTTACTAAGGCTTTACATTCCTTACACTTATGTCTCATTTTTCTTACTTTCCATTACTTGTCCATGGTTACCTACTATATATATATATATATAATATGTATAGGTGGGTATACACATATATATATATACTAATTATAAGATTACTGTTTTTTTTTTTTGATTGACCCGACCGACCCACCCTAGGTCGGACCCATGGGTCGGTCGTCGGGTGCAGAGACTTCGATTACAGAAATTTCCAGTTCGACCGACCCAGACAGGGTCGGTCCTTTGGGTCGGTCCGTTGCAGAGAAATCCGACTAACAATTTCTACTCGACCGACCCAGGCAGGGTCGGTCCCCTGGGTCGGTCGGATGCAGAAACATTTCCGACCAAAAATTCCCACTCGACCGACCCAGGCAGGGTCGGTCCACTGGGTCGGTCGGATGCAGAAGCTTCCGAGGTTACAGATTTCGGGTCGACCGACCCTGCTAGGGTCGGCCCTAGGGTCGGTCCAGCCCAGTACTTATTTTTAATTGCTCCTTTTGAACTCCAAATCCTTCTCAATTCACATCCAATCTTTCCTAATCATTTTCCCAAGTTTCCTACATGATTTAACACTAATTAAACCTCCTAATACACCTTAGTTCATTCATTGACTCCTTACACCATCCTATACTCATTCACTCACATAATTTTCCAAGTTTCAACTCAACACTCTCACTAGTTGTTTCCTAGTTGTGTTTTGCTACAGATTTATTTTAACTCTCTCCCAACACTAGATCTCTCTTCTAATGTCATTTCTAACACTTCTAATACACTACAACTACATTAACTATCTCTCCCCATCTTTTCTAACAATCTATTTCAAAATCTGTTACAACTTACATTAGTCATCTAGTTTTAATTCTCTAAGTGTTCTAATCCTAGGCAAATTTTGCCATAACCTCCCCTATATATTTTATACTCTCACCACATATTCTAGTTCACAATTCAACACTTATTTTACCTGTTACAATAGACAAGCTCCCATATACTATTACCAATACTAAAACAACAAAAACACTACAAAATTTCCTGCACACAAACACTAATCCCCAATCTATTTTGTAACAGTTTTACATGTCTTTTAAAGCTTCAAAATACTTATATTCTCTTACACATTATACCACTAATGCATTATCATTTTACAATACCAATTTTCATTACTAAAAATCTGTTACATATACAAATATATACTAAGCTACACAATGAGTATCCTTACCTTGTTTTCCTTCTAGTTTCTTTCTTCTTCTTTCTCCTTCTTCTCTCTCTACCGGTTTTGAAATCTCAATCCACTAGCACTACAACCATTCATATACACCATTCAATATTTGAAACTAACCCTAACCATTAATCAAGTTCTAATCTAGGTTTTAGGGTTTAGAAAATTTATTACCTTCCAAGAGCACAAGAGCTGTTTGGGATAGCTCAAGAACAAGATTTCTCACACCACCACAATGCCAAAATCGGCTGGACATACAAGAGACCAAACAAGATTTAGTCTAAATTTTCGTTTTGCCATTTAGGCTAGAAAAAGATGGAGTTTTGAAGATATTTTTACCTTAGAAGAACAAGAAGAACAAGGGCCTTCTAATGGTGTGTTGAAGCTTCGAATGGGGAATACCCTCAAAATCGAAAATACTTGCTTTTGGATTTTGGAAAGATGAAAATGTAGCTCTTGAGGAGAGGATTACAATGGTATAATTTTTGTAATTTTTGGAAGAGTATTGAGGGAGTAACAAGAGGAGAGAAGTGAGTATATTTGTGAGGTTCTTCAAATCTCCATGGGAATCGCTGGAGAAGGAGAAGGAAGAAGAGAAAAGAGAGGGTGAGGGTGCTGGTCCACGTGAGGGAAAAGAGAGAATGGGGTAGGAGAGAGAATTGTGAGAGGGTAATAGAGTGGGGTGAGGTTTACTTTATTGTTTTGTTTTTAGTAAATAAGGAAGTGTGGGTGAGTGTGTGTATATATGTAAAATCGGACACACAGAGACCAAGGGGGTTTTTAAAATTCTTTTTACATTCTTGGACACATAAGTTTGTGTTAATTATATTCCTACCCCAAATTTCCCGTTTTTGACAGTTTTTACTAATTTCTCGTTTTCTTGATTTTATTGGTCCTAAAGCCTCACTAATATTTTTAATGAATATTTAGTTGCCTAAAATTGTTACGAGTCTATTTGACCCGCTTAAAGACACGTTTTCCTGGTTACCTCGAAAAACGCGCTTTAAGGTTCGGTAATGTTTTTAAACCGTTTTAAAGGTCCGTTTTCTTCGAGATTTGCTCCCTAGTAATTATTTATACTTAATTAAGCCTCTAAATTACTTATTAGCCTAATTAATCACTGTTTTTAATTACGGGGTATTTCATCCAGATGTCACTGTTACTAAAAAAACAAAATCTAAACTCAACCCACACATTTCTCTCTCGCGGTTTCACATTTCTCTCTCGCGGTTTCTTCTTCGTTGGTACCCCTCCTACCCCGACATAATTCCTATCGATTTGTTGCTGGATCTGAAACGGAGCGCAGCTCCGGTAAGCATCTATGCGCGTTCCTCTTCTCTGAGATTCCCACTTTAAATCGCGTGCTCCTGAGTTCGAATTTGTGAACCCTGCGTTCGAACACTAAAAGGGCGATGCGAACCCTAACTCCTATCGATTTTGGTGCTGGTATCCCTCTTTTCTTGTTTTGGTGTTGGATCTGTTGACTATATTCGAACCCTAAAAGGGGCTGTGGTAGGTGTTTTGTGATTCCTTTGCTTTGGTAAATCCTGTCGAAATGCTCTGCTGCTCTCGTACTCGACTTGTTGTCGCAGTGCACTTGCTTCTCGATTATGGGATTCTCTGCGATTCTTTTGCTGCTGTATGGAACTTGCTTCTGTATGGAACTTGCTGTTGTATTGAAGTTGCTTCTGTATTGAAGTTGCTTCTGTATTGAAGTTGCTTCTGAATTGAAAGTTGCTTCTGTATTGAATTTGCGACCCTCCCTCTGCTGTTGGGAAATTTATTCGAATTGGTTCTGTTTATAACTTGCTTCTATGTTGAAGTTACTTCTGAGGAGTGTTGAACTTGCTTCTGTTAAATTGTATATGTTTTGTTGCAAAACTACTTTCTGCTACCTCTCTTGATTTGGTCAGTTGAAGCAGCAATGATATTCATTAGTTGCTCCTGTCCATTTTATGTGGTCAGATGAAGCAGCAATGATCTTCATTAGTTGCTCCTGTCCATTTTATGTGGGCAGCATTGTGATGACCAACCTCATTTCAATTGCAGAAGCAACTTTATTTCCAATGTGTGATTACTGGCCCCACAGTTATGATGTTAGTTGATGATGATTTAATGGTCACATGTTGAAGCGGTTGTCTTTATAAATCCCATAACTGGTTAGTTGAAGCAGCAATGGTAGTTTGCCTAGTTGCTCCTAACTTTTTGTGGCTTCGGTTATAGATAATTGGCTCCGTTGTGTTTATCATTCTTCTTCTGATGTCATTACACAAGAGCAATGATGATGGGCCAAGTACCTGATCTGAGCTCATTCAATGTGACTTTCACTGCTGATAATTCTTGTGTTGTTTTTAAAACAGAAAAAAACATCATGTCATCTGCTAACAACAGGAACAGTGAGAGCCGTTTCACCTTTGCCAACGTGAAGTGTGCATGCAAAAGAAATGCTAAGTTATATATTGCTCTTACCTATGAAAATCTTGGCAAACTCTTCTATCGTTGTGACTGTCCAAGTGGAATCTTCAAGTGGTGGCATGAGGAGGAACTAAACAGCCACTGTTGAATACCTTTCTGTACGGACATGAAGTGAATCAGCGATGCACTGATGGTGATCTGATGAGAATGATGAATGAAATCATAGATTTGAAGAATGAGCTGAGGGAAGTGAAATTGCTCATTCAAAATAGAGGGAGGGTCTGAAAGGTGTTGCAGACAAGATACTTATGCTTTGTTATGTAATTGCTGTAGTAGTTGCTTTGTTATTTCTGAAGCTGGGTTAGGGTGTTGTAATGAATGTATCCAGACAAGGTTGTTAGATTTTATGGATTATGTACTATGTAGTGTTAGTTAAACTGATTGTACAAGGATGTAACGCTTATTGATAATGTAAGATTGCAATGGTTATTGGTTATTTGACAACCAGTGGTAGCTTATTTACATGTTTTGCTTTTAAACTGTACACACAACATGCGGATTGCACCAATTTTAATCTCTGTTCACTAAAAAATTGGTACAGCAACTACGTAAATAGTAATACAGAAGATGCGAATTGCATCAGCAATTGATCAGTAGCTTTTTGACATAAGGTTTGGCAAGCATTTGCACCGAACCATAACGACAAACATTGGGCTATCAAAATACAGAACGTACTACCAAAACAGATTTTAGGAGATACCATTACATAATCCGGAATTCACAGCACACAGGGCTGTCAAAATACAGAACGTACTACCAAAACAGATTTTAGGAGATACCATTACATAATCCGGAATTCACAGCACACAGGGCTGTCAAAATACTGAACATAGTACCAAACAGATTTGAAGTGTCAAAACACTTAGAACAATACTAATTCGAATGGTCTACATTATCCGATAACAGAGGTACTGCAAACATCCCATGCCTAACTACGATTTTTCTTCTGCCTTGATGCTGCCACACTTTGCTTTGTGTTCTTCTTTCTCTTTCTTAAATGCCCACTATCTTGTGCAGCACCATTTCCATCACCACACTCTGCTGTAGCAACTAATCCATGACCTTGTCCCAATGATCTGTTCGTTTGAGCTGTGCAAGTTCTTGAATTATGACCTCTCTGTTTGCATCTTGCACATGTTACATGGGATGACCTTTTGGGATTAGGCCTGCCCTCACCTTCCTCTCTTCTTCTATTCTTCTTCGGTCTTCCGGGTAACTTTTTCAAGAAAGGTGGAGAAAGAATTTTCAAGCCAGTAGGTTCTGGCCATATGGAAGGATCAGGAATTGGAGAGATTGCCCTAGCATAACAATCAGCATACCTTGACAATGAAAAGTACGGATCCACAAACTGTTCCTTGTCAAATCGTTTCCAGTTCATTATGGCACAGGCATGTTTACAAGGAATGCCAGATTGATCCCTGCCATACAATCACAAATGCTTGTCACGAAGGTTGACAATGTAATGCCTTGTTGACTCGGTGACCTCAAATTCAAACTCACTGCTAGCAGTATGGCTACATCTGCACCCTGATCTAGTGTTTTTGTGTAGAACCTTCCTCGCATAAGGTGTAATTATGCCAGTCATTCTCCTTATGGACTCTCTCCTCTCATTTAATTTCTTCATCATAGTTCGTCTCAAGCTTTCAAGAGGGAGAATATAGGGCTAGACCGAATGTTGGATAATTTGCTATTGAAAGATTCAACGAAGTTAGAAGTTATTTCCGTAACTCTCACCTCCTTTGGCATGTGATACCTTACCCATAAGTTGTAGTCCACTTCCCTTAAGTATCTAAAAGCACCAAGAGATGTTTCTTCTATTCTTTTCAGCACATCCTTCAAAGCCGCCTCAGTGTAACTATGAGCCGCCTCCCAAAACAAATTTCTTAACAAAGTACCTGATGCATTAGAGCACAGTACTCACTCTACAAGCCATATTTTGAATTAAAAATAAACACAGTGTAGTACGATAGTTACCTGGATTATCTTTTTTAAAGTTTGCATACAAATGCCTGCAAAAATCTTCGTGTAACCTCTGGCAATACAGCATCCAATGCTGGCTCAACACCCTATTGCATACGCCAGAAATGTCGGTTAATATGTATGAACAAAACAGTAACATTTTTAATGGAATTTCTATCGGATACAACTATTGCATCTATTACCTTTTGCCTATCCGATACTATTACCCACTGCTCCGTACGTCTTCATCAGCAATTAATCTCAAATTACTGAAAAAGTAGGTCCACGTCTCCGTCGTCTCACTAGCAACCACAGCAAAGGCAATTGGAAATATGCCATTATTCCCATCTATTGAGACAGCACTAAGTAACACACCTCCATAAGGCCCCTTTAAGTGGCATCCATCCACCCCAATAAATGGTCTACAACCTTTCAGGAAACCTTTTTAATGCGCTGAAACACACAAAGAGCTTTGTGAATGTTGGTGGGCCATTGACATATTCTTGGTACTTCAAATCAATGATGGATCCTGGATTGCGTTCGAGTGCTATTTTGGTGTAATGATGAAGTTTCGCATAGGATTCAGTGTGGTTACCCTGAAGCATTTTCAAGGCTTCTTTCCTTGCTCTGAAACACTTCATGTAATTTACCATCACCCCATATTTTGCTGATGATAAGTGCTGGATAGCTAAGGGGGACATGGACATGTTTGCTTTCAACTCGGCCAAGATCTTTCTAGTAATCCATTTGGAGAAGAAGCAGCGGGATTCTCTGATAATCTGGAACAGGTGTGCTCACCTTTAATTGTCTTGATCATGAAAGTGATGTTGTCTGGTAAAAGAGAAGCGTGAAGCCATTGGACAGTCGGAGTTGTTACACAACACTGTGTACTTGAAAGGGTCATTTGCAACCCTATGAAGATCAATACCTTCTTGGACCGCAAAGTCTTCCATCACTTCCCTAAAAGCAGTCTTGTTCAAGACCATTTGGTGTGTGTTCTAGTACAATTGTCCCATCAGGCTGCAGCTCAAACAGTTTGCCGTTGGTTAACCATTTCTCATCCCTGTCAACCCCTTCACCCTCATCTCCTGAAAAGTAACCACCTTCATTAACCTCTCCACTGCTTCAACATCCACTCTTCATCATCATCATCATTCTCAACATCACAATTTGTATCACTCCCATCAGTAGCACTATAACAATGATCATCATCAAATCTGTGGTCCCATGAGTCATCAGAGAAGTGTGGATCCACGTGTCCTCTGTCGGCACGGCGGCGGTTTCATTATTTCCGTCATTAGCATTTCTGACACTAACAACTGCATAACCAGTTGCACTATTTGAAGTAACTCCTAGGGCTAGATAAAGAAGGAGTACCTAACCCAATTTGGCATATGGAATGACACTGGGGTTTTGTCAGTGAAAAAGACTTAGCCGAGTCATGTGCCAGCGGCTATATGAAGACTTGGTAGACTGAGGTTCTCCTTGAGATGATATTGGTGGAATGTTCTGTGGTAGCTGAATAGATGGTGGTTGTGCAGATGGGTGAGATGATATTGGTGGAATGTTCTGTGGTAGCTAGATGAGTAGATGGTGGGGTGCAGATGGTGTGTTGACCACATACAATGTTGAGACCCCTTGGGTTCTTCTTCTTATGAGTGTTCCTCTTGGAACTACTAGCTGGTGCGTTAGAGTCATGATTTGGTTGATGTGTTTGTAGAGGTTTGTGTGTTTGAGTAGGTTGGTCTACTTGTAAAGGTTGGTGTGTTTGTGAAGGGTGTGTTTGCTGGGGTGGTGAACTGAGATAAATCTCTTCAAGCTCTTGCACCTCCATGTCACCAGCAATGTCTAACTGAAGATCAAAGTCACTGCAAGCATTGATAGGCATGTCCCTTTTATCACTATCCAGCAGCCAACGCCTATAAGTAACCATTAGTTGTGTATCCTTTGATCCATCTTCAATAAACACCTCAATTAATCGCTCTCCCTCAAAGAGTCTCAACATGTAAGCAGTTGTCTGTCACATGTAATCTCAATTTGCTTCTTGCTTTTAGGGTGTTTGTACATGAAAATTGGGTGTCTAGGACTTCGAAATGCGGCATTGTTCCTCCAACAGCTTCATGCAATCAGCAACCATGTCAATTGTAGAGTATTTATCAGGGTCAAGTGGGTCTTGAAGTCGGAGGGAAGCGACAATCCTTGTAAATAACTTCCAGGAACGGCTCCATTTCTGTACGACAACAGAAGCAACTTTAATACAGAAGCAACTTTAATACAGAAGAATATGAAAAGAATAGTCAGAAGCAAGTTCAACACTCTCAGAAGCAACTTCAACATAGAAGCAAGTTCATAAGAACCAATTCGAATTAAATTTCCAAAGAGATAGATCGGAATCAAATCAAAGTTAATAAAGAAGGAATTGAACAGAGAAGAGAAGGCAAGTTATAAACAGAAGAATACAATTCGAATAAATTTCCCAAAGCAGATTCGGAATCAAAGCAAAACAGAAGAACTTAAACATAGAAGCAAGTTATAAACAGAACCAATTCGAATAAATTTCCCAACAGCAGAGGCGAGGGTAGAAAAGGCAAGATAGAAGCAAATTCAATACAGAAGTAGCACTCAATACAGAAGCAACTTCAATACAGAAGCAACTTCAATACAGAAGCAAATTCAATACAGAAGCAACTTCAATACAGAAGCGAGAACCAATTCGAATAAATTTCCCAACAGCAGAGGGAGGGTCGCAAATTCAAAACAGAAGCAACTTCAATACAGAAGCAACTTCAATACAGAAGCAACTTCAATACAGAAGCAAATTCAATACAGAAGCAACTTCAATACAGAAGCGAGTTCCATACAGCAGCAAGCCAAAAAAAATTCGAACTCAGGGCACGCGATTTAAAGTGGGAATCTCAGAGAAGAGGAACGCGCATAGATGCTTACCGGAGCTGCGCTCCGTTTCAGATCCAGCAACAAATCGATAGGAATTATGTCGGGTAGGAGGGGTACCAACGAAGAAGAAAACCGCGAGAGAGAAATGTGAAACCGCGAGAGAGAAATGTGTGGGTTGAGTTTAGATTTTGTTTTTTTAGTAACAGTGACATCTGGACAATACTAACGGGGAAAGGGGAAAGATTAACGGATGTCAAACGTGAGAAAAGTTGTGGGTGGGGAAAGTAAATTCCCAAACCCCATGGGTGGGGGGTGTAAATACCCCAAACCCCATGGGTGGGGGTGTAAATTTCCCAAAAAAAAATAAAGGATATCAGAGGTGGATGGGGTTGTTGATTTAGTTTTTATTGGCCTGGTTTAAACGTGATGTGCGCAATGCTCTCTCCCACTCGCTCAACGAAATCGATTTCGTTGGTAGTCCTTTCGCTACGTTCCGCGAACGCTTCAACGGCATTGTTTCCCGGTTGAAGGTACCTCTCTCTCGCTGTCTCTCTCCTCCATTTCCTCTTTTACTCTCCAACCCTCCGCAACATATTTCTCTCTTTCTCTTAAAACAGATCTGCTACCATTAGGGTAGAGGTTTTGTCATTTCATGGGCCAGAATCGTCGCCTCCTCACATTGGGAGCTCATATTCAATCAATCAGGACTTCAGTGTCTCTTGTCATCGCGATTCTTCTCGTGATCGGGTCTAATTACTGTTAGGGTTTTCGAATGAGATGAATTCTTGTGTAAACCCGTTGCCAATCGACAGGTACCTACCAATGCGTTATTGAGAGACGGGGTAGACCACTAAGGAGACACAGGAGAGATATATTCTTTTGGTCTTTGGTTTGAATTGGTTTCGTCAGGTCTTCCGGTGAAGATCTGAGACTCCTTTTGATAAAGAGAATCTCGATAAAGAAGAAGAAATGAGCGCTTCGAGGTTCATAAAATGCGTCACCGTGGGTGACGGTGCTGTTGGCAAGACGTGTTTGTTGATTTCTTACACTAGCAATACGTTTCCGACGGTAAATCTCTCTGCCTTGTTCTCTGTTTCGACTTTCTTCTCCTTCTAAATGTCGATATATAATGGAACGAGTTGGGTGCTTTCAATTTGTTTTGATTCTGCCCGATTTTATCTAGTTTAGGAAGCGACGATCTCATATCAACATTGTGAATATTGTTTTTTTTTCTAAAAAAATATTAGTTAATGTAGTTTGACTATGGAACCCGATAGCGTTGTCTTTCTCCCGTTTGATGAAGCCAATAGCTTACCTTGATGCTCGGTAAATATCGAAAGTTCATGCCTTTTACAGATATGGATATTTATTTGATTTAGTTTTTTCTTGTACATTTTTTTTCTCTTGATGAGCTCCTGCACCTTCTCTGATTGAATTCAGGCTTGCATGTTTTACTCTGTTTTATTTTATTTTTTTCTGGTTGCGATCGCAAAACAAATACAAACATCAAATGGGTCCTCGAAAGTTTCCTTAAGGTCATGGGAAATCTAGTTTTGTTGAATTGTCTATGCGTTCAGAGATCGACTATTCAAATATGACCTGTTAAATTTTATTGCTTATTTGCCGTTCCATTATAAGGCTCTCATGGTCTGAAGTGGAGCTCTGGGAGGAAAGCATGATTTCTAATTTTAAATATTTCTGTTTCTGGCTTTTCTTTTATTGTAGCTTACATAGGATATGCGCTATGCATGTGATGGACTCGGAATATCTTGTCATTTGTATTTATTTCGACTCTCTAATGCTTTTAGATGTTTGTGAAACTGTTGAATACGACCACCTAAGCAATCAAGAGTTTTGCTTGTAGTTAGCTCCTAGCATCAGTGTCACTTTCAAAGAATGTCTAACCCTGCCTACCTGTTCTCAGTTTCTGAAATAGTTCTGTCTTCACATTCGACAGGATTACGTGCCCACTGTGTTTGACAATTTCAGTGCAAATGTGGTTGTCAATGGAAGCACAGTTAATCTTGGATTGTGGGATACAGCAGGTTATGACTCCCATAAAAGATCATTTGCAAAGTTATACATGTTATTTTATGTTGGAAGATATAATTGGCAAGTTTGGAGCTGATATACCAATTCGTTGAACAGGACAAGAGGATTACAACAGATTAAGGCCTTTGAGTTATCGTGGGGCAGATGTTTTCATTCTAGCCTTTTCTCTGATCAGCAAGGCCAGTTATGAAAATGTTTCTAAGAAGGTAATCGCTAGATGAATATCAGCCTTTTTGTCTGATTTTGAACTTTCAGCTTCATTTATAAATGATCATTTGATATGCTGCTGATTGGCCATTGATTTTCTTGGTTTCAATTTCAGTGGATTCCAGAGTTGAAGCATTATGCACCTGGAGTCCCTATAGTTCTTGTTGGAACAAAGCTTGGTTAGATTTCTTTTTGTACTCTACGGTCCTTCATTTGTTAGTATCATTTTGGTTTTTTCATACACGGTTACAGTGGTGCATCCTGGTCGCTTGCCATTACCCAGGCCCGGCTCATGGCCTGTGCAAAGAAACCGATGGAACAGGGCCCCCTATATTTGGGGGCCCAATTTTATTTACTCTCTTTAGAGTTTGTCGTGAGAAAATTATTAAATGTCCAAATTTGTATTATATAAAATGTTATAAGGGGTCTCATTTTACATATTTTAATTTTATAATTTTTTATCTTAAGTATAGAGACGCATTTTAGATTTTAGCACGGACCCCGAAAATCATCGAGACGACCCTGCCATTACCCTATACTACTACTATTGGTCTGGCCATTGTTAAGCTAGTTGATTTCAGACTATAATCTTGGCGTTCCTTTCAGAACTTTGGGTATGACATCAAGTTGCTATTAATCTGCCTTTCCCGTGTAATATGAAGATTGAGGAAGGATTTTTCATAGCTTCTAAAATCAACTAGTATTGATGCTTTGTTCTATGGTCATTGCATATGGACTGGCAAATTTTCAACATAATGGAGAGGTCGTCACTAATAGGCTTCTTTGCTTATGCTGTATGTTTGCACGTCAGATCTTCGAGATGATAAGCAATTTTTCACAGACCATCCTGGGGCAGTTCCTATCTCAAATGCTCAGGTAAACATCGATGAGTTAGAGGTTACTTTTTATATATTTCTTTTTTCAGGGCTGTCTGGATTGTTTGGTAATTTTAGCCTGTATTGAGCCCGTAAATGACATGATTTTAGGGGGAGGAGTTGAAGAAGCAAATTGGTGCACCAGCTTACATCGAATGCAGCTCTAAGACACAGCAGGTTCCTATTATGATTTGCTTCAAATTTTATGATTTGCTTCATCCCTTGATTTCTGCGGTCTAGTAACCTTAAGCCCTTTGGGGTTCTTTAGAATGTCAAGGCAGTCTTTGATCAAGCAATTAAGGTTGTTCTGGCACCACCCAAGGCAAAGAAAAAGAAGTCAAAGGCACAAAAGGCTTGCGCCATATTGTAATCAGACACAGTGTAAAGACAAGAAGAGAAGAAGGAAGAAGAAAGAAGAGCAGAGACCCTCGGTCTAATTCTACTAGTGTTCCTCTCTCCTCCGCTTTTGCCTTCTCATTAAAGCTTGAGGAAGCAAGAGGTCAGGCCTTAGTATATTTTAATACCCGTCCAGCTAAAATGTACTGCTTAGGTCTTTGCAAGACATTAGGTGGTTTCTTGTTAATTTTCTGGAGATTAAACTTGTTTTTCACCCCCTTTATTCTGATATTTCCCAAAGTCTTTCCCTTTTAATGTATCAACATAATTACAGGGGAGTTTCCAGTTAGGAAAATCCTTATTTTGCAGCCCAGTAAAAAAAAAAATCATTTTTCCAGACATCTTTGCTCTCAACTTATGTGTCTCTTCATGTATAGCTTCTATTGCAGTTCGGGTTCATTGGTGTCACAAGTTCATGTGTTGAATTCTTCGTATTCCCCTTTCCCTGGATCATTGAAATCAGATCTTACTGTGGTTCCGTTTTCCCCATTCAAAGGAATGATCAATCTCATATTAAGGTATGTGTGCCATGCCTAGGTTGGTCCAACACCTTCCCTTGAACTTTTTGGTGTTGGATTGGAAAGAGAACAGGAAAGGATGGGTTTGTTTTTGTTTTTTTTTTTTTTCGAAATCAAGCACTTAGTATTATAGCATGGAGCAAGAGTACATAGTGGCTAGACGCAAGCTAAGCCAGAAGAAAGACATAACAAAGATCATAATCGAAAACGTCCCATTGCTGTGTGGAAGGCGTTCTCATGGAACCCGTCCATAGCAGTACTAGCATGGATGGGACAGACCAATCAAATCTAGTAACCAAAACATACAAATGAAACCACAGTATCATCCCCACCAAAACAACAATCCACAAAAGTGGAGTTCTGGCAAACCAAGACAAGTCTTAAACAACACCATAGCTGAAGTTGAAAACAAAAAAAAAACATTAAACGACAAACTAAATAAACATTAGCAAATGTAAACGCCAAGCAGTTCTGAGGGAAAGAGAAGTTCAATCACATGGTTAGAACCTGCCCCCATGCCATTGAACAAACACTTGATCATTCTTGTCGCGGCTTCGGGGTGAAGATGACACCGTGGAGTTGGCTTCATCAGCAAATCTGGAACAATTGCACTCTCCCACCTCCTTGACCCCATTTGCCATGGAAGCAAGACAAGTGTGGGATTTAGCCTTCTTTTCCTTCCTGATCTTCAAGATTCAAGTCCTAGAATTCCTCGCGGGTGGCATGCTCTAGGGGATTGCTGAAGCATCTCTTCCTAGAGCTGGGAAGAGTTCCGTCTAGGAGAAGACGATCATTGGATAGGCTTACATCGAAGAATGACTCTCAACTCCGGTCTGGCAACAGGGTCAAAGAGGAGTTTCATTGGGCGGGATCATGCAATAAATTCTTTCGTGCTAAGCCACATTCCAAAAGGGATATTGGCTCGAATGATATAGGCATCAGAGTTGTATGGAGAAATAAACCGCATTTGGCACAGAAGGGGCATGCCATCGTAAGTAATCATGAAGTTAAGGTTCAAACCACCAATTGACAAAAGGAGGGAGCCCAACATCGGCATTTGGATGTCGAGTGAAACTTTCAGGCGTATGCAGCTAAAACCATGAGTTGGGGTGTCCTTCATCAGCCCTGAGACACGCCCTACCTTCTCTGTGATTTTCTCAGTGAGCATCATGTAGCAATAGGCCTTCAGGATGTCATACAACGGATCCAACATGGTACCCATCTGAAGATGTGGTTCTCAAGTGTTTTCCCTTGCTCGAGGGCTTGGATGGCGAAAAGGATACGGTTGATTGTCCACGGGCCTCTAGCCAGGACCTCTTCCATGGCGCTCTTCTCCTCGAATTCAATTGAACAAGTTATGACCAACCTTGCAAAACTCAAAGCCACCAAACCCACTCCAGCAATGTTCAAGATGAATATGGAGGATCGGGGCAGTGATCGGGTGATACGAAGAGAACTTCCCAAGAATGCATTGTTTGAAGGTAAGCATTTTGCCATATATGTCTAAAACTCGCATCTTATGAGAGGATTGAGTGAAATGGTGTCTTGGGTAGGTGGGCATGAGACGAGAAAGAAAATGGTGGTGATGTAGAGAAATTGGTCGGGTGCGTAAGGAGACGCGATAGTGAAGCAGTGATCTATTAAAAAAAATTCTAAGGGGTTGAGGGCTAGGCAGCCTTGCTTTCAATTGAAAATGTGCAGGGGAAGGTGTAGGCTTGTAGGGTAGGGATGTTCTATGGGCGGTGGTTTCATGAGAGAGGCGAGGAGATCAGTGAAAAGGATACGGGCGTGCAAGGAATGATAGAGGGGGTAGGGATAGGGAGTTACATGGCTTACCCCCAGTCCCAAGAGCAAGAAATGATTTGCATGTTAGTGTTTCGGTGCCTTAGCAATCCGCGTGAAGCAGGGTGGAAGGGAAAGCGTCGAATGAGAAAAGACTACACGTTGGGGAAGACGAAATGGTGCCGTAGAGGCAAGCGTGAATGATTCCCGCCGGAGGGAAAATGAAAACAGAGTTTTTTCTTGTTTAGGGCTGAAAGGATGGGTTTGTTGAAGATTGTGATGGTGCTTTGTGTGATGATGCAAAAAATAGACTCGCCAATCTTGAACCAAATCCATCATGATAAGATTTAGGAAGAATCTTTATCTGAAGAAACGTCTAATTCTCCCTTCGGTGGAAGCGTTTTCCCTAGTTTTTCGCCTTCTTATCTTCGGCCCTTTCCTTTAGCCCTTTTGCCTTCCTTTTGTCTTGCCATTTTCTCGTCTTGATCGTGCTGCTTCGGGAAGAGACACGCCATAATTAGGGGCTAGCCTATTTCAAGGTTTTCCAACTCTCACAAGCGACCATCCTTTTGTCTTTCGCCTCAAGCCGATTTCTCCGCATATATAATGATTTATTGTTAGGCACTAAATCCCTATTTGCATGCTTCCCATCTGAACATCTAGTCTCTTCTCCTCTCTGTTTGTACATAATAGCAAAGGGTTAGGGTTTCAGCTGATGCATGCATCTTCCTCGCATCCGTTGTTACCTTCCATCTCAGTTTTCACGTTTGTTCTCTCCTTTCCTTTATCTTCTTTGTGTTTAGCGGTTCAACTACCTTTTGCTAGTTTTTCTAATCAACGATGCAAGTCTTTGGCATTCATGGCGCGCTACTCTCTTTTGAGCGCTGCCTTTTAGGAAAATTCTTCTCCCATATTGATATCAATTTTAGCTCTTTTGCAACTACCCTTAGACAAATCTGGAGTCCTTTTGGTGGATTTCGCTTCTGCAAGGTAGCCCTAAATCTCTTTGTTATCAAATTCGAGCAGTCCCACACCATGCATGCAGTTCTTGTAAGAGGTCCTTGGATCGTCAACGACAAGCTCTTCGTGGTGCAAAGACTTGAGCTGGGTCTGCTGTTGGTAGATCACGAATTCAATTGGGTTCCTTTCTGTGTCCAAGTCTTCTATGTCCCTTGAGCTTACTGTAATGTCAGCTTCATGGAGGAAGTGGCTGCCAAGTTAGGACGTTTTATGGGAGTCATGGAGGATCCCGTCTTCTCTGCTTATAGGTATGTTTGCTTCAAGGTTTTATTGAGCATCCAGAGCCCGGTTTGACGATTCCTTTCCATTTCGCTTGATGGCTAGGATTTGGTTTTCACTATAACTTATGACAACATGCTCGTGATCCTGCACGCCACCAATCGCTCAACCTCTGAAGCTCTTGAAGAGGGAGGTACTCCCTTTGGTATGTGGCTCCGAATTGATGTTTTCTTGCGCTAACTGTGATCGGGGCTAATAATCCACCAGAATTTGGTCGTATATGGGAAGTGTTTATGATCCGACCATTTCTTTTGAAGCCATGCACGTTGATGCTCCTAATCCAGCACAAGATTTAGGGAAGCGTAGCTTTGAGCAACTAGTTGAGGCGTCATCTCAAGAAATATGGAACTTGTGGTTGCCAGAAGTGGAGCACAAAGGTAAGAAAGTTATGCTCTCGGTTCACGTTACGTTAACTTAAGGATCAGGGTGCAAATGAGAGAATAAAAATTGGAAGTTCAGCGCCTCTGAGGAAAGCTCGGGGCCACCCATGGAAATGATTCTTTGGTGTAGTGGCCGCATGAGCTTGGGCACGGCTCGCGTGGCTGATCAGTCTTGGAGCATGTCGTTTTTTGATGTGTCATGTTCGTTGCTTTCCTATTATTTTGTTTATGTAGGTTTGGATATGTACGTAAGTTGCTCCTTTATGCTTGCTAGTTTTCACCCTTTTATGGATTTTGGCATCATAGACGATTGACATTTTAGCAGTCTTGTCATTATTTAAGAATGTAGTAACATGCTTGGCCTAGTGTTTTCAAGAAGACTTACAATTTTTACGAATCTATCCAAAAATTTATGCGTGTATTCTAGGTAGCTTTTCTTGTAATATGGTGGGGTACTCTTTTTCCTCCTAAAGCTTTTTTTTTCCAATGGTTTTTGCTTAAGGAGGGTTTTTATGAAGCTCATTACACCAAAATATTTTGAATGAGTAATGAGATTGGCGAAAGCCCAAATTATCTAAAAAAAAAATTAAAGCTTAAAGAATGGATGGTTGTTTTTCAAAAAAAAAAAAAAAAAACATGTCAAGGTCAACAGACGGATTTCTAATCGAGCACTTGCCAAGCGTTGGAGGTCCAGACGGAAATCTGTCCTGGCACTAAGGAGCACAGAAGTTTGACATCATGTTCTCATATATAGTCACCGTCCCCAAATACTCTCAAGGGGTTAGGGATTACCGTAACGAGAAAAAAAGATTCCATACAGATGTAAGATACTAATCCAAATATAATAAAACACAATTAAGATGAATAGCAGACAGTGTAATGGCATTGATGATAAATAAGAAAGTTCTTTTGCGATACCACAATAAACAGATACAAAGGCAGACATTATCGGGTTCACATCACTAATAGCTTCAAGAAAAAAGCTCAGATTGCCAGGAAAAGTAAAACCAAAAAAACACCAAGGGGAGCCTTATGCTATGCATTCTGATCTAAAAAAGCTACTATACTCAAACTAAGAATCATCAGGGCAAAAAGATACAAGAGTTTCAAAGTTGAGCAAACAGGCAACACAGCACGTATATAACAGTTGACCGAAATTGCCTCGCGTTTTCTTGCGATACAACAGTAAACAGATACAAAGGCATACATTATCGGGTTCATATTTACTAACAGCTTCAAGAAAAAAAGCTCAGATTGCCAGGAAAAGTAACCCAAAAAACACCAAGGGGAGCCTTATGCTATGCATTCTGATCTAAAAAAAGCTACTACACTCAAACTAAGAATCATCAGGACAAAAAGATACAAGGGTGTCAAAGTTGAGCAAACAGGCAACACACAGCAGTTATCACACAGTTAACCGAAATTGCCTCGCTTTCACACGCACATTCCTCGCGCAGGTGATCACCATCCACTAATCATAACATCCCAATGTTCGAGTTTCTTTCCAGTAAAAAATTAGTCTTTTATGGGAAGCTTAGACTTTGACAGGCTCGTACTTCTCACTCACAGCACCACCTTTTTGTTTCTGAAACTGAATATATCTCAATGTACTAGCAAGGAAAGCATCGGCAGCTGGGTCTGATGTAGCGCTATCACTTTGCATCTCAGTTGTGATAAGTTCAACTAAATCTTGTATGGTAGCCACGGTTATTTGCGTGATTCCCTTCTCAAAAAAATAGAGATACCTGCACGTATGTAGTGTCAGTCAGTTATCTGGTTAGAGACATAAAACAACATATGGTCCTTTGCCCTTTACGAATAGGCACACCACGGTCCCGTGTGATTTGACAGAGTGAAGTATATAGGAACTTACTTGTTGAGTATTTCAATGAAGAGCACTACAGATCCACTGCTGCCTCGAGTAG